>JAEIGF010000171.1:0-351339 GCA_018903485.1 Drosophila littoralis | reverse complement strand
TATGTTATATTCTAAGAGTATTTCGAGAACCGAGTCCTCATAAAGTACGTTAGATGTTGTGCACCCTAAGTTGTGGTGTTTCACTTCGTGGAGATGCCACATCGACCAAATGAGCATATAAACATTTTAGTAAAAAACATATATTTTGGGACAACTAGAGTTCGAAATGTATTTTATTCTTTTTAAATAATCAAATATATTCAAAATAACTCTAATCGGATTGCATCGTAGTTAAGCAGATGTCAGAAAATGCATTTAAAATCTATGTTCCCGAAAAATCCTCTCAGCATAAAGTAGACCAACTTTAAGATAATATAAGCATTTTATTATTTGACGTACAGGCAAAGTGTTGGTTGGATAATGTTAAGAAAATGTACCGTTTTTTTTTATTAATCCTAAGGTTTCCTCTAAGAATTGTGTTTTATGGAGAATTTTGAAAAGTCCCCAATGTAGACGTTTCAGTTCTAAAAATTTTGAGGTCTGACCCCAAAATAGCCAATTGTCCCCATAACCAACGCAGCATATAAAAAATGTCCTGATTTTGGACGCTCCACATATATATAAGACATATGTATATATATATATATATATATATATATGAGCAGCGATCGAAAATCAGTGGTGGGGGAATTTACTCTTGCTTTAACTTATTTAGGCATGTTCATTGCATATTTTTAAAAATTGAAAAGAAAAGATTAAAAAAGAAAAAAACGAGAAAGAAGGGCTATCTTCGGCATGCCGAAGATTTGATACCCTTGCAGACCGAAGATTTTCTATTTAACTCGAATTTAAAGCACATTGGTCTGGCTTGCATCCATGTCCATGTCAAAAAAATATGTGATCGAGAGCGAACAGCCGAAGAATATTTATATATATATTTATATGTTTTTGATCCATAAAACAAAATATAAATTTATCAAAAGCTTCCTAGCTATTGAAAACGAAAATACCATCGTGGTAGCTATATGCCGTTTCATACATCTGGGCTCTTTAATTGTCCAGTCCGTTAGTCGAAAATACTCAATCTATTTCGGTTAGCTGTTTTGTTGTAGGTACCCACGCATCGTTTAATCTAATTTCAAACTGGTCTCGAACTTTAGCCCGGCATGAATTGAAATCTCCCAAAATAACTATTTACCGTGCCTATCAAGCTCCTGCTCTAAGTGTTCTAAAAATAATTTACGAAATTCGCAAAAGGAGAAGGACGGGTTTCTATAAACAACTACATATTTGGTATCTAAGTGTTGAAATATAAGGATCTGGCAAACTTTATTATGTTCCAGATTAATATTAACCACAGACAATATTTCAGCACTTTGTGCAATGTACGACTTTGCATAAACGATTATACCACCTGGTGGTCTGGTACTACCTGTACACATGCTACCATCGATTCGACCGAGTCGAATATTATATACTCTATATTATATACTTGGCCTTCATTACTCCAAGTCTCTAAGAAACATAAAATATCTGCTGCGTTTATTAAAAAATCATTTGAAATGTGTAACTCTGATTATGCAAGCCCTCAATATTATGGAAATATGTCAAAATTTTTCCTTCTTCTGTCTCAAAATATATCTGATGGTATGTGGTCAATTTTTTCTCGCCCCGGAGTTTTTCCAACTTAATATAGACGGGGTTGATAGCTTGTATATCTCTAGGCGGATTAAACTTTCCTATAGGGAAAAGCCAAGATGCACTAGTCGGTCTGCTACAAGCTATGTATAGTGCTGCTCGGCTCATGCCATCTTGCAAATGCACTGCAACTTTTTTGTAGGTTGCTCCCTGGCTCTTGTGGATAGTTATGGCTTCAGCGGGAACCACTGGTAATTGCAAGCGTTTAATTGGTACCAGGTCATTTTTCCTATATTGAAATGTTCTTAAAACTCTTTCAATTGGTGTGCAAGCCGAGTGCAAAGGATTTGTTTTTTTTGCTCTTGCTTGCTTTGTCCTTCAGCATGTCATTAGATTTAGAAGTATATTCCTCTGTAACAAGTTGGCTTAGTCGGATATTATTGTAGTCGCTCGCTTTCTGATTTGAGTAGAACAACCTTATAGCATCGATGGGCATATTATTTATTAGGCAAAACAATTCTCTGTTGCATAAGCAGCATGTCTGTGTCAGTTATTTTTCCATCTTAAGTATTATTTAATGCGATGGCAAAGGAGCAATCCTCACGTTGCCGCATTATTTCGGTCCAAAGTGGTGCTCCCAAAATTATGCTATACGGGTCTCTCGAGTTTGGAGCAAAAATCCATCTATCGCCAACTGGTGGAAGCTGCTTTATATCACCAAATGCCAATATTGAAATTCGTCCGGTTTTTGAACATAATGATCTAGCAAGCTTGGTAAAAAATAATCTTTTGAATCTGAAGGGAGTGTTTCTAAATCTCTCTTGGATATCACCATACCAACTCTTTGATCAGGATGCGAAGTGTTTACAAAAATCTCGCCATGGCTACATCCTGACATATGGAGTCCCACGATATATTGTATGAAGCCTCTTGCGCAGATATTTATTTTCCATTGATAAACTTATTACCGATATGTTGTAGTTTTTCTTAACTGAAATGTTGTACTTGTCTCGTTCATGGCTTCACGCAATAAATGAGAAGCCCCTCTATTCGATTTGTTTATGTAGTTTATTATATAACTACAACAAGCAAACGCATCTAGTATGTATTGAATATCCATGTTGGCTCTATATAGCTTCAATATATCTTCGTTATATGCATTCATCATTTTGTCACAGTATTTTCTACGCAAAAATATTTAAGCGATATGCAAGAAAAACTATCAACATTATTTTATCTTAAAGCTTCAGCGTCCGAAACTGAACTATCTAGTGGCTCTTAGATTTTTATCCACATTTCTTGATGCCTTCTCAAATTTGAATCTCCCTCTTCTAGGGAGGGTATGGCATGTTAAAACGACAAATTTTATGCCTATTAATTTCTCGTTGGCATAAAAAGCTGTTTCTGTGCTGTTGGTACTTAATAACGTCTTCCAAATCTGGATTATCTCCGTTTGTTGTAATGAATCTGTCAATAAATTCGATAACTTGTCGGCTACTTTGGGAACAATTCTCATTCAGTTTAGGGGCGCTGCTTAGCCAGTAAATGCCATGTGAATGTGGGGATCCCCTATGTTGGAATTCAACTCTCCAATAAAAGTGAGAGAGTTGATATTCTCCAAAAATATCTTTTTTCAATCATTTCAACAACTGCCTAAGCCTATAGTCAAAATATTTTGAGGAAGCCACAGGATCAGACCGAATTAGTCGAGTTCTTTCGGAACTTGAAAGGACTCTATTATCCAAAATGAGAGATAGAATGACCAGCAGCTCACTTATCGCAGCAGTTTCAGCAGCAGAAAGCGTTATGAAAAAGTGGGCAGCCCAAACTGACGAATCATTGCCAGAACTTTTTTTTCTCAGCCTCCCAATGTGCAGCAGGCCCTTAAGAACATGATATCCATCATCATGCTGTACAAGATTGCTGACAAAACCTTCATCTGTCAAGTTACCAACGATATTGGCGTTTCTTGATTTTATCCGAAGGCAGATAGAAATGTGACTTTTTATGCGTGTGAGCTCATAACACTTATACATATACAGAATTTTTGGTACTTTCGTGCAACGACGATTGTAATACCGAATCTGTGATTTGGCCTTTCGACAATAAGTAGTTTTGCTTTTACAAATTTCTCCACATGGTTGTGAAAGATAATTCTTCAGCATCCTCATCTGTCGTCATATCAATTGGTCGTCAACCATCATCTGGAGCCACTGCAATACAACCAATTATAGCATATTTTCTATTGACTCGCTTATCAACAAAGATTTTTGTCCACCTGGATTAAGATAGCCCTGATCATAAGTGTCGTGGCCTTCTGAATCTGTTTCCATTCGGTGGCGAAGAAGGCGGTCACTTGGTGACGCACCACAACAGGTACAAATACTTAGGGACCACTTAGCCAGGCGTTTGAATTTTAACAAACACATCACATGTGTCTCAGTAACCCTGAAGAACAGAATGGGAAAACTAAGATGCGTTCTGAGCAGTAGAAATGCGTTATCATTGTAAAATAAAGTAACCATTTATAAATCCTGCATAGCTCCCGCCTGGCGATACAAAAATAAGGTGTTCTTCTAAAAAGGCGTAGAATTAGAGGAGAAAAAAAAAGTTCGCATAGAAACTGACAGACCGGACAGATGGACAGACGGACATGGTTACATCGACTCGGCTGTTGATGCTAATCATGAATGTAAGTACTTTATGGGGTCGGAGATGCCTCCTTCTATGCGTCATACATTTCACGAAAAAATTATATTACCCTCTGCAAGGGTATAATAAGGGCAAAATCAGCAAAAATAAGGTGGAAACTAAATGCGATATATCGCTGCATATTAAATTTTAAGATTTATTGTAATGTAATCCATGTAATCTATTAAGTAGATTAATTAATACACATTGATTTCATTTTTTTATTTTATTTGTTTTTTTTTTACGTAGCAGTAAATTTTTTCCAAAATTTTTTTGCCTTCTTCTTAAATTCCTACTATGTGATTAAAAGGGCTAATTGGCAACGCAAATCTTATAAACAGGGTCAAATACGGACAAGCCCGCCCAACAGTGGCTTTAACACACTTAGAGTGAAATTAACCCCCAAATCAATTAAAACAGTGTTAAAGTGCCCAAAATAAGGAAAAACGCAAAAGTCAAAACTGCAAACGTGCAATTGACACACAAGCAAAAATTGGGAGCTGGGAAAGTCAGTGCTGCCAATAACAATGCATAGGTGCCTACAAATATAGCAACCAGCTTTAACTTTTTTCAGGCTGCCATGGCAAATAAAAACATCAAATACGATGACGTCCCTGGTGCCCATGTATACAGCGCACGCAGCATCACCTATTCCAGTCATGCAGCAACCACCAAAATCCCACCATCAGACAATTCCGAAGCTAACAATCAAGTGCAGGGGCTTTCAGCCGACCAGAGCTTGAATCCCTTACAGCATTTCGCAGTCTCTCCTGCCATCGGCACGGACATCGCCTTCAGTAACAAAAACCTAGGCAACCTTCAACTAGCTGACTTTGATCCAGCTACAATTCAAAGACAGCTGCAGCTATTATATTATTATAATATTAATAAAAAGTCATCTTCAAGCTCCTCCCCGATCTCGAATGCAACTAGCAACAGATTCCACGACGAATCAACAGACGAGAATAGCCAAGATACGGAAAAAATGTCCGTCACCTGCGCAGACTCACTCTTAAACCTTCTGGGCGAGATTAAACAGCGAACCCTAAAAGGCTCCGCGCAGAATAATTTGGCCGCATCCAGCGACTCGGAACAAGTGGCCGACATGAGCCTGAACGCCTGTAATGCCCGCGACAAAGCTTCCAATGGAGCCGCCATGCACTTAAGTCCTGAGCATAGTAGCCCTACTCCCGTTACAGGAATCTCTGATCAAAATAGGCCACAACTCGTGATACCCAAACCTCCTCCAATTTCATTCCCGAGAATTAGCAATCTTTCCCTACTGCTGGAACTGCTGCAAAAAAACAACGTCGACCTGAGCAAAGTCGAACCAGGAACTTCAGTAGGCGGTATAACCCGGTTATATGCCCAAGATGCAGACTCATTCAGAGCTGTTCAAAAACTCCTCGAAGCTGCTAATATCGAGTTTTACACGTAACAGCTCAAAGAGGAGCTGCCGTACAAAATAGTCATAAAAAGACTTCACGACTCAACATCTCACGACAAGATCCGCGACGACTGCAAGGGCCTGGGGCACGAAGTTACACATATTTACTGCCCAGACAACACAAAGAGAACGGACAAGCCAATTCACCTTTTCTTTGTTAACCTAGCCCCTGTTGGCAACAAGGCCCAAATTCGTAACATTCGCTATCTCGCCGGCCAGAGCTGCTTTATCGAGGACGCCTACAAAAAGCAAACTCTAACTCAATGCAGCCGGTTCCAGCAATTCTGCCACACAGCTAAATACTGCCGTCAGAAGCACATCTGTGTCAAATGTGGAGATCAACACAAATCCGAGGACTGCACACGGCCCGACTCGGTTCGAGCGACCTGTGCCAACTGCGACCTGGATCACCCAGCCAACTACAAGGGCTGTGAGGCCTATCAGAGTTTTGCCAAACGAAACCAACGCAAGCCTTTGATCCTAAGCAGCACACAAGTAGTTCAGCAACCACTTAGCCCCCGCACCCACCGCCATCAACCAGCGGCAGCCTCCTTACGCCCTCTGGCCCCAACAGCCCACACATACGCCCAAGTCGGCGGTGGCGCTTCAGCACCCTTGATCCTAAGTGCTTATTGGGCGGTGATTGGAACGCACACCACCAGCTTTGGGGGCTAGCCGCAGCAACGCCAGGGGACGTGAGCTCATTATTATTATTATTGTTGTTCGGTCCAGCAGCTTAAAATTGAATTAATATTATGTTTGCATAACATTTCAATTACATCTTGCCCTGCGAGGCAAGCACTGTTTTGTTTTGTTTGGCGCTTCTCGCATGTCATAAAATAACTCAATATTATTTGCTGTAAACTATCCAGCGCTTATCTCTTTGCGCTCATCGTAGTTTCTGTCATCGCGCTCTTTCACCTTTTGCACTTTGTCTTAAGCGCTATATCGGAACTCTTATCTATCGCTTCGTTAAAATCTCAATTTTCGCATATTTCTCATAATCAATACGCTCGCTATAAGAATATAAATAAATCAATCGTTTCATGAATCTATAAGAAAAAGCGGCATTCTCATAACAGTCTAAATTTCTCGCTATTAAGTGCTAATAAAAAAGCTTGTGCGCCCAACATTTTGGTGACCCCGACGTGAATTTTTCTTTTATTTAACATTATATTGTTGCATAAAATTATTTAAATTAAAATTGAGCTGATTGTTATTAGTTTCGGCAGCAACTAAAAACCGCTCTTATATACATACATACATATGTACAAGCAAGTGTCGTGCGGTAAATTGCAGTAAAGCGGAGTCTGTGTACATAAGCATATATACACATACATACAGACGCCTTGGCTCTTGCTATCTTCATTTTGCATATGCTTTGATTCGACTAGCTGTTGCGCGCGCTTAAGAGTACAGTGCTGACAATAAGTCAACGGTCAACGAACTTTCGTGTGCACTCTTAATTCGGTTTTTTCTTAACTTTTTTCGTTTGCTTCGGTTGCTATGGAAAGTTCTAGTGCTGAATCGCTGGCCCAGCCTACAAACAGGGTGTCATTTTTAAAGCGCAAGGTGGCTTCCTCGTATGAGCGGTTGCAGGCGCTTCAATCTAGCCTCAACCAAACGCCCCTTGCAAATAATGATGAAATTGCATTGTCGGTGCTGCTCAAGCGGATTGAAAAAGTGGAATCTGCATTCGAAGACGCTCAAAACAAATTGGAAGAACTAGACTTTGACGAAATAGGCAGTGAGTTACGCGAGGCTTTTGATGAGCTTTCAGTAACTTTGGAGACTTCGGTGCGGTTTGATATCTCTACGCTCAGTAGAGCATTGCCGTCCAGCTCCACATTTGTAAATGAGCCTATTGCTGCTCCGTCAATGACTAGGGCCAGAGCGTTACCGACCTTACCGCCAATCAAATTGCCAACGTTTTCTGGAGGTTATACGGAGTGGTCAGATTTATTTTTAATGTTCACAACTTTAATCGAAAATCATCCCGAACTCACAAACATTGAAAAAATGCAGCATTTGCGGCCACATTTTTGGAGCAACACTGCAGAACCCTAGAGAGTGTGGATAATGCTATGGCAACCTATACCCCGAGTTCTCAGGTGGGCAAGAACATAAAAACTAACCCCAGTAGAACATCACCCATTGCTACTAACTCAATGGCGAATGCGTGTTTTGTAATGAGCATAATATATGGCAATGCCCAAGATTTGGCAATTTGTCTCCAGATATGCGTCTCGAGGAAGCAAAGCGATTATCTTTATGCCTCAAGTGCCTTAAAAGAGGACATCTTTTACGAACATGCAATTCCGGAACTTGTCGCACATGTGGCTCCAAACACCATACGCTTTTGCATTTAGACGTTTTGCCTTCGATTCCTCCGCTTCTATCTCTCTTGTTGCCCACAACCTCAGCAGCGATGTTGTGTTCCTGGCCACTGCTATTGTACTAGTTAAAAATCGGTCTGGGACTCTAGTTCTGTGTCGTGCTGTATTATATGGTGGGTCACAGTTGCATTTAATTACATCCCGATTCGCTCATCAGGGAAACGCTGGGAAACGCTCCTTTCGCTACTGATGGATGCACTGTGACCGTCAATCTACAATCTCAAACGTCAGAGTACTCTGCAATCATCACAGCCGTCGTTGCTTCCACTATAGCAGATCGCCAGCCAAGCATCGCCCTTAATAAAACTAATTGGAATGTGCCTGGAAATATTCGCAAGTTGACTTATTAATCGGAGCTGGTCTTTTCTACGAGCTAATGTGTGTCGGGCAAATAAAACTGCTACCGGTATTGCTCTTCTGCAGAAGACTCGCTTTGGATGGATAGTTGCAGGTGGCAAATTTGGCAAATCGTGTATCGTCTGATGCCCGTACTAAGTCTGATGACCGAACAGATGAGTTAATTCAATGATTTTGGGAAGTAGAAAGTTTACCAGAGCCTGTTGCTAAAGCAGCAAAGGAAGAGCTTGACTGCGAGGAGCATTTTATTAAGAATTTCCAAAGGTTGCCAACAGGAGCATATTCCGTGCGACTCCCTCTCAAACTCACTCTGGATCAATTAGGTGAATCTTATCAACAGGCATTTCGCAGATTTATATCGCTTGAGAGAAAGTTGCATCGTCATCCCAACCTTAAATCCCAGTATTGCGCGCTCATTAAAGAGTATATGGATCTCGGACATATCACTTTTGTCCCTCCAGAGTCGTTACGTTGATGCAAATATTTTCTCCCTCATCATTGCGTGCTAAAGGAACAAAGCACGAGCACCAAGCTTCGTGTCGTGTTTGATGGTTCAGCTGTCACCAGCACTGGATGTTCGCTGAATGAAGTGTTGATGGCTGGGCCCGTCATACAACCGAAGCTGTTTAACATTTTGAGGCGATTTCCCTGTTGCCGTTACTGGAGACATTGGCAAGATGTATCGCTGTGTCAGAGTTACGGTCCCAGATAACTACCTACAATGCATCCTGTGACGAAATTCTACTGATTCTGAAATAAGTGTCTTCAAGTTGGACACAGTAACTTATGGCACAAAACCAGCTTCCTTTCTTGCTGTTCGAGCAATGCAGCAATTGGCAGTCGACGAGCAGCATTCATTTCCAATTGGTGCCAAAATTCTTCGACGAGATTTCTATGTAGATGACCTTATATCTGGCGATGCCTCGGTCCAAGAAGCGACCGACGTATTAGCGATGGAAGCGACATTACCAAAACTTTGGGCCTCGCATGGGATCCTTCAACTGATAAATTAATGTTTTCTCTCACGCTTGCCAATCAGACACTTAAACCTTGCAAGAGATCTGTTCTGTCCACTATAGCTCATTTTTACGATCCACTAGGATTAATTGGACTAGTCATCGTTAGGGCCAAAATCTTTATGCAGCTTCTTTGGAAGGAAAACTTGGATTGGGATGAAAGTCTTCCAACTTCTCTAAATACTGCCTGGCAGGAGCTTTGCCAAACTTTCAGCAATGTCCAATTATCAACCTTTCCCCGGTTGGTTTGCAATACAATGTGCGATGTAGAGGTTCACGGTTTCTGTGACGCCAGCATTATCGCGTACGGAGCTTGCATTTATGTGGTTTCAAGGGGACATCATTCGAGTTCACGCCTATTTTGCTCTAAATCACCAGTGGCTCCACTTAAAACTCTTCCGATACCAAAACTCGAGCTTTGTGGCGCACTTTTGTTAGCCCAATTGATGTAGGAAGTATCTGAAATGAAATTATTTTCCGGTACATTCCATTGCTGGTCAGATTCATCAATATGTCTATCATGGATCCGAGATGAATCGTCGAGGTTCAACGTATTCGTTGCAAATCGGATCGCCACCATCCAGGAGCTCACAGCGGGCTTCCAGTGGCATTATGTTCCAACAGCCAGTAATCCAGCTGACATTCTCTCCAGAGGGGCCACTCCCGACGAGCTTATACAGTCAAAACTTTGGTCATGTGGTCCTGAATTTTTGACTGGTCCACAAAGCTGCTGGCCTGCGACTTGTCTTTTTGAAAAACCAATACTGGAGTTACGCAAAAGTGTTGCTCATCACAGATCCTGCAGATGATGCCATATTAAGGTGCAAATATGTGAATTCCTTTTCTGCTATTCAACGAGTATTTGCCTATGTGTACAAGTCTATCCATCGTATTCGGCGCCCCGGACTTTGGATCTCCGACATACGTTTTGGATCGTTCATACTTCTACGTAACGTTCAAAAGGCTTCTCTTTGGGATGATATAAAGAACCTGCAATCAAAGGGCGTGGTCGCTCGTTCCAGCAAACTCTCATCATTATTGCCTTTTCAGGATGAATTTGGTATTCTTCGAGTTGGTGGGCGCCTCGGAAAGTCAACCCTTCATTATGAGGCCCGTCATCCTATTATACTGCCTAGTCAACATCCAGTTACCATCGCCATTGTCACACACTTTCATGAGCGGAATCTCCATGCTGGACGACGAGCTTTGTTGGGAGCAATTCGTCTGCAATATTGGCCGATTGGTGGCCGCAAAACAGTTTCCAGCATAGGAAACAAATGCATCAGATGTTTCCGGAACAAGCCCCGCTTGATGGAGCACGTAATGGCTAATCTTCCAAATGAGCGATTTGTTGAAACTCGAGCGTTTGATATAACTGGTGTTGACTTTTGCGGACCATTCTTCTACAAGCCTGACACTCGAAACAAAGCTCCTATAAAATGCTACAGCGTATTTATTTGCTTCGCCACGAAAGCCGTTCATTTGGAGTTGGTCAAGGACCTATCTACGTGTGCATTTCTCTGCTCTAAAGCGCTTTATATGCACTCGTGGCAACCCACGTCAGATTTGGTCTGACAATGCCACCAACTTTGTCGGCGCCAAAAACGATCTGTTGGAGCTAAAAAATCTCTTCCTCGGTAGCTATCATCAAAAGGCTGTGCTCCAGTTTTGTTTGGCGGACACAATTGACTGGCGCTTCATTCTACCGCGCTCCCCTCACTTTGGTGACCTTTGGGAGGCGGCGGTAAAAACTGCAAAGCATCACTTCTATCGGGTTGTGGGATCAACTGTTCTAGGATTCGAAGAGTTTCGTACCCTTGTGTGCCATATAATGGCAGTCATTATTTCTACATCGTTCTTGTGATTGAGAACTTACCACCTTTGAAATGGCCACTAGCTAGAGTGGTTGAATTGGTCAAAGGAACTGATGACATCACACGCGTTGCAGTTCTCAAGACAACTAATGGAATCATAAAGCGAGCAACTAATAAGCTGTGTCTGCTTCCCCTTATCGATCCTGTTGAAGCTCAATCGTTCAACGGGGGGAGTATGTTCAGTCCAGCAGCTTAAAATTGAATTAATATTATGTTTGCATAACATTTCAATTACATCTTGCCCTGCGAGGCAAGCAATGTCACTGTTTTGTTTTGTTTGGCGCTTATTGCATGTCATAAAATAACTCAATATTATTTGCTGTTAGCTATCCAGCGCTTATCGCTTTGCGCTCATCGTAGTTTCTGTCATCGCGCTCTTTCACCTTTTGCACTTTGTCTTAAGCGGCTAGCGCATCAATGCTAGCGACGCCGCAACTCACTCTTGTCTCCTACGTTCGCTATATCGGAACTCTTATCTATCGCTTCGTTAAAATCGCAATTTTTCTCATATTTCTCATAATCAATACGCTCGCTATAAGAATATAAATAAATCAATTGTTTCATGAATCTATAAGAAAAAGCGGCATTTTCATAACAGTCTAAATTTCTCGCTATTAAGTGCTAATCAAAAAGCTTGTTAGCCCAACAATTATTATTATTATTATTTCCCTCTTCTCCGCAGACATGCCGGCTGCTTGGCTGCTCCTTCAAACAGGAAGAGACTCCAATCCCTTCAAAGCGAGGCTCTCCGCCGGATGGAAGATGCGCCATATTACGTGCGCAACAGCGTCCTCCACAGAGATCTGCAGGTCCCCTGGGTTGAAGAGCAAATCAGGACCCACTGCGCCCTTTACAATAACCTGCTAACCACACACGCCAACAGGCTCGCTAATGCTCTCCAAGGTGCCCGCCCCATCAGCAGATTAAGGAGAAGGACACTTACCCAGATACTCCACCCCCAACTGCGGCCACTCATCCCTAGGGCGACGCGGCCTCCTCTTCTCAGGCCGACGACCTGATAAATAATATTATTGTAAACCTTTTTCTTGACAAAAACCTGGCGAATATAACAAACGACAAGCAAATGGTGCATAAGGCAATTAGCGACCTTAAAAGCCTTATATTAAATATAAGAAAAAAAAAAAAAAAAAAGTTCGCATAGAATCTGACAGACGGTCAGCCGGACAGATGGATTTGTGCATAACACGCGAAAGGAGTTGTCATAGCGTAGTCTGTTGTGCACGTAGGTAGGAATAAGGGGCGATAGGTATAGACGGAACAGAGAATTGAAGACGAAAAGAGGAATCTATGTCGCCAACAATCAAATCGTTTAATGAATCCAGGTACAGCTTTTGCCTTAGAATCAACACCGACTATCCCCTAGTCCCTGAAAACTCTTCTTCCAACACCAAATGCAAATATATATACTATTCTAGAAGCTACATGTCAAGTTTGGTGACTCTAGCTCTTATTATTTACCAAAATTGCTCAAAAAACAGGATTTCGATATAGGTTTTTATTGATTACTTGGAAACGGGGCAAGTTATTTTAAGCTTCCAGCTCTTATAGGTTTTGAGATCCTTGCGTTTATACATACGGACGGACGGACAGACGGATAGTCGGACGGACGGACGGACAGAAATACGGACATGGCTAGATCGACTCGGCTATAGATGCTGATCAAGAATGTATATACTTTATGAGGTCGGAGATGATTCCTTCTGCCTGTTACATACATTTGCACAAATACAATATACCCTTTTTATCCAATTTTATTGGGTTCATGGTATAAAAAGAACTCCTAAATCCTTAACTGTTTGTATACATAGCAATGGAGTATTGTCGATTGAATAACTGACAAGATAAGGTGTGTTTCGATTGAAGGTCATAAACATACACTTTGAACAATTTACACTAAAGTTGCATAGCGTTCAAATCATTTTGTAGACGAGAATGATGTAGGGGATTAGTGTATGATAGAATAAGTTTCACATCATCCGCATACATGAGTACACGGGCATGTGATATAACAGAGGGGAGATCATTTATAACGAGAAAGAAGGGCTATCTTCGTCATGCCGAAGATCTAATACCCTTGCAGACCCAACCTTTTAATGCCGAGAAAATGGTTAAGGCCGAGTTTGGTCAAGGTATATTGATAAACAAAAAATAAGGCTTTTAATCAAAAACCGATGTAAATAAGATTTTGCAAAAATGAAGGGAGCATAGTGAAATCTTTATATGCCGTGTTAAATCGAAAAATCATGAAAAACAAAAAATGCTCCATACAAAAACTTAATAATATGATATAGTGGTCCGATCTTCATAGAATTTTGCATATATATGAGGAGCTTAGTAAAACTAATAAATGCCGAGTTTGGTCAAGATATCTTGAAAAACAAAATGTTTTTCATACAAGATTCTACTTTTCGACAGATCGTTCCTATGGCAGCTATATGATATAGTGGTCCGATCTCAATAGGATTTCGCCTATATATGAGGAGTATAGTAATACTAATAAATACCGAGTTTGGTCAAGATATCTTGAAAAACAAAATGTTTTTCATACAAAAACTTAATTTTCGACCGATCGTTCCTATGGCAGCTATATGATATAGTGGTCTGATCTTAATAGAATTTTGGATATACATGAGGAGCTTAGTAAAACTAATAAATGCCGAGTTTGGTCAAGATATCTTGAAAAACAAAATGTTTTCTCATACAAGAACTACATTTTCCTCCGATCGTTCCTATGGCAGCTATATGATATAGTGGTCCGATCTTAATAGGATTTTGCATATATATGAGGAGCATAGTAAAACTAATAAATGCCGAGTTTGGTTAAGATATCTTGAAAAACAAAATGTTTTTATACCCTTGCAGAGGGTATTATAATTTTGTCGGGAAATGTGTAACGCATAGAAGGAGACATCTCCGACCCCATAAAGTATATATATTCTTGATCAGCATCAACAGCCGAGTCGATATAGCCATGTCCGTCTGTCCGTCTGTCCGTCTGTCTGTTTCTATGCGAACTAGTCCCTCAGTTTTAAAGCTATCTTAATGAAACTTTGCAGAAGTCCTTATTTCTGTTGCACGCAGCACATATATCAAAACCAGCTGGATCGGACCACTATATCATATAGCTGCCATAGGAACGATCGGTCGAAAATTAAGTTTTTGTATGAAAAAACCTTTTGTTTATCAAGATATCTTGACCAAACTCGACATTTATTAGTTTTACTATGCTCCTCATATATGCAAAATTCTATTAAGATCGGACCACTATATCATATAGCCGCCATAGGAACGTTCGGTCGAAAATTAGGTTTTTGTATGAAAAAACATTTTGTTTGTCAAGATATCTTGACCAAACTCGGCATTTATTAGTTTTACTAAGCTCCTCATATATATGCAAAATCCTATTAAGATCGGACCACTATATCATATAGCTGCCATAGGAACGATCGGTCGAAAATTAAGTTTTTGTATGAAAAAACCTTTTGTTTATCAAGATATCTTGACCAAACTCGACATTTATTAGTTTTACTATGCTCCTCATATATATGCTAAATTCTATTAAGATCGGACCACTATATCATATAGCCGCCATAGGAACGATCGGTCGAAAATTAAGTTTTTGTATGAAAAAACATTTCGTTTGTCAAGATATCTTGACCAAACTCGGCATTTATTAGTTTTACTAAGCTCCTCATATATATGCAAAATCCTATTAAGATCGGACCACTATATCATATAGCTGCCATAGGAACGATCGGTCGAAAATTAAGTTTTTTATGAAAAAACATTATGTTTGTCAAGATATCTTGACCAAACTCGGCATTTATTAGTTTTACTAAGCTCCTCATATATATGCAAAATCCTATTAAGATCGGACCACTACATCATATAGCTGCCATAGGAACGATCGGTCGAAAATTAAGTTTTTGTATGAAAAAACCTTTTGTTTATCAAGATATCTTGACCAAACTCGACATTTATTAGTTTTACTATGCTCCTCATATATATGCAAAATTCTATTAAGATCGGACCACTATATCATATAGCCGCCATAGGAACGTTCGGTCGAAAATTAGGTTTTTGTATGAAAAAACATTTTGTTTGTCAAGATATCTTGACCAAACTCGGCATTTATTAGTTTTACTAAGCTCCTCATATATAGCAAAATCCTATTAAGATCGGACCACTATATCATATAGCTGCCATAGGAACGATCGGTCGAAAATTAAGTTTTTGTATGAAAAAACCTTTTGTTTATCAAGATATCTTGACCAAACTCGACATTTATTAGTTTTACTATGCTCCTCATATATATGCTAAATTCTATTAAGATCGGACCACTATATCATATAGCCGCCATAGGAACGATCGGTCGAAAATTAAGTTTTTGTATGAAAAAACATTTCGTTTGTCAAGATATCTTGACCAAACTCGGCATTTATTAGTTTTACTAAGCTCCTCATATATATGCAAAATCCTATTAAGATCGGACCACTATATCATATAGCTGCCATAGGAACGATCGGTCGAAAATTAAGTTTTTTATGAAAAAACATTATGTTTGTCAAGATATCTTGACCAAACTCGGCATTTATTAGTTTTACTAAGCTCCTCATATATATGCAAAATCCTATTAAGATCGGACCACTACATCATATAGCTGCCATAGGAACGATCGGTCGAAAATTAAGTTTTTGTATGAAAAAACCTTTTGTTTATCAAGATATCTTGACCAAACTCGACATTTATTAGTTTTACTATGCTCCTCATATATATGCAAAATTCTATTAAGATCGGACCACTATGTCATATAGCCGCCATAGGAACGATCGGTCGAAAATTAAGTTTTTGTATGAAAAAACATTTTGTTTGTCAAGATATCTTGACCAAACTCGGCATTTATTAGTTTTACTAAGCTCCTCATATATATGCAAAAATCCTATTAAGATCGGACCACTATATCATATAGCTGCCATAGGAACGATCGGTCGAAAATTAAGTTTTTGTATGAAAAAACCTTTTGTTTATCAAGATATCTTGACCAAACTCGACATTTATTAGTTTTACTATGCTCCTCATATATATGCAAAATTCTATTAAGATCGGACCACTATGTCATATAGCCGCCATAGGAACGATCGGTCGAAAATTAAGTTTTTGTATGAAAAAACATTTTGTTTGTCAAGATATCTTAACCAAACTCGGCATTTATTAGTTTTACTATGCTCCTCATATATATGCAAAATCCTATTAAGATCGGACCACTATATCATATTATTAAGTTTTTGTATGGAGAATTTTTTGTTTTTCATGATTTTGCGATTAAACACGGCATTTAAAGATTTCACTATGCTTCCTTCATTTTTGCTAAATCTTATTTACATCGGTTTTTGATTAAAAGCCTTTTTTTTTGTTTATCAATATACCTTGACCAAACTCGGCCTTAACCATTTTCTCGGCATTAAAAGGTTGGGTCTGCAAGGGTATTAGATCTTCGGCATGCCGAAGATAGCCCTTCTTTCTCGTTATACCCTTGCAGAGGGTATTATAATTTTGTCGTGAAATGTGTAACGCATAGAAGGAGACATCTCCGACCCCATAAAGTATATATATTCTTGATCAGCATCAACAGCCGAGTCGATATAGCCATGTCCGTCTGTCCGTCTGTCTGTTTCTATGCGAACTAGTCCCTCAGTTTTAAAGCTATCTTAATGAAACTTTGCAGAAGTCCTTATTTCTGTTGCACGCAGCACATATATCAAAACCAGCTGGATCGGACCACTATATCATATAGCTGCCATAGGAACGATCGGTCGAAAATTAAGTTTTTGTATGAAAAAACCTTTTGTTTATCAAGATATCTTGACCAAACTCGACATTTATTAGTTTTACTATGCTCCTCATATATATGCAAAATTCTATTAAGATCTGACCACTATATCATATAGCCGCCATAGGAACGATCGGTCGAAAATTAAGTTTTTGTATGAAAAAACATTTTGTTTGTCAAGATATCTTGACCAAACTCGGCATTTATTAGTTTTACTAAGCTCCTCATATATATGCAAAATCCTATTAAGATCCGACCACTATATCATATAGCTGCCATAGGAACGATCGGTCGAAAATTAAGTTTTTGTATGAAAAAACATTTTGTTTGTCAAGATATCTTGACCAAACTCGGCATTTATTAGTTTTACTAAGCTCCTCATATATATGCAAAATCCTATTAAGATCGGACCACTATATCATATAGCTGCCATAGGAACGATCGATCGAAAATTAAGTTTTTGTATGAAAAAACATTTTGTTTTTCAAGATATCTTAACCAAACTCGGCATTTATTAGTTTTACTATGCTCCTCATATATATGCAAAATCCTATTAAGATCGGACCACTATATCATATTATTAAGTTTTTGTATGGAGAATTTTTTGTTTTTCATGATTTTGCGATTAAACACGGCATTTAAAGATTTCACTATGCTTCCTTCATTTTTGCTAAATCTTATTTACATCGGTTTTTGATTAAAAGCCTTTTTTTTTGTTTATCAATATACCTTGACCAAACTCGGCCTTAACCATTTTCTCGGCATTAAAAGGTTGGGTCTGCAAGGGTACTAGATCTTCGGCATGCCGAATATAGCCCTTCTTTCTCGTTTTATATTAACTTAATTTTCGACCGATCGTTCCTATGGCATCTATATGCTAAGTGGTCCGATCCAGCTGGTTTTGACATATGTGCTGCGTGCAACAGAAAAAGGGACTTCTGCAAAGTTTCATTAAGATAGCTTTAAAACTGAGAGACTAGTTCGCATAGAAACAGACAGACGGACAGTCGGACATGGCTATATCGACTCGGCTGTTGATTCTGATCAAGAATATATATACTTTATGGGGTCGGAAATGTCTCCTACCCCTCTGCATACCTAATACCCTCTGCAAGGGTACAAAAAGAGTAAAGAGTAAAGGTCCAAGGTCCTACTTTGAGGAACACCAGAAGTAACGTTAACCTGTAGTCAGCCTCAGCATTACTCTTTGGGTCATACGTTTAAAGTAAGAAGAAAACCAATGGCAAGTGACGAGGGGAGCCTGTACGGTCAAGTGCACTGAGTCAAACTTACTGAAGCCTTACTGAAGTCAATGTAAAGGACATGAGTTTGCATTTTCGAAAGGAAAGCATCATTAACCAAGGAAGTAAATTCCAGCAAATTGGTCGTAGTTGACCGAGTTTTTACGAATCCATGTTGAAAAGGAGGGACAACTGATTTGCAGAATTGCGCTGTGATTAATTATACCCTGAACCCATTAAAAATGGGTAAAAGGGTTATTATGTTTTTGTGCAAAATCCAAATGTATGTAACAGGCAGAAGGAAGCATCTCCGACCCCATAAAGTATATATATTCTTGATCAGCATTAATAGCCGAGTCGATCTAGCCATGTCCGTCTGTCTGTCCGTCCGTCCATCCGTCCGTCCGTCCGTCCGCCCGTCCGTTCGTCCGTCCGTCCGTATGTATGAACGCAAGGATCACAGAACCTATAAGAGCTAAAGACAATGAAATTTTAGATGTAGGTGCTCCTAGTGCCTGCGCAGATCGAGTTTGTTTCCGATAAACGATAACTTGCCCCGTTTCCAAGTAATCGATAAAAATGTATATCGAAATCCCGATTTTTAAGCAATTTTGGTAAATAATAAGAGCTAGACTCACCAAACTTGACATGTAGCTTCTAGAAAAGTATATATATATCGATTATCTTTCATTTTATACCTATCGCCACCTCCCCGCTACTCTCTATCTATAAGCGCGCGCTGCATTTGGTGTTGGAATATGAGGGTTCAGGGTATCCCCTAGTCGGGAGCTCCCGACTAGAACCTCTTACTTGTTTTCAAATAATTTAGGAAGAGCGGACTGTTTTGCAATGCCCCTGTAATTTTGAATATATAATTTTTTCCACCTTTCTTATGGAGAGTAATGATATAAGATTTGTTCCAATGAGATGGAAAGACAGAAGATTCAAGAGATAGATTAAAAACCTTTAGCAATAGACGAAGAAGCGAAGAACTACACTCCTTGAGTCAGCCCCAGGAGAGTAAGAAGTTTTTACAGAATTTATAGGAGAAATGAGAGAGGAATGGGAAATAATACGAGCAGGTATAGAACCAGATGAAGTAATATTATAATGGTAAGAATTATTATTAAGACAGACGGAAGAGTAAGATGATTTGAAAAATAATAAAATAATTAGCAAAGAGGTTAGCAGAATCAGAGTCATTGCTAGCTTTATCTTTCCCGAGAGAAAAGAAGATGGCAAACTTGAAGATTTACGCTTCAAGTTTACAAAGCTATAAGACTGTCTCCGATTATGTGCAAATTGCCCTTTGCTACGAAAAAGATAGTTCTCATAGCACGGTGAATTAAGAAGAAAGAAGTTCGACTAGGCTATGGATCATTTAGCCAAGTCAATACTCGAGCCACACGTATTAAACTTTTTAAAATATTTAGACTTAATATTTTGTAGGTTTGATAATCTGGGAGTGTACCAGGGTGGCTTTGAAGAAGCAATCGAGGGAATTGAATTAGGAATACAATCATCTAAGATGGAGTTCAGGGTGATATACAAAAAATTAATAGCAATATTCATATCAACCGAGTCATATAAAAAAGACCAATCGGTTGCATGAATACGCAACGGTGGTGCTTATTGGTAGCTGAATGCATGAATGTAAAATGAGAGGATTGCAATTGAACATGGCAACCTCTAAAGTAGGATGATAAACATCCTCAGGAAGAGAAAAAGGAAGGGACCTGGACACATCAGCAATAAGGTAGTCGTTAACAAATACCACATCAAGAGTTATATTCAAATGATGAGAAATTGAATTTATTTAAAACGAGAAAGAAGGGCTATCTTCGGCATGCCGAAGATCTAATACCCTTGCAGACCCAACCTTTTAATGCCGAGAAAATGGTTAAGGCCGAGTTTGGTCAAGGTATATTGATAAACAAAAAATATATTAATCAAAAACCGATGTAAATAAGATTTTGCAAAAATGAAGGGAGCATAGTGAAATCTTTAAATGCCGTGTTTAATCGAAAAATCATGAAAAACAAAAATTCTCCATACTAAATTAATTTTCGACCGATCGTTCCTATGGCAGCTATATGATATAGTGGTCCGATCTTAATAGGATTTTGCATATATATGAGGAGCATAGTTAAACTAATAAATGCCGAGTTTGGTCAAGATATCTTGAAAAACAAAATTTTTTTCATACAAGATCCTACTTTTCGACAAATCGTTCCTATGGCAGCTATATGATATAGTGGTCTGATCTTAATAGGATTTTGGATATATATGAGGAGCATAGTAAAACTAATAAATGTCGAGTTTGGTCAAGATATCTTGATAAACAAAAGGTTTTTTCATACAAAAACTTAATTTTCGACCGATCGTTCCTATGGCAGCTATATGATATAGTGGTCCGATCCAGCTGGTTTTGACATATGTGCTGCGTGCAACAGAAATAGGGACTTCTGCAAAGTTTCATTAAGATAGCTTTAAAACTGAGGGACTAGTTCGCATAGAAACAGACAGACGGACAGACGGACATGGCTATATCGACTCGGCTGTTGATGCTGATCAAGAATATATATACTTTATGGGGTCGGAGATGTCTCCTTCTATGCGTTACACATTTCACGACAAAATTATAATACCCTCTGCAAGGGTATAACAAGGACAGGTCTAACATGCAATCTATAAAGTTATGCTGTGCTGAGGGTACAAGATAATTTTGGGCAATAGCTAATTTAAAATAGCTTATATTTAGAGTGTAGGTTTGATAGTCTGGATTTGAATCGGGGTGGCTTTGAAGAAGCCATTGAGGGTATTGAATTAGGAATTCAATCATCTAAGATGGAGTTCAAGGAGTTCCGAATTAATAGCAATATCAACCGAGACAAATTAAAAGGACCAATCGGTTGCATGAATATGTTGATTAAGCAAGGATTGGTTTCCTTTGCGAAAGCAACGGCGGGGCTTATAGGTAGCTGATGAATGCAAAAATAGAGGATTGCAATTAAACATTGCAAGGTAGGATGATATACATCCTCAGGAAGGGATAAAGGAGGGGACCTGGACATATTAGCAATAAGGTAATCCTTAACAAATACCAGATCAAGAGTTCTATTCAAATGATATGAAATTGAGTTTATTTAAAACAAGGAAAGATCTGGCATACAATCTATAAAGTCATGCTGTGCTGAGGGTACCAGATAATTTTAGGCAGTGAATAATGACGAAGAAATGAGAGGTAAATTAAAATCACCTAACACTATAAATAGGTCATTATCACGCAAATGTGAAGAAACTTCGTTAATACAATTAATATTTTCCATATAAACTTGAATATCGGAAGAAGGAGGAACATAGGAGCATGTAATATATATATTCCGTGTAGGAGAAGATACCTTAACTGAGACAATCATAGCGTACTAAAACAGGAAAGTTCTGACTGGAGAGTGGCTTTAACGGCAATTAATACCCCACCACCAGGTGGGTCGGTCGATAATTTCCGTGCAAAATAAAATTATTCGAAAAAACCTCCAAATCAGATATGGTTAAATTTAACCTTGTTTCTGAAAATGCGATTATATCCGAATCGAAGGAAGTGCTTGCCAAAAAAAGATTTTTAAGTTTTGAAATAAGGCCTCTGACATTCTGATAATGAATAGAAACTTTGTCGGAAGACGAACTTAGTTTTTTGCGGCAGTAGCGGTACCCTGTATGGAAGGTACGGGAAGGATGACTGGTTTCGCTTTTTATACCCCAAACCCTTTGAATATGGGTGAAAAAGGTAAACTGTATTTTTGCAAATGTACGTAACAGGCAGAAGGAATCATATCCGATTCCAATAAAGTATATATTCTTGATCAGCCAAGTCGAACTAGCCATGTCCGTTTGTCCGTCCGTCCGTCTGTTCGTATGTATGAACGCATGGATTTCAGAACCAGTATGTTTCCGATAGTCGATAACTTTCTCCGTTTCCAAGCAATCGATAAAAATCGATATCGAAATCCGGTTATTTGAGCAAATTATGTAAAAATTAAGAGCTGATGTCACCAATATTGATATGTTGCTTCTAGAATAGTATTAATAATTGAATTAGCCACTTCTCTTGTCAGTGAGTTCCCGAAGGTATCCTGAAAGCACCGATATTATTAAGGGTAGAGAAAGTTCGGCGGAGAAAACGCGAGACAAAAAACTATAATTTGGGCATAACACGCGAAAGGAGTTGTCATAGCGTAGTCTGTTGTGCACGTAGGTAGGAATAAGGGGCGATAGGTATAGACGGAACAGAGAATTGAAGACGAAAAGAGGAATCTATGTCGCCAACAATCAAATCGTTTAATGAATCCAGGTACACCTTTCGCCTTAGAATCAACACCGACTATCCACTAGTCCCTGAAAACTCTTCTTCCAACACCAAATGCAAATATATATACTATTCTAGAAGCTACATGTCAAGTTTGGTGACTCTAGCTCTTATTATTTACCAAAATTGCTCAAAAAACAGGATTTCGATATAGGTTTATATTGACTACTTGGAAACGGGGCAAGTTATTTCAAGCTTCCAGCTCTTATAGGTTTCGAGATCCTTGCGTTCATACATACGGACGGACGGACAGACGGATAGACGGACGGACGGACGGACAGAAACACGGACATGGCTAGATCGACTCGGCTATAGATGCTGATCAAGAATGTATATACTTTATGAGGTCGGAGATGCATCCTTCTGCCTGTTACATACATTTGCACAAATACAATATACCCTTTTTATCCAATTTTATTGGGTTCATGGTATAAAAAGAACTCCTAAATCCTTAACTGTTTGTAGTATTGTCGATTGAATAACTGACAAGATAAGGTGTGTTTCGATTGATGGTCATAAACATACACTTTGAACAATTTACACTAAAGTTGCATAGCGTTCAAATCATTTTGTAGACGAGAATGATGTAGGGGATTAGTGTATGATAGAATAAGTTTCACATCATCCGCATACATGAGTACACGGGCATGTGATATAACAGAGGGGAGATCATTTATAAAAAGAGTAAAGAGTAAAGGTCCGAGGTCCTACCTTGAGGAACACCAGAAGTAACGTTAACCTGTAGTCAGCCTCAGCATTACTTTTTGGGTCATACGTTTTAAATAAGAAGAAAACGAATGCAAAAGTGACTAGGGGAAGCCTGTACGGTCAAGTGCACTGAGTCAAACTTACTGAAGCCTTACTGAAGTCAATGTAAAGGACATGAGTTTGCATTTTCGAAAGGAAAGCATCATTAACCAAGCAAGTAAATTCCAGCAAATTGGTCGTAGTTGACCGAATTTTTACGAATCCATGTTGAAAAGGGGAGACAACTGATTTGCAGAAATGCGATGTGATTAATTTTTCAAATAATTTAGGGAGAGCGGACCGTTTTGCAATGCCCCTGTAATTTTGTATATAAGATTTTCCACCTTTCTTATGGAGAGGAATGATATAAGATTCGTTCCAATAAGATGGAAAGACAGAAGATTCAATAGATAGATTAAAAACCTTTAGCAATGGACGAAGAAGCGAAGAACTACACTCCTTGAGCCCCAGGAGAGTAAAAAGTTTTTACAGAATTTATAGGAGAAAGGAGACCTCTCTCCTTGGAAATAATATGAGCAGGTATAGAACCAGATGAAGTAATATTATAATGGTAAGAATTATTATTAAGACAGACGGAAGAGTAAGATGATTTGAAAAAATTAGCAAAGAGGTTAGCAGAATCAGATTCATTGCTAGCTTTATCTTTCCCGAGAGAAAAAGAAGATGGCAGACTTGAAGATTTACGCTTCAAGTTTACAAAGCTATAAGACTGTCTCCGATTATGTGCAAATTGCCCTTTGCTACGAAAAAGATAGTTCTCATAGCACGGTGAATTAAGAAGAAAGAAGTTCGACTAGGCTATGGATCTTTTAGCCAAGTCAATACTCGAGCCACACGTATTAAACTTTTTAAAATATTTAGACTTAATATTTTGTAGATTTGATAATCTGGGAGTGTACCAGGGTGGCTTTGAAGAAGCCATCGAGGGAATTGAATTAGGAATACAATCATCTAAGATGGAGTTCAAGGAGTTCCGAATTAATAGCAATATCAACCGAGACATATAAAAAGGACCAATCGGTTGCATGAATACGTTGATTAGCAAGGATTGGTTTCCTTTGCGAAAGCAACGGCGGGGCTTATAGGTAGCTGATGAATGCAAAAATAGAGGATTGCAATTAAACATTGCAAGGTAGGATGATATCCATCCTCAGGAAGGGATAAAGGAGGGGACCTGGACATATTAGCAATAAGGTAATCCTTAACAAATACCAGATCAAGAGTTCTATTCAAATGATGAGAAATTGAATTTATTTAAAACAAGGACAGGTCTAACATGCCGTCTATAAAGTTATGCTGTGCTGAGGGTACAAGATAATTTTGGGCAATAGCTAATTTAAAATAGCTTATATTTAGAGTGTAGGTTTGATAGTCTGGATTTGAACCGGGGTGGCTTTCAAGAAGCCATTGAGGGTATTGAATTAGGAATTCAATCATCTAAGATGGAGTTCAAGGAGTTCCGAATTAATAGCAATATCAACCGAGACATATAAAAAGGACCAATCGGTTGCATGAATATGTTGATTAAGCAAGGATTGGTTTCCTTTGCGAAAGCAACGGCGGGGCTTATAGGTAGCTGATGAATGCAAAAATAGAGGATTGCAATTAAACATTGCAAGGTAGGATGATATACATCCTCAGGAAGGGATAAAGGAGGGGACCTGGACATATTAGCAATAAGGTAATCCTTAACAAATACCAGATCAAGAGTTCTATTCAAATGATATGAAATTGAGTTTATTTAAAACAAGGAAAGATCTGGCATACAATCTATAAAGTCATGCTGTGCTGAGGGTACCAGATAATTTTAGGCAGTGAATAATGACGAAGAAATGAGAGGTAAATTAAAATCACCTAACACTATAAATAGGTCATTATCACGCAAATGTGAAGAAACTTCGTTAATACAAGTAATATTTTCCATATAAACTTGAATATCGGAAGAAGGAGGAACATAGGAGCATGTAATATATATATTCCGTGTAGGAGAAGATACCTTAACTGAGACAATCATAGCGTACTAAAACAGGAAAGTTCTGACTGGAGAGTGGCTTTAACGGCAATTAATACCCCACCACCAGGTGGGTCGGTCGATAATTTCCGTGCAAAATAAAATTATTCGAAAAAACCTCCAAATCAGATATGGTTAAATTTAACCTTGTTTCTGAAAATGCGATTATATCCGAATCGAAGGAAGTGCTTGCCAAAAAAAGATTTTTAAGTTTTGAAATAAGGCCTCTGACATTCTGATAATGAGGCAGAAGGAATCATCTCCGATTCCAATAAAGTATATATTCTTGATCAGCCAAGTCGAACTAGCCATGTCCGTTTGTCCGTCCGTCCGTCTGTTCGTATGTATGAACGCATGGATTTTAGAACCAGTATGTTTCCGATAGTCGATAACTTTCTCCGTTTCCAAGCAATCGATAAAAATCGATATCGAAATCCGATTATTTGAGCAAATTATGTAAAAATTAAGAGCTGAAGTCACCAATATTGATATGTTGCTTCTAGAATAGTATTAATAATTGAATTAGCCACTTCTCTTGTCAGTGAGTTCCCGAAGGTATCCTGAAAGCACCGATATTATTAAGGGTAGAGAAAGTTCGGCGGAGAAAACGTGAGACAAAAAACTATAATTTGGGCAAAACACGCGAAAGGAGTTGTCATAGCGTAGTCTGTTGTGCACGTAGGTAGGAATAAGGGGCGATAGGTATAGACGGAACAGAGAATTGAAGACGAAAAGAGGAATCTATGTCGCCAACAATCAAATCGTTTAATGAATCCAGGTACACCTTTTGCCTTAGAATCAACACCGACTATCCCCTAGTCCCTGAAAACTCTTCTTCCAACACCAAATGCAAATATATATACTATTCTAGAAGCTACATGTCAAGTTTGGTGACTCTAGCTCATATTATTTACCAAAATTGCTCAAAAAACAGGATTTCGATATAGGTTTATATTGCTTAGTTGGAAACGGGGCAAGTTATTTTAAGTTTCCAGCTCTTATAGGTTTCGAGATCCTTGCGTTCATACATACGGACGGACGAACAGATGGATAGACGGACGGACGGACGGACAGAAACACGGACATGGCTAGATCGACTCGGCTATAGATGCTGATCAAGAATGTATATACTTTATGAGGTCGGAGATGCTTCCTTCTGCCTGTTACATACATTTGCACAAATACAATATACCCTTTTTATCCAATTTTATTGGGTTCATGGTATAAAAAGAACTCCTAAATCCTTAACTGTTTGTATACATTGCAATGGAGTATTGTCGATTGAATAACTGACAAGATAAGGTGTGATTCGATTGAAGGTCATAAACATACACTTTGAACAATTTACACTAAAGTTGCATAGCGTTCAAATTATTTTGTAGACGAGAATGATGTTGGGGATTAGTGTATGATAGAATAAGTTTCACATCATCCGCATACATGAGTACACGGGCATGTGATATAACAGAGGGGAGATCATTTATAAAAAGAGTAAAGAGTAAAGGTCCGAGGTCCTACCTTGAGGAACACCAGAAGTAACGTTAACCTGTAGTCAGCCTCAGCATTACTCTTTGGGTCATACGTTTTAAATAAGAAGAAAACGAATGCAAAAGTGACTAGGGGAAGCCTGTACGGTCAAGTGCACTGAGTCAAACTTACTGAAGCCTTACTGAAGTCAATGTAAAGGACATGAGTTTGCATTTTCGAAAGGAAAGCATCATTTACCAAGCAAGTAAATTCCAGCAAATTGGTCGTAGTTGACCGAATTTTTACGAATCCATGTTGAAAAGGGGAGACAACTGATTTGCAGAAATGCGATGTGATTAATTTTTCAAATAATTTAGGGAGAGCGGCCCGTTTTGCAATGCCCCTGTAATTTTGTATATAAGATTTTCCACCTTTCTTATGGAGAGGAATGATATAAGATTCGTTCCAATAAGATGGAAAGACAGAAGATTCAATAGATAGATTAAAAACCTTTAGCAATGGACGAAGAAGCGAAGAACTACACTCCTTGAGTCAGCCCCAGGAGAATAAGAAGTTTTTACAGAATTTATAGGAGAAAGGAGAGAGGAATGGGAAATAATACGAGCAGGTATAGAACCAGATGAAGTAATATTATAATGGTAAGAATTATTATTAAGACAGACGGAAGAGTAAGATGATTTGAAAAATAATAAAATAATTAGCAAAGAGGTTAGCAGAATCAGAGTCATTGCTAGCTTTATCTTTCCCGAGAGAAAAAGAAGATGGCAAACTTGAAGATTTACGCTTCAAGTTTACAAAGCTATAAGACTGTCTCCGATTATGTGCAAATTGCCCTTTGCTACGAAAAAGATAGTTCTCATAGCACGGTGAATTAAGAAGAAAGAAGTTCGACTAGGCTATGGATCATTTAGCCAAGTCAATACTCGAGCCACACGTATTAAACTTTTTAAAATATTTAGACTTAATATTTTGTAGATTTGATAATCTGGGAGTTTACCAGGGTGGCTTTGAAGAAGCAATCGAGGGAATTGAATTAGGAATACAATCATCTAAGATGGAGTTCAGGGTGATATACAAAAAATTAATAGCAATACTCATATCAACCGAGTCATACAAAAAAGACCAATCGGTTGCATGAATACGCTACGGTAGTGCTTAAAGGTAGCTGAATGAATGAATGTAAAATGAGAGGATTGCAATTGAACATGGCAACCTCTAAAGTAGGATGATAAACATCCTCAGGAAGAGAAAAAGGAAGGGACCTGGACACATCAGCAATAAGGTAGTCGTTAACAAATACCACATCAAGAGTTATATTCAAATGATGAGAAATTGAATTTATTTAAAACAAGGACAGTTCTAACATGCAATCTATAAAGTTATGCTGTGCTGAGGGTACAAGATAATGTTGGGCAATAGCTAATTTAAAATAGCTTATATTTAGAGAGTAGGTTTGATAGTCTGGAATTGAAGCGGGGTGGCTTTGAAGAAGCCATTGAGGGTATTGAATTAGGAATGCAATCATCTAAGATGGAGTTCAAGGAGTTCCGAATTAATAGCAATATCAACCGAGACATATAAAAAGGACCAATCGGTTGCATGAATACGTTGATTAAGCAAGGATTGGTTTCTTTTGCGAAAACAACGGCGGGGCTTATAGGTAGCTGATGAATGCAAAAATAGAGGATTGCAATTAAACATTGCAAGGTAGGATGATATACATCCTCAGGAAGGGATAAAGGAGGGGACCTGGACATATTAGCAATGAGGTAGTCCTTATCCTTCAAATGCTATGAAATTGAGTTTATTTAAAACAAGGAAAGATCTGGCATTCAATCTATAAAGTCATGCTGTGCTGAGGGTACCAGATAATTTTAGGCAGTGAATAACGACGAAGAAATGAGAGGTAAATTAAAATCACCTAACACTATAAATAGGTCATTATCACGCAAATGTGAAGAAACTTCGTTAATACAAGTAATATTTTTCATATAAACTTGAATATCGGAAGAAGGAGGAACATAGGAGCATGTAATATATATATTCCGTGTAGGAGAAGATACCTTAACTGAGACAATCTTAGCGTACTAAAACAGGAAAGTTCTGACTGGAGAGTGGCTTTAACGGCCATTAATACCCCACCACCAGGTGGGTCGGTCGATAATTTCCGTGCAAAATAAAATTATTCGAAAAAACCTCCAAATCAGATATGGTTAAATTTAACCTTGTTTCTGAAAATGCGATTATATCCGAATCGAAGGAAGTGCTTGCCAAAAAAAGATTTTTTAAGTTTTGAAATAAGGCCTCTGACATTCTGATAATGAATAGAAACTTTGTCGGAAGACGAGCTTAGTTTTTTGCGGCAGTAACGGTACCCTGTATGGAAGGTACGGGAAGGATGACTGGTTTCGCTTTTTATACCCCGAACCCTTTGAATATGGGTGAAAAAGGTAAACTGTATTTTTGCAAATGTACGTAACAGGCAGAAGGAATCATCTCCGATTCCAATAAAGTATATATTCTTGATCAGCCAAGTCGAACTAGCCATGTCCGTTTGTCCGTCCGTCCGTCTGTTCGTATGTATGAACGCATGGATTTCAGAACCAGTATGTTTCCGATAGTCGATAACTGTCTCCGTTTCCAAGCAATCGATAAAAATCGATATCGAAATCCGGTTATTATAGGTTTCGAGATCCTTGCGTTCATACATACGGACGGACGGACAGGCGGATAGACGGACGGACGGACGGACAGAAACACGGACATGGCCAGATCGACTCGGCTATAGATGCTGATCAAGAATGTATATACTTTATGGGGTCGGAGATGCTTCCTTCTGTCTGTTACATACATTTACACAAATACAATATACCCTTTTTATCCAATTTTATTGGGTTCATGGTATAAAAAGAACTCCTAAATCCTTAACTGTTTGTATACATTGCAATGGAGTATTGTCGATTGAATAACTGACAAGATAAGGTGTGTTTCGATTGAAGGTCATAAGCATACACTTTGAACAATTTACACTAAAGTTGCATAGCGTTCAAATCATTTTGTAGACGAGAGTGATGTAGTGGATTAGTGTATGATAGAATAAGTTTCACATCATCCGCATACATGAGTACACGGGCATGTGATATAACAGAGGGGAGATCATTTATAAAAAGAGTAAAGAGTAAAGGTCCGAGGTCCTACCTTGAGGAACACCAGAAGTAACGTTAACCTGTAGTCAGCCTCAGCATTACTCTTTGGGTCATACGTTTTAAATAAGAAGAAAACGAATGCAAAAGTGACTAGGGGAAGCCTGTACGGTCAAGTGCACTGAGTCAAACTTACTGAAGCCTTACTGAAGTCAATGTAAAGGACATGAGTTTGCATTTTCGAAAGGAAAGCATCATTAACCAAGGAAGTAAATTCCAGCAAATTGGTCGTAGTTGACCGAGTTTTTACGAATCCATGTTGAAAAGGGGAGACAACTGATTTGCAGAAATGCGATGTGATTAATTTTTCAAATAATTTAGGGAGAGCGGACCGTTTTGCAATGCCCCTGTAATTTTGTATATAAGATGTTCCACCTTTCTTATGGAGAGGAATGATATAAGATTCGTTCCAATAAGATGGAAAGACAGAAGATTCAATAGATAGATTAAAAACCTTTAGCAATGGACGAAGAAGCGAAGAACTACACTCCTTGAGTCAGCCCCAGGAGAGTAAGAAGTTTTTACAGAATTTATAGGAGAAAGGAGAGAGGAATGGGAAATAATACGAGCAGGTATAGAACCAGATGAAGTAATATTATAATGGTAAGAATTATTATTAAGACAGACGGAAGAGTAAGATGATTTGAAAAAATTAGCAAAGAGGTTAGCAGAATCAGAGTCATTGCTAGCTTTATCTTTCCCGAGAGAAAAAGAAGATGGCAAACTTGAAGATTTACGCTTCAAGTTTACAAAGCTATAAGACTGTCTCCGATTATGTGCAAATTGCCCTTTGCTACGAAAAAGATAGTTCTCATAGCACGGTGAATTAAGAAGAAAGAAGTTCGACTAGGCTATGGATCATTTAGCCAAGTCAATACTCGAGCCACACGTATTAAACTTTTTAAAATATTTAGACTTAATATTTTGTAGATTTGATAATCTGGGAGTTTACCAGGGTGGCTTTGAAGAAGCAATCGAGGGAATTGAATTAGGAATACAATCATCTAAGATGGAGTTCAGGGTGATATACAAAAAATTAATAGCAATACTCATATCAACCGAGTCGTACAAAAAAGACCAATCGGTTGCATGAATACGCAACGGTGGTGCTTATTGGTAGCTGAATGAATGAATGTAAAATGAGAGGATTGCAATTGAACATGGCAACCTCTAAAGTAGGATGATAAACATCCTCAGGAAGAGAAAAAGGAAGGGACCTGGACACATCAGCAATAAGGTAGTCGTTAACAAATACCACATCAAGAGTTATATTCAAATGATGAGAAATTGAATGTATTTAAAACAAGGACAGGTCTAACATGCAATCTATAAAGTTATGCTGTGCTGAGGGTACAAGATAATGTTGGGCAATAGCTAATTTAAAATAGCTTATTTTTAGAGTGTAGTTTTGATAGTTTGAACCGGGGTGGCTTTGAAGAAGCCATTGAGGGTATTGAATTAGGAATACAATCATCTAAGATGGAGTTCAAGGAGTTCCGAATTAATAGCAATATCAACCGAGACATATAAAAAGGACCAATCGGTTGCATGAATACGTTGATTAAGCAAGGATTGGTTTCCTTTGCGAAAGCAACGGCGGGGCTTATAGGTAGCTGATGAATGCAAAAATAGAGGATTGCAATTAAACATTGCAAGGTAGGATGATATACATCCTCAGGAAGGGATAGAGGAGGGGACCTGGACATATTAGCAATAAGGTAGTCCTTAACAAATACCAGATCAAGAGTTCTATTCAAATGATATGAAATTGAGTTTATTTAAAACAAGGAAAGATCTGGCATACAATCTATAAAGTCATGCTGTGCTGAGGGTACCAGATAATTTTAGGCAGTGAATAATGACGAAGAAATGAGAGGTAAATTAAAATCACCTAACACTATTCATTATCACGCAAATGTGAAGAAACTTCGTTAATACAAGTAATATTTTTATATAAAAACTTGAATATCGGAAGAAGGAGGAACATAGGAGCATGTAATATATATATTCCGTGTAGGAGAAGATACCTTAACTGAGACAATCTTAGCGTACTAAAACAGGAAAGTTCTGACTGGAGAGTGGCTTTAACGGCAATTAATACCCCACCACCAGGTGGGTCGGTCGATAATTTCCGTGCAAAATAAAATTATTCGAAAAAACCTCCAAATCAGATATGGTTCAATTTAACCTTGTCCGTTTGTCCGTCCGTCCGTCTGTTCGTATTTCAGAACCAGTATGTTTCCGATAGTCGATAACTTTCTCCGTTTCCAAGCAATCGATAAAAATCGATATCGAAATCCGATTATTTGAGCAAATTATGTAAATAATAAGAGCTGGAGTCATCAATATTGATATGTTGCTTCTATAATAGTACTAATAATTGAATAAGCCACTAACTTTTAATATAAAAAAATAACTTTATTTAAAATATGCACAACCTTTCGGATGTTACTTTTTAATTTCTGAAGTCTTGTCAACGCTTAGCAAACCTCGGCTGAGGGCTCAAGATCATGAGCTCGCTCTCTGCTAGCAATGCTCTCATTCTCTTAATGAGTTTCCAGAATATTCTAAGAGCGTGAATTTGAGTTGCGTTGGCAATTTGGGCATTTGGTGGGAATAACGATTGTATCGGATGTTTATGTCTAGTAGTCTTCGATTATATGATCGGTCCCATGCCAGAATTGTTATTTTCACCAAGAAATCGAGATTTTTGGGCCTAAGGCTTATTGTGACAAATTGGGGTGTCTCGTGTTACATATGTGGTGCGCTTAGTTGCTAGGGCTTATGTATAAGGGGTTGGAATTAGGTGATGTGGACATACATATGTTATATATGCTGTATTAGGATACACGAGTGTATGTGTACTTATAGTATATATATGTTGTGGGTGTGGTAAATGTAATGTGTAAAAGAAACTAGCCTTTCCTCCGGCGGACATTTTCGGGTATAATGTTGGATCATTGCTAATTACAATATTATTGACGTAATTTAAATTGCTATTGCTTACAATATTTTCATGTGAATGTATATTGATCGGTTCTTCTATTCGTGGTTCTTCTTTTTTTATACCCTGAACCAATTAAAAATGGGTAAAAGGGGTATTATGTTTTTGTGCAAAATCCAAATGTATGTAACAGGCAGAAGGAAGCATCTCCGACCCCATAAAGTATATATATTCTTGATCAGCATTAATAGCCGAGTCGATCTGTCCGTCTGTCTGTCCGTCCGTCCGTCCGTATGTATGAACGCAAGGATCTCAGAACCTATTAGAGCTAGAGACTTGAAATTTTAGATGCAGGTGCTCCTAGTGCCTGCGCAGATCGAGTTTCCGATAAACGATAACTTGCCCCGTTTCCAAGTAATCGATAAAAATGTATATCGAAATCCCGATTTTTAAGCAATTTTGATAAATAATTAGAGCTAGTGTCACCAAACTTGACATGTAGCTTCTAGAAAAGTATATGTATATCGATTATCTTTCATTTTATACCTCCCCGCTACTCCCTATCTATAAGCGCGCGCTGCATTTGGTGTTGGAATATGAGGGTTCAGGGTATCCCCTAGTCGGGAGCTCCCGACTAGAACCTCTTACTTGTTCATTCTTATAATTGACAATTATTCTTTGGGGTATTGCTTTGAACTTATAAATAATAATATACAATATTATGGCACTTATGATAATGCAAAGTGTTGTTAATGTTACAATTTGAATTGTATTTTATATTTTTGTGTGATCTTCTACGATTTCTTTGACTTGAATCATGACAGTGTTTCTAATTTGTTTACATTATTACTTACATAAATCGTTTGTGTATAGTCTAATAGTGTGATTGTGATTATTATCTCATCTAATTGGATTGAAAAGTTTGACGCATTTATAAGGTTGTTACCTTTTATTATTATTTCTCTATTGATGCAATCTTGTTTTAAAAGTGTTTTGGGTAGGTTCCAAGTGATGAGCATATTAGGCTCGATGTAATTCATTTCAAATTTTTTTCTTTTTTTTGTATAACTACAATCAATTGTGGCTTGATTAAAAATTCCTGTAAGGCATTTATTCGTAATTAATTCTTTTGGATTTGCCGAGTTGTTTGTTGTTGTTTGTTTTGCATGAAGTACTTGTGGTATTTCAATGGCGTCGGTCTTAAACCAAGTTGAAGTTTTGATGTTTAATATATTTTCTGAATTAACATGCTGTAAGGTGTCATGCTTTAATAATTTCGTGTTAAAAATTCCAAGTCTTGCAAGATGCATTCCTAATTCTGTGTCTTCTATGTATTCAGTGAGTTCCTGGAGGTTGAATATGAGAAGTGCGAACCTTTGACATCCCTCATCCACTTGATTGAATTGATTTATGGTTTCTATGTGTTGACTCGATTTAGTTCGTTTGCTTGTACGCTGTTTTCTGCTATATGGATCATTTTAGATTCAAATTCCTCCTTATCTTGTTGATGTGCAGCATGAATATTTATAAATTATACCCATAAAATTAGCAAGACCGGGTTTGATGCGTTTTCCTATCCTTACGCCGTTTCATTTCATTTTTTTCTAATTTTTCTTTTAAGTATTTTATCTGTGAATATATTTCAAAATCTACGACTTGTTTAATTATATTATTATAAGTTTGTTCTGTTTTAGTTACATTACTACTGTTTTAAAAAATTAAGTAGCCTATTTTAGCTTGGGTTGGGTTGATTTCTATGCTTTGGGGTTGGACTTCTTGGACGAAGGTACTTATTACGAATAACATTAAATATGCTAGTAGTTTAATTTGTCTTAGACGTTTGAGCTGTAATTATCGTATTTTGTTAGATGCATTTTCTTTTTCTTCTTAAATTTTGATTTGTAACGTGTGATTTTTCCGCCTCCCTTAGTTCTTCGAAATGCTTATCGTCTACTTGTCTGCAGTATCCCGTTTTCTTGAATGGGGTTGTGATTTTAGATCTTACTAAAGGTGATTCCTTAAATCTACTGTCTATTTCAAAATCTTGTCGTTTTTCGTTTAGACTTGATTATTTGTTAACTTTATTTTCTTGATTGTTATATTCCGGCATATATAAAGATATAAGCTGGTGTTCTACCAGTTGAAATAAATTTTGTTCATTTATTTTCTGGATCGGACTCCCTGTTAATTATTCTTAATTTTTGGTTAACTCTTCTGTGAAATCTATTATATATATATATTTGGAGTAATATTCCGATAATAAAGTATATATATTCTTGATCAGCATCAATAGCCGAGTCGATCTAGCCATGACCGTCTGTCTGTCCGTCCGTCTGTCCGTATGTATGAACGCAAGGATCTCAGAACCTAAAGAGCTAGAGACTTGAAATTTTAATGTAGGTGCTCGTAGTGCCTGCGCAGATCGAGTTTGTTTTCGTTAATCGATAACTTACTCCGTTTCCAAGCAATCGATAAAAATTGATATCGTCCTGTTTTTTGAGCAAATTGGGTAAATAATACGAGCTAGAGCCACCAAACATGATATGTTGCTTCTAGAATATTATATATATGTCAAGAGTCATATTGGGCTCCTTCATGCTGCTTGTGATCGCTAAGGATCTGGAATTTTCTTCTGAATAGATAGGACCTGAAGTATTTGGTGGCCCAAATAATAGCTAAAAGTTCTTTTTCTATTGCCGAAGAAATAACTTCATGTTAGTTTAATGTTCTGCTTGCATAGTAGATTGGTTTATGATCTTGTGATAATACTGCTCATTGCAATATTACTGGCATCTGTGGTTAATGCGAATCATTTCTCGAAATTAGGATGTACTAATATCAAATCGGACATTATAAGGCATTATAATAATAATAATAACTTTTCAAATGGTTCTTGGTATTGCTTATGTTTTGTGTTTATGACTACACCCTTTTTTAGTTTTGGTGTCATTGGCTTTGATATATTTGCAAATTTGGGATGAACTTTCGGTAAAAGCCGCAAAGTCCTAAATATTATTTGATTCCCTTCGTTGTTTTAGGTTGTTGTAGTAGGGCGATAAAATTGAATTTCTTCCAAGCTGAAGAAAAACGTTCGTTCACTAGTAGGTTGTTTTTTCGTCTGCGTGTATTTTCTGAATAAATATTTCAATTTTTTACTGGTGAGCGCAGGATCCGGACAGTATCCTCCCGAATACTGTGTTTCGGGGTAATGATGCGCCGCCATGGCTCGGCAGGACGCCTTGGAGAATTCACTCGGGATAGATGTCCGAGCCCAACACCAGATTTGAGATTTCCGTCTGGAACCAGCGATCGTCTGCCAGTCGGACGTTGTGGAAGGGCTCATTTAGTTTCTCACTGATGAGCTTGGATGGAGTCTGGTACTGAAGCTTAGGCATCACCTGCAGGATGACCCTTCCTTGCCCTTGCGTCGACATGACTCCCCGGAGTGTTGGTGAGCTAGGCAGTTTGTACAATATTTATTCACCAGAACTGCTCGGAGTCTCTTCTCTGGAAATAGCCGCATAAACCTCTAGTAGTCTTCGATTATATGATCGGTCCCATGCCAGAATTGTTATTTTCACCAAGAAATCGAGATTTTTGGGCCTAAGGCTTATTGTGACAAATTGGGGTGTCTCGTGTTACATATGTGGTGCGCTTAGTTGCTAGGGCTTATGTATAAGGGGTTGGAATTAGGTGATGTGGACATACATATGTTATATATGCTGTATTAGGATACACGAGTGTATGTGTACTTATAGTATATATATGTTGTGGGTGTGGTAAATGTAATGTGTAAAAGAAACTAGCCTTTCCTCCGGCGGACATTTTCGGGTATAATGTTGGATCATTGCTAATTACAATATTATTGACGTAATTTAAATTGCTATTGCTTACAATATTTTCATGTGAATGTATATTGATCGGTTCTTCTATTCGTGGTTCTTCTTTTTTTATACCCTGAACCAATTAAAAATGGGTAAAAGGGGTATTATGTTTTTGTGCAAAGTCCAAATGTATGTAACAGGCAGAAGGAAGCATCTCCGACCCCATAAAGTATATATATTCTTGATCAGCATTAATAGCCGAGTCGATCTGTCCGTCTGTCTGTCCGTCCGTCCGTCCGTCCGTCCGTATGTATGAACGCAAGGATCTCAGAACCTATTAGAGCTAGAGACTTGAAATTTTAGATGCAGGTGCTCCTAGTGCCTGCGCAGATCGAGTTTCCGATAAACGATAACTTGCCCCGTTTCCAAGTAATCGATAAAAATGTATATCGAAATCCCGATTTTTAAGCAACTTTGATAAATAATTAGAGCTAGTGTCACCAAACTTGACATGTAGCTTCTAGAAAAGTATATGTATATCGATTATCTTTCATTTTATACCTCCCCGCTACTCCCTATCTATAAGCGCGCGCTGCATTTGGTGTTGGAATATGAGGGTTCAGGGTATCCCCCTAGTCGGGAGCTCCCGACTAGAACCTCTTACTTGTTCATTCTTATAATTGACAATTATTCTTTGGGGTATTGCTTTGAACTTATAAATAATAATATACAATATTATGGCACCTATGATAATGCAAAGTGTTGTTAATGTTACAATTTGAATTGTATTTTATATTTTTGTGTGATCTTCTACGATTTCTTTGACTTGAATCATGACAGTGTTTCTAATTTGTTTACATTATTACTTACATAAATCGTTTGTGTATAGTCTAATAGTGGGATTGTGATTATTATCTCATCTAATTGGATTGAAAAGTTTGACGCATTTATAAGGTTGTTACCTTTTATTATTATTTCTCTATTGATGCAATCTTGTTTTAAAAGTGTTTTGGGTAGGTTCCAAGTGATGAGCATATTAGGCTCGATGTAATTCATTTCAAATTTTTTTCTTTTTTTTGTATAACTACATTCAATGTGGCTTGATTCAAAATTCCTGTAAGGCATTTATTCGTAATTAATTCTTTTGGATTTGCCGAGTTGTTTGTTGTTGTTTGTTTTGCATGAAGTACTTGTGGTATTTCAATGGCGTCGGTCTTAAACCAAGTTGAAGTTTTGATGTTTAATATATTTTCTGAATTAACATGCTGTAAGGTGTCATGCTTTAATAATTTCGTGTTAAAAATTCCAAGTCTTGCAAGATGCATTCCTAATTCTGTGTCTTCTATGTATTCAGTGAGTTCCTGGAGGTTGAATATGAGAAGTGCGAACCTTTGACATCCCTCATCCACTTGATTGAATTGATTTATGGTTTCTATGTGTTGACTCGATTTAGTTCGTTTGCTTGTACGCTGTTTTCTGCTATATGGATCATTTTAGATTCAAATTCCTCCTTATCTTGTTGATGTGCAGCATGAATATTTATAAATTATACCCATAAAATTAGCAAGACCGGGTTTGATGCGTTTTCCTATCCTTACGCCGTTTCATTTCATTTTTTTCTAATTTTTCTTTTAAGTATTTTATCTGTGAATATATTTCAAAATCTACGACTTGTTTAATTATATTATTATAAGTTTGTTCTGTTTTAGTTACATTACTACTGTTTTAAAAATTAAGTAGCCTATTTTAGCTTGGGTTGGGTTGATTTCTATGCTTTGGGGTTGGACTTCTTGGACGAAGGTACTTATTACGAATAACATTAAATATGCTAGTAGTTTAATTTGTCTTAGACGTTTGAGCTGTAATTATCGTATTTTGTTAGATGCATTTTCTTTTTCTTCTTAAATTTTGATTTGTAACGTGTGATTTTTCCGCCTCCCTTAGTTCTTCGAAATGCTTATCGTCTACTTGTCTGCAGTATCCCGTTTTCTTGAATGGGGTTGTGATTTTAGATCTTACTAAAGGTGATTCCTTAAATCTACTGTCTATTTCAAAATCTTGTCGTTTTTCGTTTAGACTTGATTATTTGTTAAGTTTATTTTCTTGATTGTTATATTCCTGCATATATAAAGATATAAGCTGGTGTTCTACCAGTTGAAATAAATTTTGTTCATTTATTTTCTGGATCGGACTCCCTGTTAATTATTCTTAATTTTTGGTTAACTCTTCTGTGAAATCTATTATATATATATATTTGGAGTAAATGTCTATGCAAAATAGAAACTGTCTATTGTCAATGATAAAAAAATCCATGACGTATAACTCTCAGGGGTTGAACGTTGCTGGAGTCGTTTTGAAGGAGAGTTTAGTGTTTCTGTGTTAGGGCTGTACATCTTTCTATACCTGGATGAAATAAGTCTTCATGACTTTTAAGGATGATTTCCTTGAAGTGTGCATAGGTTTGGATATCTTTCACTTGGGTAAATTATTTCAATGTAAGCATTTTGGAATTTGTATTTGTGCAAAATGAAAATGTATGTAACAGGCAGAAGGAAGCATCTCCGATAATAAAGTATATATATTCTTGATCAGCATCAATAGCCGAGTCGATCTAGCCATGACCGTCTGTCTGTCCGTCCGTCTGTCCGTATGTATGAACGCAAGGATCTCAGAACCTAAAGAGCTAGAGACTTGAAATTTTAATGTAGGTGCTCGTAGTGCCTGCGCAGATCGAGTTTGTTTTCGTTAATCGATAAATTACTCCGTTTCCAAGCAATCGATAAAAATTGATATCGTCCTGTTTTTTGAGCAAATTGGGTAAATAATACGAGGTAGAGCCACCAAACATGATATGTTGCTTCTAGAATATTATATATATGTCAAGAGTCATATTGGGCTCCTTCATGCTGCTTTTGATCGCTAAGGATCTGGAATTTTCTTCTGAATAGATAGGACCTGAAGTATTTGGTGGCCCAAATAATAGCTAAAAGTTCTTTTTCTATTGCCGAAGAAATAACTTCATGTTAGTTTAATGTTCTGCTTGCATAGTAGATTGGTTTATGATCTTGTGATAATACTGCTCATTGCAATATTACTGGCATCTGTGGTTAATGCGAATCATTTCTCGAAATTAGGATGTACTAATATCAAATCGGACATTATAAGGCATTATAATAATAATAATAACTTTTCAAATGGTTCTTGGTATTGCTTATGTTTTGTGTTTATGACTACACCCTTTTTTAGTTTTGGTGTCATTGGCTTTGATATATTTGCAAAATTTGGGATGAACTTTCGGTAAAAGCCGCAAAGTCCTAAATATTATTTGATTCCCTTCGTTGTTTTAGGTTGTTGTAGTAGGGCGATAAAATTGAATTTCTTCCAAGCTGAAGAAAAACGTTTGTTCACTAGTAGGTTGTTTTTTCGTCTGCGTGTATTTTCTGAATAAATATTTCAATTTTTTACTGGTGAGCGCAGGATCCGGACAGTATCCTCCCGAATACTGTGTTTCGGGGTAATGATGCGCCGCCATGGCTCGGCAGGACGCCTTGGAGAATTCACTCGGGATAGATGTCCGAGCCCAACACCAGATTTGAGATTTCCGTCTGGAACCAGCGATCGTCTGCCAGTCGGACGTTGTGGAAGGGCTCATTTAGTTTCTCACTGATGAGCTTGGATGGAGTCTGGTACTGAAGCTTAGGCATCACCTGCAGGATGACCCTTCCTTGCCCTTGCGTCGACATGACTCCCCGGAGTGTTGGTGAGCTAGGCAGTTTGTACAATATTTATTCACCAGAACTGCTCGGAGTCTCTTCTCTGGAAATAGCCGCATAAACCTTTGGCACTTTCACATGCTCGGAAACGGAACGACTCCGTTGCCTGGTGCCTCTTGGATCGTCCTTGTTGTTGGCGTGGAGACATCGTGCTGTTACGTGAAGAAGGTTAAAACATAATAAACATTAATTATGCTCTACTGGAGATTCTACTTGATGGAAAATGGTGACTAGGTTCTATCGTGAGCAGGATCGGCTTAGAGATAGGTCTCTTGGAGACACCTCGGGTTGTTAGCATTTCGACCACTCGGACTCTTTGGTCGTCGCCAAGATAGGTCGGTTGGATTCGACTCAGGCGCCAGTCATTAACTGCAAGATTATCTTCTTTAATAATGACTAGGTCGTCACGTTGTAAATCTCGCGTTGAAGTTTGCCATTTGTTTCTTTTTTGCAGTTCTAAAAAACACTCATGTTTCTAACGGAGAAAGAACTGTTGTTGCAAAGCCTTCAAAGCGCTGCCAGTGGTTGATGATGGACTTGGCATTTCCCTTGAGGTGTTATTAAATAGAGTTTTTAAACTTCACACCTGCTTCCCACAGGCCGCCCATATGCGGTGCACTTGGAGGATTAGTGTGCCAGGACAGTTTCTGGAGACTGGTGCTCGTGGTACTGTCAGGCTTGTCAATAGCACGGTGTGGAAGATAAGAGTTATCCGAACCATTGCTTGGAGGAACTTGTCTTATGTGACTTTAGTCCAGATATTCCTAGATTACCGCATAATACTGCTGCTTAAGGGGGAAATTTTTTGCCAAACGATTCTCGTTTCGAAGGAGCGATTTGGTGGTTTTTTGAAAGTTGCGCTGTGAGCACAACCTGGTCGGATTCCTTTTCCAGCTTTACTGGAATATCCTCCACCTCCCAAAATTTTGTGAGCAATTTATCTAAGCTCGCATTAGGATTCAGTGAGACTTGAGTTGAAAAGGATGTGACAGATTTGGTACTGGTCTTAGAAACGGGGCCTGTAAGGATCCAGCCTAAAATCGTTTCTTGACCAAGGAGAGTGCCACATATGTTGGGGCAGGAGTCACCTAATAATATGGATGGGAGGAGAGCTATTGTTAAAATGGCAGACTCTGTGAAGTTGAGCCGAAATAGCTTGATTTAAACCAAAAACCTGTGCGTCGACGGATTGATATGGAAGCTTTATCCTTCTGAATAACCGCTCGGATATAAAGGTCGCTTCTGACCCAGAGTCGATTAGTGTCCGAGCTGTATATTTTGTGACCAAATGACAAAATGGATGACAGCCGTGCTGAGGAGAACACCATGTGAGTTGGCGGAAAAGTAGTTTTGAACAGTAGCTTGGGTAGAAGTAGAAGTGGACTCAATATTTTTCTCCAATATATATTTTTCAATATTTACCTGCAAATACACCACTTTAAGATGTGATCGAGCTTCCCGTATATGAGGCGGAGTACATATAGCTGTCGAGTCTGCTCTTTCGTCGGAACGCATCGATCTTCCCATCTCTGAGATTGAGTTGGTGGCTGTAAGAGTTGTTTTTGGTACTTTTTCTATCTTTATTTCATGTTCATATATACCTCCTTTATCTATCTCCACCTATCACACCAATTTTAATGCTATTAAATCTATCTGCTCCCTACTTTCTGATAGAGACCTTTTAGTAGTTCTTGGGGACTTTAATCTTCCAGATGTCGAGTGGTCAGACTCAAGCTTTATGTTGCCGTCTTCGTCAAACGAATTTATTGATGGTCTACATGAAATGTGCACGGAATCAATCCGCTTACACTTCCTGAAGATCCTTTTCATCCAACTCTGGAAATGGTCATTGATTTACCAGCCCGAGTCCCTATCAAGGAATTGGAATTAGCTAAACGTATGCGTGTTTTCCGAAAGGCTGATTTTCATAACTTAATGAAAGATCTTATTCCGCAAGTCGACTGGTCCCAACTGTTCAATTGTGCAGACATTGATGTTGCCATTAATCTTTTTTATGATACCTTGTACTTGATTTTTGATGTCTGGGTTCCTCTTGATCTCCCTGCGAAGCCTGATAAACCTCCCTGGTTCTCAAGTGAAGTGATTTCTCCCGTTATGCAGTTGCCCAATCAAATCCACTCAAAATTCCATCTGTTATAAGGATTACCTTCGGCGTTGGTTCCTTCAATGTTGACATAACCCTAAGCAATTTTTAGCTTCTAGAAAAGTATATGTATATCGATTATCTTTCATTTTATACCTCCCCGCTACTCCCTATCTATAAGCGCGCGCTGCATTTGGTGTTGGAATATGAGGGTTCAGGGTATCCCCTAGTCGGGAGCTCCCGACTAGAACCTCTTACTTGTTCATTCTTATAATTGACAATTATTCTTTGGGGTATTGCTTTGAACTTATAAATAATAATATACAATATTATGGCACTTATGATAATGCAAAGTGTTGTTAATGTTACAATTTGAAATGTATTTTATATTTTTGTGTGATTTTCTACGATTTCTTTGACTTGAATCATGACAGTGTTTCTAATTTGTTTACATTATTACTTACATAAATCGTTTGTGTATAGTCTAATAGTGTGATTGTGATTATTATCTCATCTAATTGGATTGAAAAGTTTGACGCATTTATAATCTTGTTTTAAAAGTGTTTTGGGTAGGTTCCATGTGATGAGCATATTAGGCTCGATGTAATTCATTTCAAATTTTTTCTTTTTTTGTATAACTACATTCAATTATGGCTTGATTCAAAATTCCTGTAAGGCATTTATTCGTAATTAATTCTTTTGGATTTGCCGAGTTGTTTGTTGTTGTTTGTTTTGCATGAAGTACTTGTGGTATTTCAATGGCGTCGGTCTTAAACCAAGTTGAAGTTTTGATGTTTAATATATTTTCTGAATTAACATGCTGTAAGGTGTCATGCTTTAATAATTTCGTGTTAAAAATTCCAAGTCTTGCAAGATGCATTCCTAATTCTGTGTCTTCTATGTATTCAGTGAGTTCCTGGAGGTTGAATATGAGAAGTGCGAACCTTTGACATCCCTCATCCACTTGATTGAATTGATTTATGGTTTCTATGTGTTGACTCGATTTAGTTCGTTTGCTTGTACGCTGTTTTCTGCTATATGGATCATTTTAGATTCAAATTCCTCCTTATCTTGTTGATGTGCAGCATGAATATTTATAAATTATACCCATAAAATTAGCAAGACCGGGTTTGATGCGTTTTCCTATCCTTACGCCGTTTCATTTCATTTTTTCTAATTTTTCTTTTAAGTATTTTATCTGTGAATTTATTTCAAAATCTACGACTTGTTTAATTATATTATTATAAGTTTGTTCTGTTTTAGTTACATTACTACTGTTTTAAAAATTAAGTAGCCTATTTTAGCTTGGGTTGGGTTGATTTCTATGCTTTGGGGTTGGACTTCTTGGACGAAGGTACTTATTACGAATAACATTAAATATGCTAGTAGTTTAATTTGTCTTAGACGTTTGAGCTGTAATTATCGTATTTTGTTAGATGCATTTTCTTTTTCTTCTTAAATTTTGATTTGTAACATGTGATTTTTCCGCCTCCCTTAGTTCTTCGAAATGCTTATCGTCTACTTGTCTGTAGTATCCCGTTTTCTTGAATGGGGTTGTGATTTTAGATCTTACTAAAGGTGATTCCATAAATCTACTTTCTATTTAAAAATCTTGTCGTTTTTCGTTTAGACTTGATAATTTGTTAAGTTTATTTTCTTGATTGTTATATTCCTGCATATATAAAGATATAAGCTGGTGTTCTACCAGTTGAAATAAATTTTGTTCATTTATTTTCTGGATCGGACTCCCTGTTAATTATTCTTAATTTTTGGTTAACTCTTCTGTGAAATCTATTATATATATATATTTGGAGTAAATGTCTATGCAAAATAGAAACTGTCTATTGTCAATGATATAAAAATCCATGACGTATAACTCTCAGGGGTTGAACGTTGCTGGAGTCGTTTTGAAGGAGAGTTTAGTGTTTCTGTTTTAGGGCTGTACATCTTTCTATACCTGGATCAAATAAGTCTTCATGACTTTTAAGGATGATTTCCTTGAAGTGTGCATAGGTTTGGATATGTAAGCATTTGGAATTTGTATTTGTGCAAAATGAAAATGTATGTAACAGGCAGAAGGAAGCATCTCCGACCCCATAAAGTATATATATTCTTGATCAGCATCAATAGCCGAGTCGATCTAGCCAAGACCGTCTGTCTGTCCGTCCGTCTGTCCGTATGTATGAACGCAAGAATCTCAGAACCTAAAGAGCTAGAGACTTGAAATTTTAATGTAGGTGCTCGTAGTGCCTGCGCAGATCGAGTTTGTTTTCGTTAATCGATAACTTACTCCGTTTCCAAGCAATCGATAAAAATTGATATCGTCCTGTTTTTGAGCAAATTGGGTAAATAATAAGAGCTAGAGCCACCAAACATGATATGTTGCTTCTAGAATATTATATATATGTCAAGAGTCATATTGGGCTCCTTCATGCTGCTTGTGATCGCTAAGGATCTGGAATTTTCTTCTGAATAGATAGGACCTGAAGTATTTGGTGGCCCAAATAATAGCTAAAAGTTCTTTTCTATTGCCGAAGAAATAACTTCATGTTAGTTTAATGTTCTGCTTGCATAGTAGATTGGTTTATGATCTTGTGATAATACTGCTCATTGCAATATTACTGGCATCTGTGGTTAATGCGAATCATTTCTCGAAATTAGGATGTACTAATATCAAATCGGACATTATAAGGCATTATAATAATAATAATAACTTTTCAAATGGTTCTTGGTATTGCTTATGTTTTGTGTTTATGACTACACCCTTTTTTAGTTTTGGTGTCATTGGCTTTGATATATTTGCAAAATTTGGGATGAACTTTCGGTAAAAAGCCGCAAAGTCCTAAATATTATTTGATTCCCTTCGTTGTTTTAGGTTGTTGTAGTAGGGCGATAAAATTGAATTTCTTCCAAGCTGAAGAAAAACGTTTGTTCACTAGTAGGTTGTTTTTCGTCTGCGTGTATTTTCTGAATAAATATTTCAATTTTTTACTGGTGAGCGCAGGATCCGGACAGTATCCTCCCGAATACTGTGTTTCCGGGGTAATGATGCGCCGCCATGGCTCGGCAGGACGCCTTGGAGAATTCACTCGGGATAGATGTCCGAGCCCAACACCAGATTTGAGATTTCCGTCTGGAACCAGCGATCGTCTGCCAGTCGGACGTTGTGGAAGGGGCTCATTTAGTTTCTCACTGATGAGCTTGGATGGAGTCTGGTACTGAAGCTTAGGCATCACCTGCAGGATGACCCTTCCTTGCCCTTGCGTCGACATGACTCCCCGGAGTGTTGGTGAGCTAGGCAGTTTGTACAATATTTATTCACCAGAACTGCTCGGAGTCTCTTCTCTGGAAATAGCCGCATAAACCTTTGGCACTTTCACATGCTCGGAAACGGAACGACTCCGTTGCCTGGTGCCTCTTGGATCGTCCTTGTTGTTGGCGTGGAGACATCGTGCTGTTACGTGAAGAAGGTTAAAACATAATAAACATTAATTATGCTCTACTGGAGATTCTACTTGATGGAAAATGGTGACTAGGTTCTATCGTGAGCAGGATCGGCTTAGAGATAGGTCTCTTGGAGACACCTCGGGTTGTTAGCATTTCGACCACTCGGACTCTTTGGTCGTCGCCAAGATAGGTCGGTTGGATTCGACTCAGACGCCAGTCATTAACTGCAAGATTATCTTCTTTAATAATGACTAGGTCGTCACGTTGTAAATCTCGCGTTGAAGTTTGCCATTTGTTTCTTTTTTGCAGTTCTAAAAAACACTCATGTTTCTAACGGAGAAAGAACTGTTGTTGCAAAGCCTTCAAAGCTCTGCCAGTGGTTGATAATGGACTTGGCATTTCCCTTGAGGTGTTATTAAATAGAGTTTTTAAACTTCACACCTGCTTCCCACAGGCCGCCCATATGCGGTGCACTTGGAGGATTAGTGTGCCAGGACAGTTTCTGGAGACTGGTGCTCGTGGTGCTGTCAGGTTTGTCAATAGCACGGTGTGGAAGATAAGAGTTATCCGAACCATTGCTTGGAGGAACTTGTCTTATGTGACTTTAGTCCAGATATTCCTAGATTACCGCATAATACTGCTGCTTAAGGGGAAATTTTTTGCCAAACGATTCTCGTTTCGAAGGAGCGATTTGGTGGTTTTTTGAAAGTTGCGCTGTGAGCACAACCTGGTCGGATTCCTTTTCCAGCTTTACTGGAATATCCTCCACCTCCCAAAATTTTGTGAGCAATTTATCTAAGCTCGCATTAGGATTCAGTGAGACTTGAGTTGAAAAGGATGTGACAGATTTGGTACTGGTCTTAGAAACGGGGCCTGTAAGGATCCAGCCTAAAATCGTTTCTTGACCAAGGAGAGTGCCACATATGTTGGGGCAGGAGTCACCTAATAATATGGATGGGAGGAGAGCTATTGTTAAAATGGCAGACTCTGTGAAGTTGAGCCGAAATAGCTTGATTTAAACCAAAAACCTGTGCGTCGACGGATTGATATGGAAGCTTTATCCTTCTGAATAACCGCTCGGATATAAAGGTCGCTTCTGACCCAGAGTCGATTAGTGTCCGAGCTGTATATTTTGTGACCAAATGACAAAATGGATGACAGCCGTGCTGAGGAGAACACCATGTGAGTTGGCGGAAAAGTAGTTTTGAACGGTAGCTTGGGTAGAAGTAGAAGTGGACTCAATATTTTTCTCCAATATATATTTTTCAATATTTACCTGCAAATACACCACTTTAAGATGTGATCGAGCTTCCCGTATATGAGGCGGAGTACATATAGCTGTCGAGTCTGCTCTTTCGTCGGAACGCATCGATCTTCCCATCTCTGAGATTGAGTTGGTGGCTGTAAGAGTTGTTTTTGGTACTTTTTCTATCTTTATTTCATGTTCATATATACCTCCTCTATCTAACTAGTCCACCTATCACACCAATTTTAATGCTATTAAATCTATCTGCTCCCTACTTTCTGATAGAGACCTTTTAGTAGTTCTTGGGGACTTTAATCTTCCAGATGTCGAGTGGTCAGACACAAGCTTTCTGTTGAGGTCTTCGTCAAACGAATTTATTGATGGTCTACATGAAATGTGCACGGAATCAATCCGCTTACACTTCCTGAAGATCCTTTTCATCCAACTCTGGAAATGGTCATTGATTTACCAGCCCGAGTCCCTATCAAGGAATTGGAATTAGCTAAACGTATGCGTGTTTTCCGAAAGGCTGATTTTCATAACTTAATGAAAGATCTTATTCCGCAAGTCGACTGGTCCCAACTGTTCAATTGTGCAGACATTGATGTTGCCATTAATCTTTTTTATGATACCTTGTACTTGATTTTTGATGTCTGGGTTCCTCTTGATCTCCCTGCGAAGCCTGATAAACCTCCCTGGTTCTCAAGTGAAGTGATTTCTCCCGTTATGCAGTTGCCCAATCAAATCCACTCAAAATTCCATCTGTTATAAGGATTACCTTCGGCGTTGGTTCCTTCAATGTTGACATAACCCTAAGCAATTTTTAGCTTCTAGAAAAGTATATGTATATCGATTATCTTTCATTTTATACCTCCCCGCTACTCCCTATCTATAAGCGCGCTGCATTTGGTGTTGGAATATGAGGGTTCAGGGTATCCCCTAGTCGGGAGCTCCCGACTAGAACCTCTTACTTGTTCATTCTTATAATTGACAATTATTCTTTGGGGTATTGCTTTGAACTTATAAATAATAATATACAATATTATGGCACTTATGATAATGCAAAGTGTTGTTAATGTTACAATTTGAAATGTATTTTATATTTTTGTGTGATTTTCTACGATTTCTTTGACTTGAATCATGACAGTGTTTCTAATTTGTTTACATTATTACTTACATAAATCGTTTGTGTATAGTCTAATAGTGTGATTGTGATTATTATCTCATCTAATTGGATTGAAAAGTTTGACGCATTTATAATCTTGTTTTAAAAGTGTTTTGGGTAGGTTCCATGTGATGAGCATATTAGGCTCGATGTAATTCATTTCAAATTTTTTTCTTTTTTTTGTATAACTACATTCAATTATGGCTTGATTCAAAATTCCTGTAAGGCATTTATTCGTAATTAATTCTTTTGGATTTGCCGAGTTGTTTGTTGTTGTTTGTTTTGCATGAAGTACTTGTGGTATTTCAATGGCGTCGGTCTTTAACCAAGTTGAAGTTTTGATGTTTAATATATTTTCTGAATTAACATGCTGTAAGGTGTCATGCTTTAATAATTTCGTGTTAAAAATTCCAAGTCTTGCAAGATGCATTCCTAATTCTGTGTCTTCTATGTATTCAGTGAGTTCCTGGAGGTTGAATATGAGAAGTGCGAACCTTTGACATCCCTCATCCACTTGATTGAATTGATTTATGGTTTCTATGTGTTGACTCGATTTAGTTCGTTTGCTTGTACGCTGTTTTCTGCTATATGGATCATTTTAGATTCAAATTCCTCCTTATCTTGTTGATGTGCAGCATGAATATTTATAAATTATACCCATAAAATTAGCAAGACCGGGTTTGATGCGTTTTCCTATCCTTACGCCGTTTCATTTCATTTTTTCTAATTTTTCTTTTAAGTATTTTATCTGTGAATTTATTTCAAAATCTACGACTTGTTTAATTATATTATTATAAGTTTGTTCTGTTTTAGTTACATTACTACTGTTTTAAAAATTAAGTAGCCTATTTTAGCTTGGGTTGGGTTGATTTCTATGCTTTGGGGTTGGACTTCTTGGACGAAGGTACTTATTACGAATAACATTAAATATGCTAGTAGTTTAATTTGTCTTAGACGTTTGAGCTGTAATTATCGTATTTTGTTAGATGCATTTTCTTTTTTCTTCTTAAATTTTGATTTGTAACATGTGATTTTTTCCGCCTCCCTTAGTTCTTCGAAATGCTTATCGTCTACTTGTCTGTAGTATCCCGTTTTCTTGAATGGGGTTGTGATTTTAGATCTTACTAAAGGTGATTCCATAAATCTACTTTCTATTTAAAAATCTTGTCGTTTTTCGTTTAGACTTGATAATTTGTTAAGTTTATTTTTCTTGATTGTTATATTCCTGCATATATAAAGATATAAGCTGGTGTTCTACCAGTTGAAATAAATTTTGTTCATTTATTTTCTGGATCGGACTCCCTGTTAATTATTCTTAATTTTTGGTTAACTCTTCTGTGAAATCTATTATATATATATATTTGGAGTAAATGTCTATGCAAAATAGAAACTGTCTATTGTCAATGATATAAAAATCCATGACGTATAACTCTCAGGGGTTGAACGTTGCTGGAGTCGTTTTGAAGGAGAGTTTAGTGTTTCTGTTTTAGGGCTGTACATCTTTCTATACCTGGATCAAATAAGTCTTCATGACTTTTAAGGATGATTTCCTTGAAGTGTGCATAGGTTTGGATATGTAAGCATTTGGAATTTGTATTTGTGCAAAATGAAAATGTATGTAACAGGCAGAAGGAAGCATCTCCGACCCCATAAAGTATATATATTCTTGATCAGCATCAATAGCCGAGTCGATCTAGCCAAGACCGTCTGTCTGTCCGTCCGTCTGTCCGTATGTATGAACGCAAGAATCTCAGAACCTAAAGAGCTAGAGACTTGAAATTTTAATGTAGGTGCTCGTAGTGCCTGCGCAGATCGAGTTTGTTTTCGTTAATCGATAACTTACTCCGTTTCCAAGCAATCGATAAAAATTGATATCGTCCTGTTTTTTGAGCAAATTGGGTAAATAATAAGAGCTAGAGCCACCAAACATGATATGTTGCTTCTAGAATATTATATATATGTCAAGAGTCATATTGGGCTCCTTCATGCTGCTTGTGATCGCTAAGGATCTGGAATTTTCTTCTGAATAGATAGGACCTGAAGTATTTGGTGGCCCAAATAATAGCTAAAAGTTCTTTTTCTATTGCCGAAGAAATAACTTCATGTTAGTTTAATGTTCTGCTTGCATAGTAGATTGGTTTATGATCTTGTGATAATACTGCTCATTGCAATATTACTGGCATCTGTGGTTAATGCGAATCATTTCTCGAAATTAGGATGTACTAATATCAAATCGGACATTATAAGGCATTATAATAATAATAATAACTTTTCAAATGGTTCTTGGTATTGCTTATGTTTTGTAATGATGCGCCGCCATGGCTCGGCAGGACGCCTTGGAGAATTCACTCGGGATAGATGTCCGAGCCCAACACCAGATTTGAGATTTCCGTCTGAAACCAGCGATCGTCTGCCAGTCGGACGTTGTGGAAGGGCTCATTTAGTTTCTCACTGATGAGCTTGGATGGAGTCTGGTACTGAAGCTTAGGCATCACCTGCAGGATGACCCTTCCTTGCCCTTGCGTCGACATGACTCCCGAGTGTTGGTGAGCTAGGCAGTTTGTACAATATTTATTCACCAGAACTGCTCGGAGTCTCTTCTCTGGAAATAGCCGCATAAACCTTTGGCACTTTCACATGCTCGGAAACGGAACGACTCCGTTGCCTGGTGCCTCTTGGATCGTCCTTGTTGTTGGCGTGGAGACATCGTGCTGTTACGTGAAGAAGGTTAAAACATAATAAACATTAATTATGCTCTACTGGAGATTCTACTTGATGGAAAATGGTGACTAGGTTCTATCGTGAGCAGGATCGGCTTAGAGATAGGTCTCTTGGAGACACCTCGGGTTGTTAGCATTTCGACCACTCGGACTCTTTGGTCGTCGCCAAGATAGGTCGGTTGGATTCGACTCAGGCGCCAGTCATTAACTGCAAGATTATCTTCTTTAATAATGACTAGGTCGTCACGTTGTAAATCTCGCGTTGAAGTTTGCCATTTGTTTCTTTTTTGCAGTTCTAAAAACACTCATGTTTCTAACGGAGAAAGAACTGTTGTTGCAAAGCCTTCAAAGCGCTGCCAGTGGTTGATGATGGACTTGGCATTTCCCTTGAGGTGTTATTAAATAGAGTTTTTAAACTTCACACCTGCTTCCCACAGGCCGCCCATATGCGGTGCACTTGGAGGATTAGTGTGCCAGGACAGTTTCTGGAGACTGGTGCTCGTGGTACTGTCAGGCTTGTCAATAGCACGGTGTGGAAGATAAGAGTTATCCGAACCATTGCTTGGAGGAACTTGTCTTATGTGACTTTAGTCCAGATATTCCTAGATTACCGCATAATACTGCTGCTTAAGGGGGAAATTTTTGCCAAACGATTCTCGTTTCGAAGGAGCGATTTGGTGGTTTTTTGAAAGTTGCGCTGTGAGCACAACCTGGTCGGATTCCTTTTCCAGCTTTACTGGAATATCCTCCACCTCCCAAAATTTTGTGAGCAATTTATCTAAGCTCGCATTAGGATTCAGTGAGACTTGAGTTGAAAAGGATGTGACAGATTTGGTACTGGTCTTAGAAACGGGGCCTGTAAGGATCCAGCCTAAAATCGTTTCTTGACCAAGGAGAGTGCCACATATGTTGGGGCAGGAGTCACCTAATAATATGGATGGGAGGAGAGCTATTGTTAAAATGGCAGACTCTGTGAAGTTGAGCCGAAATAGCTTGATTTAAACCAAAAACCTGTGCGTCGACGGATTGATATGGAAGCTTTATCCTTCTGAATAACCGCTCGGATATAAAGGTCGCTTCTGACCCAGAGTCGATTAGTGTCCGAGCTGTATATTTTGTGACCAAATGACAAAATGGATGACAGCCGTGCTGAGGAGAACACCATGTGAGTTGGCGGAAAAGTAGTTTTGAACAGTAGCTTGGGTAGAAGTAGAAGTGGACTCAATATTTTTCTCCAATATATATTTTCAATATTTACCTGCAAATACACCACTTTAAGATGTGATCGAGCTTCCCGTATATGAGGCGGAGTACATATAGCTGTCGAGTCTGCTCTTTCGTCGGAACGCATCGATCTTCCCATCTCTGAGATTGAGTTGGTGGCTGTAAGAGTTGTTTTTGGTACTTTTTTCTATCTTTATTTCATGTTCATATATACCTCCTTTATCTATCTCCACCTATCACACCAATTTTAATGCTATTAAATCTATCTGCTCCCTACTTTCTGATAGAGACCTTTTAGTAGTTCTTGGGGACTTTAATCTTCCAGATGTCGAGTGGTCAGACTCAAGCTTTATGTTGCCGTCTTCGTCAAACGAATTTATTGATGGTCTACATGAAATGTGCACGGAATCAATCCGCTTACACTTCCTGAAGATCCTTTTCATCCAACTCTGGAAATGGTCATTGATTTACCAGCCCGAGTCCCTATCAAGGAATTGGAATTAGCTAAACGTATGCGTGTTTTCCGAAAGGCTGATTTTCATAACTTAATGAAAGATCTTATTCTGCAAGTCGACTGGTCCCAACTGTTCAATTGTGCAGACATTGATGTTGCCATTAATCTTTTTATGATACCTTGTACTTGATTTTTGATGTCTGGGTTCCTCTTGATCACCCTGCGAAGCCTGATAAACCTCCCTGGTTCTCAAGTGAAGTGATTTCTCCCGTTATGCAGTTGCCCAATCAAATCCACTCAAAATTCCATCTGTTATAAGGATTACCTTCGGCGTTGGTTCCTTCAATGTTGACATAACCCTAAGCAATTTTTTAACTTTGTCAATTCTAACGAAAGACATCTATTTTGCCTTCTTCGGTTAAGTTTGCAGATAAGAGCGCGAGTACTGATCCAGGCATAGCCGATCTGTTCGCATACTTTTTTCAAACTACCTACTCCTGAACTAAAACTGCTCCTGCTTAGAAACTGCGCTCCAGTATTATGTAAAACTGTTTTAAGACTTTTTGAATTGTCCGTAAATCTTACATTATCCGTCTCCATAAAAAGGATTAAGTCCGATGTCGAAAACTATGGAGGTATTTCCAAATTATCCGCTATACCTAAAGCTTTTGCGAGAATTATAACATCTCAACTGCAACATTCATGTAGTTCAATTATTTCATCCTCCCAGCATGGGTTCGTGAAGCGCAGATGTACAGCCACTAACCTTCTTGAGTTTACATAGTTTGTAATTTATGGGTTTAAGAAAAGAATGCAGACTGATGTCATCTTTATTGATATCAGTAAGCTTTCGACTCTGTAAACCACTCCTTGCCGCTTCATAAGCTATGCCTTCTTGGCTTCCCGGTCAATCTTTTGAACTGGATTTCAGAGTATTAACGTGTTAGAAACCAAAAGGTTCTTTTAAAAATTCGTTTTCTAAACGTATTCTGGTGACTTCCGGTGTTTCTCAAGGTAGTCATCTTGGCCCGCTACTCTTTACTATTTTCATCAATGACCTTACCTCGATACTGTCTCACTCTCGAGTATTAATGTATGCTGATGATGTAAAATTATGCCATGCATATAAAGATATGGCGTTATTTTATCCGTTACAAGTTGACATTGACAACCTGTTAAACTTAAACTGCTGCAAATGTATGGTAATGACCTTCTATAGAAGCCCTCCACAAATGGTTTCTTACATCCTGATGCTTACCGCTCGAGCTTGTTAACAGTATCTCTAATAAAGTTAATGATCTAGGTGTCATCCATAACTTAAATTCTACTCTCAGGTTAAGACCGTGGTCAATAAGGCCAGAATAGTTATGGGTTTCATCAAGCGATGGTCGAAGGAGCTTGACGATCCGTACACGACAATAACACTTTATATATCTTTGGTACGACTTGTTCTTGAGTATGCCTCATGTTATCTGTTCACCACAATATGCTATCCATCAGGACACAATTGAATCCGTTCAGAAACAATTCTTGCTGTTTGCCATTCGTGGTTTAAATTGGGATCCTCATGTGCGTTTACCGTCATACTCTAACAGACTTCTGATGATTAACTTTTCTTCTTTGATTAATATAGAAGCATGCTGGGTGTAATATTTATTCATAAATTAATTACTGGTAAAAACGAGTCTTCTGTGTTGACTAGCCAATTATATTTCTCTGTCCCTTCTAGACTAACCAGTAATTTGGAACCCCTATCGCTTCAATTTTGCTAAACTAATTATGCTTTGCATGAACCGTTCAGGGTTCTCTGTGATGACTATAACAAGCATTACAGAGTATTCTGCTCGGAGACTTATTTTCCTCGTATAAAGTCTTCTACTCTAAACTATTTAGAAAGTCAATAGACTTATTTTTATTTGTAATTGTATCTGTACACATACTCGTAGCTTGTATCGTTTTTTATACCCTGAACCCATTAAAAATGGGTAAAAAGGGTCTATTGTATTTGTGCAAAATGCAAATGTATGTAACAGGCAGAAGGAAGCATCTCCGACCCCACAAAGTATATATATTCTTGATCAGCATTAATAGCCGAGTCGATCTAGCCATGTCCGTCTGTCTGTCCGTCCGTCTGGGGTTCAATGGACCAATGTAGAAGGGCATGTTGCGTATTTCGTAAACCATTAGTCAAGTCGACTCGAAGGCACAATGTGCCCCACATTATTGTATTGCCAACCAATTTAAGCCACAATTTAAATGCAATTGACTTTTTGAGAATACTCAAATATTCTAAGGTAAAAAAATATACTGTAGAAAATTTCATTAGGATCGGCTTTTGTTTTGTTTGTTAGCGACGCAGTTCCAAGAATTTCTGTATATTCACACATTCATGCGGGTCTGCTTTGAATTATATCAACAGCATTGCGATTGTTTTCTGTGCTATTTTAATTGGATTTTTTCTCAATAAGAATTATTAGTGTGGCTGTTAAGTAGAGGCAGTGGCAAGTGGTGCGGTCTGCCGCTAGTTCGAGTGCTGCCAAGGAAAGTAAACATGCCGTCAGTTCCGAGTTCAAACCCTGAAAATGGAACTTTTTTTTTTTAAATTAATCTTTATTAATTCTAACGAGCTGCATTTGGTGTTGGAATAAGAGGGTTCAGCATATTCCCTAGTCGGGATCTCCCGACTCTTACTTGTTTTATATTTACTTTGCGTTTCGTGTCGTACGTTACACGACTGCGCCCCGCGGTCGGATGGCGGGAGGTGGGATGCAGTACGTTGCATCAGGATTCGCGTTAAAAAAAAAAACAAATAAAAAAAAGAGAGAAAGGCTATCTCCGGCACGCAGAAGATCTAACCAGACCCAACCTTTTCATAAAATAGTTATGCCGAGTTTAGTCAAGATATCTTTGATAAACAAAAAAGGTTTTTAATCAAAAACCTAGTTTTCGACCGATCGTTCCTATGGCAGATATATGATATAGCAGTACAATGTAAATAAGATTTCGCAAACATGAAGGGGGCATAGTGAAATCTTTAAATTCCGTGTTTAATCAAAATTTCTTGAATGACAAAAAAGTTTTCCATACAACAACTTAATTTTCGACCGATCGTTCCTATGGCAGCTATATGATATAATGGGACGATGCTGATAGGATTTTGCATATATATGAGGAGCATAGTTAAATAAATGCCGAGTTAAGTGAAGATATCGTGAAAAACAAAAAATGTTCAATACATCAACTTAACTCTCGACCGATCCTTCCTATGGCAGCTTTATGACATAGTGGCCCGATCTTAATATGATTTTGTATAAATATGAGGAGCATAGTAAAACTAATAAATGCCGAGTTTAATCAAGATATTTGATAAACAAAAATGTTTTTCATATAACAACTTAATTTTCGACCGATCGTTCCTCTGGCAGCTATATGATATAGTGGTCCGATATTAAAAAGATTTTCAATACATATGAGGAGCATAGTAAAACTAATAAATGCCAAGTTTGGTCAAGATATATTCAAAAACAAAATGTTTTTTCATACAAAAATTTAATTTTGGACCGATCGTTCCTATGGCAGCTATTTGATATAGTGGTCCGTTCTAGCTTGTTTTGACATATGGGCTGCGTGCAACAGAAAGAGGGACTTCTGAAAAAGTTTTATTAAGATACCTTTAAAACTGAGAGACTAGTTCGCATAGAAACAGACAGACGGTCAGACGGACATGGCTATATCGACTCGGCTGTTGATACTGATCAAGAATATATATACTTTATGGGGTCGGAGATGTCTCCTTCTATGCGTTACACAATTCACGACCAAATTACAAGGGTATAAAAGTAAGTTCCCTTGGGTTCGAACTCGCAACTAACCGCACTACTTGCGCAACTAACCGCATTAGTAGCGCAGAAAACAATACAATCGGAATTGCAGAGCTGTTGATAGAACTCGAAGCAGACGCTCATGAATGTGTGTGTGTACATGTATAGAAAAATTCTTGGAATTTGCTCATGCCGCTGCTAACACTTGGGTTATCAAAACATGTAACATAACGAAACATTTGTGAACCGATCTTAATGAAATTTTCTATAATATATCTTATTGTACCATAAAATATTTGTGTATTCTCAAAAAGTAAATTGCATTAAAATTGTAGCTTAAATTGGTGGGCAATACATGTTGGGTTATTAACTTCATTTATAGATATGAGGGAGTAGCGGGGATGTGGCGATAGGTAAAAAATTAAATATTTATTTATATAAACTAATCATATAGTTGAAACTATATGATAAGTGGATATCAGCAATGGCTGCCAGGGCCTTCAGCTGGACAATAGTAAAAACTTAAATTTAGGTATTATACTGCTGAACATTGTGTTGTTTAGGTATGGTTTGTTGTTTTAAATTTATATAAGTTACATTTTTAGTTTGGTTGCTTAGCTTAGTTTACTTAAATACAGTTGTACAACTGGGATTTTTTTAAAAAATTGTATACTTTTACATATATTTTCTTCTTCTTATAGTGAGGATGTGGGTGGAATGTCGTGTTTTAAATAGTGTTCATGGGTTACCTTAGTGTGGCCTAATCGTAAACGAATTATTTTAATTTGGTCAAGTTTATGTTATTGTGAGATGTTTTGTTCATGTAATCATTTATGTGTAATGAATTGGGATTTAAGTGTCTTTACCAAATGTTACAGCGTGAAATTTGATGTTTTTTCTCTGTATTAAGTTGGTTTTTTAAGTATCTGTATATATCGTTAATGTTATTATTTTGTGTGTAGATTAAAGGCATTTGGGTGGCAGCTTTTGCTATGCGATCTGCTAATTCATTTCCCTTAATTTGTGTGTGACCAGGGATCCAAATAAGCTTTACTTTAGGAAAAAGGTTACTTAATAATGATCTGATTATGGATGGATAGTGTTCGTGGTTGTTATACCCTTGCAGAGGGTATTATAATTTTGTCGTGAAATGTGTAACGCATAGAAGGAGACATCTCCGACCCCATAAAGTATATATATTCTTGATCAGTATCAACAGCCGAGTCGATATAGCCATGTCCGTCTGTCCGTCTGTCCGTCTGTCTGTTTCTATGCGAACTAGTCCCTCAGTTTTAAAGCTATCTTAATGAAACTTTGCAGAAGTCCCTATTTCTGTTGCACGCAGCACATATATCAAAACCAGCTGGATCGGACCACTATATCATATAGCTGCCATAGGAACGATCGGTCGAAAATTAAGTTTTTGTATGAAAAAACCTTTTGTTTATCAAGATATCTTGACCAAACTCGACATTTATTAGTTTTACTATGCTCCTCATATATATGCAAAATTCTATTAAGATCGGACCACTATATCATATAGCCGCCATAGGAACGATCGGTCGAAAATTAAGTTTTTGTATGAAAAAACATTTTGTTTGTCAAGATATCTTGACCAAACTCGGCATTTATTAGTTTTACTAAGCTCCTCATATATATGCAAAATCCTATTAAGATCGGACCACTATATCATATAGCTGCCATAGGAACGATCGGTCGAAATTAAGTTTTTGTATGAAAAAACCTTTTGTTTATCAAGATATCTTGACCAAACTCGACATTTATTAGTTTTACTATGCTCCTCATATATATGCAAAATTTTATTAAGATCGGACCACTATATCATATAGCCGCCATAGGAACTATCGGTCGAAAATTAAGTTTTTGTATGAAAAAACATTTTGTTTGTCAAGATATCTTGACCAAACTCGGCATTTATTAGTTTTACTAAGCTCCTCATATATATGCAAAATCCTATTAAGATCGGACCACTATATCATATAGCTGCCATAGGAACGATCTATCGAAAATTAAGTTTTTGTATGAAAAAACCTTTTGTTTATCAAGATATCTTGACCAAACTCGACATTTATTAGTTTTACTATGCTCCTCATATATATGCAAAATTCTATTAAGATCGGACCACTATATCATATAGCCGCCATAGGAACGTTCGGTCGAAAATTAGGTTTTTGTATGAAAAAACATTTTGTTAGTTTTACTAAGCTCCTCATATATATGCAAAATCCTATTAAGATCGGACCACTATATCATATAGCTGCCATAGGAACGATCGGTCGAAAATTAAGTTTTTGTATTAAAAAACATTTTGTTTGTCAAGATATCTTGACCAAACTCGGCATTTATTAGTTTTACTAAGCTCCTCATATATATGCAAAATCCTATTAAGATCGGACCACTATATAATATAGCTGCCATAGGAACGATCGGTCGAAAATTAAGTTTTTGTATGAAAAAACATTTTGTTTGTCAAGATATCTTGACCAAACTCGGCATTTATTAGTTTTACTAAGCTCCTCATGTATATGCAAAATCCTATTAAGATCGGACCACTATATCATATAGCTGCCATAGGAACGATCGGTCGAAAATTAAGTTTTTGTATGAAAAAACCTTTTGTTTATCAAGATATCTTGACCAAACTCGACATTTATTAGTTTTACTATGCTCCTCATATATATGCAAAATTCTATTAAGATCGGACCACTATGTCATATAGCCGCCATAGGAACGATCGGTCGAAAATTAAGTTTTTGTATGAAAAAACATTTTGTTTGTCAAGATATCTTGACCAAACTCGGCATTTATTAGTTTTACTAAGCTCCTCATGTATATGCAAAATCCTATTAAGATCGGACCACTATATCATAAAGCTACCATAGGAACGATCGGTTGAAAATTAAGTTTTTGTATGAAAAAACCTTTTGTTTATCAAGATATCTTGACCAAACTCGACATTTATTAGTTTTACTATGCTCCTCATATATATGCAAAATTCTATTAAGATCGGACCACTATGTCATATAGCCGCCATAGGAACGATCGGTCGAAAATTAAGTTTTTGTATGAAAAAACATTTTGTTTGTCAAGATATCTTGACCAAACTCGGCATTTATTAGTTTTACTAAGCTCCTCATGTATATGCAAAATCCTATTAAGATCGGACCACTATATCATAAAAGCTACCATAGGAACGATCGGTTGAAAATTAAGTTTTTGTATGAAAAAACCTTTTGTTTATCAAGATATCTTGACCAAACTCGACATTTATTAGTTTTACTATGCTCCTCATATATATGCAAAATTCTATTAAGATCGGACCACTATGTCATATAGCCGCCATAGGAACGATCGGTCGAAAATTAAGTTTTTGTATGAAAAAACATTTTGTTTGTCAAGATATCTTGACCAAACTCGGCATTTATTAGTTTTACTAAGTTCCTCATATATATGCAAAATCCTATTAAGATCGGACCACTATATCATATTATTAAGTTTTTGTATGGAGAATTTTTTGTTTTTCATGATTTTGCGATTAAACACGGCATTTAAAGATTTCACTATGCTTCCTTCATTTTTGCTAAATCTTATTTACATCGGTTTTTGATTAAAAGCCAAACTCGGCCTTAACCATTTTCTCGGCATTAAAAGGTTGGGTCTGCAAGGGTATTAGATCTTCGGCATGCCGAAGATAGCCCTTCTTTCTCGTTTTTGTTTGAGATGAAGTCTAGGGCGGACAGGGAGTCGGAACATATTATAAACCTTCCTCTCATATTCTTTACTAATTTGACGGCTTCTAATATTGCGACTATTTCAGCTATTAATACTTTTGAGTAGTATGGTAGATTTCCATATTTTAGTGTGTGTATTTCTGTTGTAATTGCAAAGCTAGTATTGTTGTTTTGTTGGAAGCCATCGGTGTAGACAAATGTGTGTGTCTTGTGTTGGTTTTTAATTCTGAAGAAGTATTGTCGGAAGATATGTGGTGCAGTATTTTGTTTTCTATGTGTTCTTAGGGAGGTGTCTATTGCGTCTGTAGGTAAAAACCATGCGGGTTTAAGATATGGAATTTTGTTAGGTGTGTATGGAAAATTGTTTGCTATTAATGTATTTATTGGTTAGATTGATGAGGTTGTTTTTGGGTTTGTAGTTATATTTTAAAGTACATAAAGAAATCAAGTAGAAGGAGAAATTCACCGACCTTTTATTTGGATTTGACGGACGTCATTAATTTACCGCCTTGCTATATTAAGCTGCATGTAAATGTTCATATATCTATATATAAATATATCTATACACCTATAAGTGTTGTTTTGAACTCACTGTGGGTGTTTAGTCAAAAACTCGAAGTAGACGTTGGGCCCAATGTGTACGACGATTACGATCGCTGTTGCTAAATATAACAAAAGAAACCTACAAGTATATATATAGATATATATGTATATATATATATATATATATGAGCAGCGATCGAAAATCAGTGGTGGGGGAATTTACTCTTGCTTTAACTTATTTAGGCATGTTCATTGCATATTATTAAAATTGAAAAGAAAAGATTAAAAAAGAAAAAAACGACAAAGAAGGGCTATCTTCGGCACGCCGAAGATTTAATACCCTTGCAGATCGAAGATTTTCTATTTAGCGCGAATTTTAAGCAGTTTGGTCTGGCTTGTGTCCATGTCCATGTCAAAAAAAAAATGTGATCGAGAGCGAACAGCCGAAGAATATTTATATATATAGTGACATATGTACCACACCCACAACATATACTATAAGTACACATACAGTCATGTATCCTGTATCCAGTATAGGCCACTAGGGTAGCCACCCCACAGTTCATAATTATATATATATATGTATTATTTCATAATCCATAATCATTGGATAGTATATAAGCATTGTATTAGTAATAAGTTAAGGCAAGGTGCCGATGTATCGAGGCTAGTTAAGGGCAAGGAGCCCAATTTGAATTTAATCGCCGGCCGTTGCAGCAACCGTGCGTTGCTGATCGGCTGCCCAACACTGCCTGCGAGAGCGCAGCATCGATTCGGCGGCGAAGAGCAGAAGCTCCGAAGCGAAGTTGCGAAAGCTCGCGGCGAAGTTGAGCGGCCGAGGCAAGCGCACGGCTCGCTAGCGAGCGAGCCGGGACTTTTTGGAGAACGATCAGGGTGAGTAGACGTGCCGAAAAGGAGTGCGAGCAAAAACAGTGAAGTGTACAGCGGAGCGCTAGGGCTCCAAGACAGTGCGGCAGGGCCTTAGTCTAGAAAGTTCAGTAGGGTAAAACGTAATGAAATTAGTAAATATAGTGACTGTAGTCGAAATAATTAAGTGAAATGCTAATCTTTGTATTCTCGGGCGGTCATACTCGGAAATAGCCTATGTTCACCCTAACCTAGGGGGGATAGTGTAGTTGGTGCGTGGCCAAGGCCCGATAGTGCAGTTGGTGCGTGGCCAAGGCCCGATAGTGTAGTTGGTGCGAGGCCAAGGACCGATAATGTAGAGGTGCAAGGCCAAGGCCCGGTAGTGCCGATGGTGCGAGGCCACGTCCCGCTAGTGCAGATGGTACGAGGCCACGGCCCGCTAGTGTAGTTGGTACAAGGCCAAGGTCCGATAGCGTAGGTGGTGCGAGGCCACGGCCCGCTAGATTAGGATAGAAGTAGTGCGAGGTATACTTTGGTCGAAACATTTATTTTCTCCCCCCCTTTAGCCCTCTTTCCCAGCGAACTTATAAATGTCTTGTAACTCGCTGGACCTGGTAAGATTGAGATTCGTACCCCGGCCAGTAGCTCCTTTACAAGTGGCGCCCGAGCAGGGACCTAGAGGCGTTTAGGGGCGTGGCATAGTTGCGGATTAAAGCCCCGCAAGTATGCCCAAAAAAGAGAAGACATAGTATATGGGTAAAATGCGAGTCTAGGGCATAAGGTAGTCGAGTATACCCTGACAAGTGCATTTCATACCCTATGTTAGGCGACAAGATGAACACCCGCAAGATTTACGCAACCAAAATGTGCACAGAAGTCGAGCTCATAAAGCAAGAATAGAAAAAAAAGGAGAGATAACGGCCGATCGAAAAGTACAGCGCGCGCGCGCCAGACGGGCGACGTCGAGACCATGCTTGCACACGTGTGCACAAACGCGCGCCGCAGTCGACGTCGGCGTCGAAGGGCCGTTAAAGTGTCGCGGTTGTACAGTGGGACGAATTCAGTTCACGCGCGGTGAAAACTGAATTCGTCAGTACAGTCGGCGAAGGCGACAAAAAAAAAAAAAAAAAAATATAATGAACAAAGACTAAAAATTAAAAGAACATCAAGTGGGTTAAAAGGAAAAGAAAATATATATATATATATATATAAATATATATATATATACAATTAAAATACATACAATTAAACAAGTAAAATATCTAAGTGGAAAAACAGGATAATAACGAACTGAGACAAACAAGGACCAAAGTGAGTAATGGTCGAAAATTAAACGAACATTAAGTGCAGTTGTGTTCTTTATTTTTATACCCTTGCAGAGGGTATTATAATTTTGTCGTGAAATGTGTAACGCATAGAAGGAGACATCTCCGACCCCATAAAGTATATATATTCTTGATCAGCATCAACAGCCGAGTCGATATAGCCATGTCCGTCTGTCCGTCTGTCTGTTTCTATGCGAACTAGTCCCTCAGTTTTAAAGCTATCTTAATGAAACTTTGCAGAAGTCCCTAATTCTGTTGCACGCAACACATATGTCAAAACCAGCTGGATCGGACCACTATATCATATAGCTGCCATAGGAACGATCGGTCGAAAATTAAGTTTTTGTATGAAAAAACATTTTGTTTATCAAGATATCTCGACATTTATTAGTTTTACTATGCTCCTCATATATATGCAAAATTCTATTAAGATCGGACCACTATATCATATAGCCGCCATAGGAACGATCGGTCGAAAATTAAGTTTTTGTATGAAAAAACATTTTGTTTGTCAAGATATCTTGACCAAACTCGGCATTTATTAGTTTTACTAAGCTCCTCATATATATGCAAAATCCTATTAAGATCGGACCACTATATCATATAGCTGCCATAGGAACGATCGGTCGAAAATTAAGTTTTTGTATGAAAAAACCTTTTGTTTATCAAGATATCTTGACCAAACTCGACATTTATTAGTTTTACTATGCTCCTCATATATATGCAAAATTTTATTAAGATCGGACCACTATATCATATAGCCGCCATAGGAACTATCGGTCGAAAATTAAGTTTTTGTATGAAAAAACATTTTGTTTGTCAAGATATCTTGACCAAACTCGGCATTTATTAGTTTTACTAAGCTCCTCATATATATGCAAAATCCTATTAAGATCGGACCACTATATCATATAGCTGCCATAGGAACGATCTATCGAAAATTAAGTTTTTGTATGAAAAAACATTTTGTTTTTCAAGATATCTTAACCAAACTCGGCATTTATTAGTTTTACTATGCTCCTCATATATATGCAAAATCGTATTAAGATCGGACCACTATATCATATTATTAAGTTTTTGTATGGAGAATTTTTTGTTTTTCATGATTTTGCCATTAAACACGGCATTTAAAGATTTCACTATGCTCCCTTCATTTTTGCTAAATCTTATTTACATCGGTTTTTGATTAAAAGCCTTTTTTTGTTTATCAATATACCTTGACCAAACTCGGCCTTAACCATTTTCTCGGCATTAAAAGGTTGGGTCTGCAAGGGTATTAAATCTTCGGCGTGCCGAAGATAGCCCTTCTTTCTCGTTTTTGTTCAAATTGGTAAAATAAACGAAAAAAAATATATATGAAAAGAAAACAAACCCGCAGAAAAGACACGAACAAAAGTGAGTGACATAAATCAACGGAACGAGAATTGCCCAGACACCAAACACGAAAATCGAGCGAGAGTCTACAAGAGGGAAAGAAGGGAAGTTGAGCCTAGAGTGAGTAGTAAAAACTCAGAATGGAGACAGGTGAGTGCCAAAATCCAGGTGTAGAAGAACTGGTGGCGATCGCCCATGAGTTATATTCCCCGGCCATATTCTCAGTCGGAGGCCAGGCCTCTCGCAAACGTTCCGGAACAAGTACGGAAGTGGGGCATGAGGTACGATGGTCGGTCCGACCCCCTTGGGTTTCTGGAGGACCTAGAGAAGCGCGCCATTACGTACAGTATCGCCCTCGATCGATTGCCTCGGGCCATGAGCGAGGTATTCTGCGACCGTGCTGCTCGTTGGTTCCTGAGTAGTGGACTGAGAGATGTGCCATGGTCGGTATTTAGGAAGGGTTTCTTAGAGTTCTTTCTACCACCACGCTACATCGAGAGGCTGGATGACGAAATCCGATCCCACCGGCAGCGTGTGGGGGAAGAGTTTAAATAATACCTGATAGAGTTGAGGGCTTTGATTCATCATGCCAGATATGAGCCGGCGCAGCAGTTGCACCGGATATACGAGAATGCCGCCCCCGAATACAGGCTTTACGTACGACGGCAAGATATTTCCACCTTGTCCCAGCTGACTCAACTCACCGTGGAGTACGAAACGGTGATGAGACAGCGAGCGGAATACTCCGGAAGCAGGGCAGGGAGTCAGGTGGTCACGAGCTCAAGTAGCGCGGAGTGGGAAAGGACGGTACAGACCATGGGGGGACACCTTAACCCATTCCGGTCTACTCCCATCGGTTCCGGAGCAAGCGTTGTGGATAGACCAGGCTCCGCCCCGCCGGCAACGGCCCCTGCGAAAGTGGCCCACCAAATGATGAACCAAGAGGCCGGAACCGGGTATGATCCGCGACGGGCATGTCGCCGGTGCGCACAGGAGGGGCACTTCGCCAGGGAATGTCCCAATGCGCCCGTTTTTTTTTGTTGGCTATGTGGGCACCGGGGCAGAAGTAGACAAGATTGTTGTCGCCGCTCGGAGGCGGGAAACGGGCAACGGCGTCGCCCAGGTCAGGGTCGGGTCGACGCCGACACACACTATCGATACAGGGGCCACTCGCAGCTTCATGAGTGAAGACTGCGTACGCAAGTGGGCGATTCGGGGGAGAGTGGAGAACGTACAGGCGCGCATTCGTCTGGCAGATGGGTCCACGCTCGAAGTAGAGAAGGCATTGAGGATAGACGTCGGCCTAGCGGGGAAGGTGGCTAGCATGTTTATGCTTATCATGACCGCAATGCTGGATCACGTCGTCCTGGGGATAGACTTCTTGGGTGCAATGGGCACTACGATACGCTGCGACAAGGCGGAGCTGGTCCTAGAGGCCGTGACGTCTCCGGCCGTGGGGCCTGGAACCAGGGAAGAGCCGAAAGAAGGCCTCACTCGCCAATAGGGGGAGTGCCTGCTCGGCAACCGATGGCAGAAGAGACGAAGAAGGAAAGAAGGCACCTGCTCGGCAACAGAGTAGAGAGAAGTTGAAAGAAGGCCTCACGCGTCAGGGCACGGGAGTGCTCAGGAGAGCCACGGCGGCACACCTGCAAACCGCGTTCCGAGACAGGATTTTGAGCCGATTCGGGGTGCCCAAAAAGTTCGTGTGTGACAACGGGGTACAATTCACAAGCCGGATCTTCAAAGCTTTTCTGGAATCCCTGGGGGTGGAGGTCCAATATACCGCCCCGTACTGCCCGCAAGAGAATCCTACCGAGAGGACAAACCGGACTGTGAAGAACATGATAGCGCAGTTTATCGAAGGCCATCAGAGTTCGTGGGACAAGCTCTTGCCGGAGATATCGCTAGCGGTCAACACAAGCGTGGCGGACTCAACAGGATTCAGTCCCGCTGATGCAGGGAAGGGATCCGCGATTGCCGGCTGATCAGGTGCCTCCGGGGTCAGCAACTATTGCGTTCGACCCTAGGACGAAGGCGGATAGGCTAAAAGAAATCTTTTATATCGTCCACAGCAACCTCCAGCGCGCATCAAAGGACCAGGGCAGACACTACAACCTACGGAGACGAGAGTGGCGAACTTCGTTGGACTCGATGGTCCTGTTACGGCAGCACCAACTATCCAACGCCGCCGAGGGCTTCGCTGCGAAATTGGCACCCAAGTTCGATGGCCCCTATCGGGTCATCAAGTTCGTGTCGCTTAACCTTGTGCGCCTAGTGAGGCCAGGTGAATGGAAAAGGAGGGTGGCCAATATCTCGCAGCTGAAGCCGTTTTACCAAGAGATGACTGATGACGAGGCAGAGGAGCCAGGACCCATAGTTGCCCACGAGCAGGCGGAGAGTGCGAGCGACACCCGTCGCCAACGCAATTAACGTACTAAAATGTAGATTAGATTAACCCTAGTATCATAATCAGCATAGGCTTAGTATAATGTGAACTGCACTGTTAAGGCAGGGAATAACATAAACAACGAATAAGTAATAAGTTAGTCGAGGACGTCGTCACCATGAATGCCGCCGAGGAAGCGACGGTATCGTCGTCGAAGTAAGGGGGGTGTGAGGCGACCACTAGGGTAGTATATAAGCATTATGTTCGCAGCAGAACGCTCTCTGAATAATATTATATCTGAATTACAATATATCTTTACTTCTCAAATCACGATATTGAAGTCACATACTATTATTTTTAAACCACCATAAAATACAATTGTAAATTGCTCATCACTAATCTATCGAAAGTTATTGTTGAAAGTTCGAGAAGTAAATCACGCATTACAAGCAGTCTAAAGGCTCCTTTGATTTTTATTGAAATTTATAAAACATAAAAGGGGCCGAAGTGGGGTGCAAACTAGCATCTCCTCAAAACATTGGTGACCCCGACGTGATCTTCTTTGTTGCTTCTCGTCTTGCCGCAAATCTTATTTTCGTTGTTCATCGCTCTTTTGCTGCTGCAGCATAGGCACTAAACTCAAGTACAGACATATGTACACATGTATGTACATATTTCGCACACCGGCTCGAGTGCGCGCTTCTCTCTAACGATCTTATCGCGTTATTTAGCAGATCGGCTATTATAACCAAGCTGTTTGGTGCATATCAGTGCCAAGCATAACCGTTTGCTTAGAAAAGAAGCCGTCGAGCAGATACCTACATACTTACATACATACATATGAATGTGAATGCAAGTGCCGCTACAATTGATCTCGATACACACACATACACAAGCCGCTGCAAAACATAAAACGGTAATCGCATTCTCGCACTGCTCACTCTGTGACATTCGCAGTGGTCAAGGGCAAAGCTCTTCTCCATAAGTGAATTTTGGTGACAGGCCGGAGTACAGTGAGCACTCAACAAAACGTACCAACCGAACATTACCTCGCCAACAACAGAATGGAAAATTCGACAAGTGAAAAAGACTTTTGCAAAGCCAAATGCGCTTCTGTTCAACGCCAACTATTAGCAATGAACGAATTCTTCAGCGCTGGTGAGATGATCAGCTTTGACGAGGCCGATCTGATGGTGCGTATAGAATCTGCGGAGAGCATGATGGCCGAGTTTGATATCAACCAGTCAAGGCTAGAAAAATTAGATTTGCTCGAGCTATCAACGGACGCACGCTCAGACTTCGAGAAGGTTTACTGGAAGATCAAATCCAATCTCGCTCGTCAAATGGATGTAGTCACTAAGGGACGTATGACTGACGCCAATTCAACAACTATCCCACGCTTTGCTGAAAGTACGCACACATTTGCTCACTTGTTCAACCGTAAGTCTCGCCTACCGGAATTGCAGCTGCCCAGGTTCAGCGGCTCCTACGAGGATTGGCCGGATTTTTACGCCATGTACAAGACTGTCATTGGCAGCAATGAGGACCTAAGTAAGATTGAGAAATTACAACATTTACGTGCGTGCTTGGATGGTGCTGCTCTCAACACAATCAAATCGTTAGAGCCTGTCGACGTAAATTACGACAAGGCGTTTGAGTTACTCATAAAGCGTTTTGATAATAAGTTGCTACATTTTCAGGGCCATGTGCGGGCTATAGTCGGGCTGCCAGGTGTTGAAAAGGGATCAGCAGAGGCGTTGCGTGAGTTGAGTGACAAAATTAACTCGCATCTTCGGGCGCTTAGCACCATGTCAACAACTGAGGAGCTGGCTGACGGATTACTCATACACACAATATCGCACAAGAACGATCATTGAATCTGTCCCCAAGTTTGCGCCACAAGGAGGCCAAGCGATTGCATCTTTGCCTAAACTGCTTGCGCAAAGGCCATGGCTTGCAGCAATGTCGCTCAGGTCACTGCAGGCATTGTCAACAAAAACATCATTCGTTGCTGCACATGAGCCCCATCACAGCTCAATTATCTGCCCTGTGTACACCAAGCTTGCAGGCTGCAACCACGATCCAGCCTCACGCATCGTCTTTAAGTAATCCACCATCCTCAACTCTCGTCAGCACTGCTCTTGAATTCGCACCTGAAGCCACGAATGCCCAGCCTGTAGACTATGTGGTGCTTCCAACCGCCATCTTATATGCCAAGAGCCACTCAGGTGTATTCATACCCTGCCGCGCATTACTGGATTCTGGATCTCAACTCAACTTTATCACTGCTCGTCTAGTAAAGCAGTTCCAACTCAAAACTCATCATGCTGCGGTATCAATATCTGGTATAGGCGAATCAACCCTATCTTCTAACATGTTCACTGACATATCAGCACAGTCACGTGACAGGAGCTTCAGCACATCATTTTCAGCAGTCGTTACTCGCAGTATAACGGATTATCAGCCCCACTTTGGGTTAGACATCTCTGGGTGGAATATCCCCAAAAACATCTCGCTCGCGGATCCAACGTTTTTCAAATCTCAAAGAATAGATTTATTACTTGGTGCCGGACTATTTTTCGATCTCATTTGCATCGGCCAAATTCGAATGGCGGATAACCTACCAACGCTCCAAAAGACCAAGCTCGGATGGATTGCGTCTGGCGGACTCTCTCGCGTACACAACAAACACACATCCCTTTCAGCCCTTTTCAAGGAACCTAATCCATGGGAGGCTCCACTGTCGGATATTGTAAAACGATTCTGGGAAGTCGACAATTGCTGCGGTACAACCCCTGCGCTCTCTGATGAAGACGCACTATGTGAGCAGCTATTTCTCCAAGGCTACACGCGACTAAAGTCAGGGCAGTATTCAGTTAGGCTTCCAGCAAAGCTCAGCTTCGACACGCTAGGAGACTCATTACAACGTGCTCTACGACGTTTCAAGTCGCTCGAAAACAAATTGGACAAAAATCACCAGCTGAAGGAGAGCTACTCTGCATTCATGTGCGAATACATCGACTTGGGCCACATGTCTTTGGCTTCCAAGCAGCAGCTTGTCCCAAAATTCTATTTACCCCACCACTGCGTAGAAAAGCCAGATAGCTCAACCACCAAATTGCGCGTCGTTTTTGATGGATCAGCCAAATCCACATCAGGCGCATCTCTGAATGATCTTTTGCATACAGGCCCAGCAATTCAACCAAAATTATTCAACATTCTAATTAATTTTCGTTTTTTAAAGGTTGCCATGTGCGGTGACATCTGTAAGATGTACCGCTGTGTCCGAATAACGCATCCAGATCAATTTGTGCAATGCATCTTATGGCGTGATCACCAAAATGAAAGCATAAGGACCCTGGATACAGTAACGTATGGAACCAAACCCGCTGCGTTTCTAGCAATTCGAGCGATGCAGCAGCTGGCCCACGACGAAGAGCCTACCTTTCCACTAGCTGCAAAGATAGTTTGTCGCGACTTCTACGTAGACGATTTAATTTCTGGAGGGGACTCTATAGAAGAAGCCATTCAGATCCGACAGCAAGTAAAACTGCTACTGGCTAAAGGTCACTTTCCAATCAGAAAGTGGTGCTCAAACGAGCCTGATGCATTAAAAGGAGAAAGCGAATCCGATTGTAAGAAGCTAATGGAGTTCAAGGATGCCACCAACATTGCAAAGGCGCTTGGTTTAGCTTGGAGCCCTAGCTCTGATAGCCTGCTTTTCAACTTTGCGGAGATCGTACCCGAAGGATCAGTCACAAAGCGGAGCATATTATCAATGATAGCGAGATTTTACGATCCGCTCGGATTGACCGCGCCCATCGTTACCAGGTTAAAGGTAAATCTCCAAGCACTTTGGAAGGAAAGGGCCTGTCGCAGTCGCTGCACTTCGAATGGATCAAACTCATATCGCAACTCTCATTTCTCAGCAGCTTGAAATTCTCCCGTTTTGTATTGATGCCGCTGGCTACGTATGAGCTGCATGGATTTTGCGACGCCAGCACAGCCGCTTATGGTGCTTGCGTATTTGTCAGATCCGAAATGCAAGGGGTATTTTCATCACATTTGCTATGCTCTAAATCACCCTGTTCACACAAGAAGTGTATCCGACAGTCGCCATCCAACCGCCATGTAACTCCGGAACCAGTACATGGAACATGTACTGAAATTTCACCACACTTATACTAATACACTTGTATGTACTCTTGTAATGTACTCTGAAAAAATAGAACAGATGAAAATAACCTTCAAGCGAACAAAACGTGTTTTTCTTTCAAACCTGAGTTAAATTTGTGCAGAGCAGAAACGCTCCCCCAACGACAATTCATTTTGTAAAAGTTCACCTGGAAGCCCTGCGGACGCCCTACTACATCATTTGGTCCTTCGAGCCGGATTCTTCTACAACATTTGGTATATCCAGTTCGCCCCAGCAAGCATTGGTGGATCTGCAAGAAAAGGTTCCAGGAGCAGCTATAAATTCAAACAAGATAAGTAGCAGTGCACCTACCTCAACTTGTCCATTGCCAAATTTCCGGCAACTCCAGTTAATTAATTCTTTTGTGTGTCTGAACATATTTTTTGGCTTCACATTGTCCGTGGTTAAAGCGAGGGGCAATTGTATTTAAAAAATTCAACAAAAAAAACCCGCAGATAAAATATTGTTCGTGGCCATTAAGGCATCTAAAAAGTGATAAATATTGAAAGAAATAAAACAGAAAGTGACTCCGATAAGGTCGCCATATTGGTGTCTGTACATATGTATATACATATATGTACAAGTGCATACCCAAAAATTTAACCGATCGCCATATTGATGTACGCAAGTACATCAAGACATATCTGCACACATAGGCTTTCGCTCCGTTGAACAACAAGTGTATGCGCTTCTCCATTCCAACCTTCACCAAATAATCACATACCTAAATATAAAAAAAAGACACACAATTCTGATTGGTATTTAGTTAATTAAAACCATACTGTGCAAATTCACCTGCATGTATACACACACACACATCCTATTATATGTGTATCGATTGTTATTTTTCCTCCACAGCAGCTTCAATATTAATTTATATATTTATTTTTACCAATTAATTGGCAAGTGCAAAACGTAAACAACAACAGGTTTTCGATAAACTGATTCTGTGAAACTTTTATATTTTGTATGTTTCCACTGTGCCATTGAGCTGCGTTTACGTAATAAAATACAAACATATGCAGTACTTTTTCTTATTCTTATAAAAAAATTTATAAAACATAATTATAAGTTAAGACGTTTCCAAGTTGCGTAATAAATCGAATATCCGTGCGATTTTTCTTAAAATAACAATTTATATAAATAATTCTATGACAAAAAACCTTTTCATTGAGCGGCGTTTAGAATGAACGTGCTTCTTCTTGAGCTCAACCATCAATAAGCAAGCTCACGCTGTCGTTATGGGAACAATCGCTCCACGATAAGGCAGAGATCCCTCAATGGTCCGAGATGAATTTATTTCTGATCGACCGATATCGCACCTTGGAGGCGATAGAGGATGTACGACCTACCGCACATACGCCACTCCAGTCCAAACCCACAAGAAAAGAGTCCAACCACCTGAGAACCTTCGAAGCAACAGTGACTGCAAAGCCACAGCACTGCAAATTGTGTCAGAAGGAAAACCATCCCGTGCGTCTATGCCCACGTTTTCTACAAATGTCCGTACCCGAGAGAGTTTCCGTCATTAAGCAACAAAAGCTGTGCTTAAACTGCTTCGCCAGACAGCACCAGTTGAAAGACTGCACCAGCGCACATAGTTGTTTCACGTGCAAGGGACGTCACAACACGCTACTCCACCGTGACAGACCCCAGGTGCCCTCAGCTTCCACAACACCAATAGTTTTGAACCCTCCTTCACCAATACAGTCCACTTCTACTTCAACCCAAGCTACCGTTCAAAACTATTTTTCCGCAAACTCACATGGTGTTCTCCTCGGCACGGCTGTCATCCAAGTGTGTCATTTGGGCACAAAGTATACAGCCCGGGCATTAATCGACTCTGGGTCTGAAGCGACCTTTATTTCAGAGCGATTGTTCAAAAGGGTTAAACTTCCTTATCAACCCGTCGACGCACAGGTCTCCGGTTTGAATCAAGCCATTTCGGCTCAACCTCAAAAACTTTGCCATTTTAATATTGGCTCTCCTATAAAGCCCAGGGTTCATATTGAAACCTCGGCTTATGTTCTTCCAAAGCTGGCAGGCAATTTGCCCTCCTACACCATCCCCCAAACTGCTTTGGAAGAACTTCCAAAATTACACTTGGCCGATCCCTCTTTCTATAGGAGCTCACAGATAGACGTGCTTCTCGGCGCCGATATCCTCCCATCCATATTGTTAGGTGGCTCCTATCCCAACATATGTGGCACTCTCCTTGCTCAAGAAACGATTTTCGGCTGGATCCTTACAGGCCCCGTTTCTAAGACCAGTGCCAAATCTGTCGCATCCTTTTCGACTCAAGTCTCGCTGAATCCAAATGCGAGCTTGGATAAACTGCTCACAAAATTTTGGGAGGTGGAGGATATTCCAGTTAAGCTGGAAAAGGAATCCGACCTTTTTGTGAGCGCAATTTTCAAAAAACCACTAAAAGGGATAAAAACGGCAGATACTTGGTCACACTGCCATTCAAGAATTCCGATCACATCCAGTTAGGCCATTCAAGGTCCATCGCACTAGCTCAATTTCTACGAAATGAGAATCGTCTGGCAAAAAATGCCCCCTTAAGGAGCAGTACGATGCGGTGATCCAGGAATATCTGGACTTAGGTCACATGCGACAAGTCCCTCCAAGCAATGGTTCAGATAACTTTTATCTACCACACCATGCTGTTCACAAGCCTGACAGCACCACGACCAAGCTCCGCGTAGTGTTTAACGCCTCCCACCCGTCATCGAATGGTAAAAGTCTGAACGATGTGCTACATGCAGGGCCCGTTCTGCAATCCGACTTAACCATTCAAATTCTAAGATGGCGCTTCTTCCGATATGTGTTCAATGCCGATATCACAAAAATGTATCGGCAAATACTTGTGCATCCCAACCACACGCCCTATCAGAGAATTCTGTTCCGAACAAAGGACAACGAGCTTCGTGACTTCGAACTCAGCACAGTCACGTTTGGAGTTAACTGTGCCCCCTTTTTGGCAATCCGGGTACTACATCAGTTATCTGATGACGTTCGTTCGCTCTATCCCTTAGCAAGTCACATTACCGCAAACAATATGTATGTCGACGATGTACTAGCGGGAGCCCATTCCAAATCAACAGCAGATCAAGCAATTGCAGAACTCCGCAAGGCCCTTAAATCTGCCGGGTTCCCCTTGCGAAAATGGACATCCAATGATAAGGACTTGCTAAGAGCGATTCCCAAGGACCATTTGCTTCACGCCGACTTTTTAGAGATCGAGGAAGCCTGTTCGGCAAAGACTCTCGGGATCAGATGGAAAGCTGACACCGATGAGTTCTTTTTCGCTCCATCCGAGCTAACAGCCAAACAGTCCGTCTCCAAACGTGAAGTCCTTTCACAGATTGCCAAACTGTTCGACCCAGCAGGTTGGCTGGGTCCAGTCATTATCCAGGCAAAAATATTCATGCAGGAGATCTGGCTCCAAGAACTGGGCTGGGACGATCCGCTATAGTCTTCTCATTAAGTGGAACTTATTTCTGCAAGAGTATCCGGGCCTCAGTGCGATTCGCATCCCTAGATGGGTCGAATTCCGCCCACAGGGGACTATCCAATACCATGGGTTTTGTGACGCTTCGCAGCGTGCATATGGAGCCGCCATTTACGTGCGCACTGAGATACAAGATCGCATCTCAGTACATCTCCTAACAGCGAAAACGAGGGTCGCTCCGGTCAAGACGATATCCTTGCCACGAGAAGAGCTGTGCGGAGCAGCACTTCTGTCCGAGTTATCCGCTGCACTCAGTCCCCAGCTACCTTCCGCTGGCGGCGACTGGTTCTATTGGACAGATTCCGCAATTGTGCTAGCTTGGCTTCATAAGCCACCATGCGCCTGGACTACCTTTGTAGCAAACAGAGTCGCGAAAATTACTCAGGCCACCGATTCCAATAAATGGTCCCATGTACGATCCGAGTACAATCCAGCGGACCTAGCGAGCAGAGGTGCCCCACCACAAGCGTTAGTCAACAATGAGCTGTGGTGGCACGGGCCAGAATGGTTACTCCTACCTCAGAACCAATGGCCCATTCCTTCAGATCCCCTCCCAGATACGACAATAGAGCAACGTACGATTAAAGTAAACCTCGTAAACACGGCTCCCTCATTTTCTTTCCTCGAGCGCTTCTCCAAGTTCGATCGAGCCCTGCGAGTGTTAGCCTACATCTATCGCTTCTTCAAGCGTTGCAAACGATTGTCGCTCCCGTCAACTATTGAAATTGACAGCAACGAGATTTCTTATGCACAAGAAAAACTCATTCTCCTGACCCAGAGACAAGCATACTCGTCAGAGTACACTTGCTTGAGCACGAAAAAAACAGCTCATTTCCAGCAAAATCCTTAATTTGAACCCCTTTTTAGATGGTAAGGGAATTATTCGAGCATGTGGTCGTGTAAGAGCGGCCGAAGCACTCGGCTACGATGAGCGGCATCCAATCATACTGCCATACACATGTGCATATTCGCGTCTCTTGACCGCTTTCACCCATCTTATATCCTTGCATGGAGGCAACCAGCTCATGATGCGTTTAATACGATCACAGTACTGGATTCCAAAGCTGAAGGTGTTGGTCAAATCCACAATTCATTCCTGCAAAATCTGCGTCATCCGAAAAAAGAAATTGCAAACGCAGCTCATGGGCGACTTGCCTGTGGAGAGAGTCACATTCTCTCGACCGTTCACTCACACAGGAGTCGATTTTGCAGGCCCCTTCGATGTATGTCTTATTACGAAAGGCTACGTGTGCGTCTTTGTGTGCTTCAGCACCAAAGCCATCCACCTAGAAGCTACATCTGACCTGACCACAGAAAATTTCCTAGCGGCATTTGCGAGATTTGTGGCACGACGAGGGTGCCCAAGTCAAATGCATTCCGACAACGGCAAAACCTTCGTCGGAGCGGCCAAAGTCCTCTCGCGCGATTTTGTAGAAGCGCTTAAGACTCAACTCCAGGCCACTTACAGTCTCCAGAAACTGTCCTGGCACTTCAACCCTCCTAGTGCACCGCATATAGTGGCCTGTGGGAGGCAGGTGTAAAGAGTTTCAAAAATCTATTTTATAAGTCTACATCGACCTCCAAATACACCTTCGAAGAGCTTTCCACGCTCCTATCCAAAGTTGAAGCATGCCTGAATTCAAGACCGATATCTCCAATGTCGGAAGATCCTACTGATCTCCTAGCTCTGACTCCCGGTCATTTTCTAGTCGGGGGTCCTCTACTTTCCGCCACAGAGCCAGAGATCAAGGAAAACGCCGCGTCCATCATCAACCGCTGGCAGCGCTTGAAGGCTTTGCTCCGTTGGAAACATGAGTATCTTTTAGAGTTACACAAAAGAAACAAATGGCAAACTCCAACGCGAGACTTACAACGGGACGATCTAGTCATTATTAAAGAAGATAATCTTCCAGTTAATGACTGGCGTCTAGGTCGAATCCAAACGACCTATCCTGGCGACGACCAAAGAGTCCGAGTGGTCGACGTCTTAACAGCCCGAGGTGTCTCCAAGAGACCTATCTCTAAGCTGATCCTGCTCCCGATAGAATCTAGTCTCCATTTTCCATCCAGTAAAATTTCCAGTAAAGACTAGAATCCTAGATCCATAGGTCTGCGTACCATCCGTATAAAGCCGCATCCAGTAATGTCTACTATGTTTTTTTTCACATTCTTCACGTAACAGCACGATGTCTCCACGCCAACAACAAGGCCGATCCAAGAGCCGACCGGCAACGGAATCGTTCCGATGCCGAGTATGCCGAGGAGTCCACGCGCTGCGCAAGTGCCAGCGGTTCATGCGGCTGTCTCCAGAGAAGAGACTCCGAGCAGTTCTAGTCAATAAATACTGCCCAAACTGCCTGGCTCACCAACATTCCGGGGAGTCATGTCGCCGCAAGGACAAGTGCCGCAAGTGCCAGGGCGACCATCACACCTTGCTTCATTTGCAAGAAGCGCGTCGCATGCCATCTCCAGAGCGATCCCAGACAAGGCGCAGCACCAAGGCCCAAGCGCGACGCTCCGCGCCGCCTTCATCCGCTGGTTCCATCTCCTTATCATCATTAATGGAACACAAAGGACAACCGTGCTCCCGAGAGCACTCATCCGACTCGGAAACGGCAAGGCGACCCGCGACACTCGGGCACTTTTAGACCCGTGCTGTCCGGTAAGTCTTATCGACGCATCCTTGGCAAAGGCCTCCGGGCTATCCGTCACCCGCGTCGGTAAAGACAACGCCTGCTCGGCTATAATAAGCTCTAGGACCTCTAGCTTCCAGCGAGAGGTCATCCTGCAAGTGATGCCAAATCTCCGGTATCAAACTCCAACGAAGCCCGTCAGCGAGAAACTGAACGAGCCCTTCACCAACATTCGATTGGCAGACGATCGCTGGTTCCAGCCGGAAATCTCCAACCTGGTTTTGGGCTCGGATATATATCCGGATTTAATTCTCCAAGGCGTCCTGCCGAGTCTTGGCGGCGCACCACTGGCCCAAAACACGGTCTTCGGGTGGATATTGTCCGGCTCCTGTGCTCAATAGTAGGAACAGAGCCACGTCCCTCTCCCTTTTTCTTTTTGCAATACTGCAAGGCGGGCGGCATGTTCACACAAGAAGTGTATCCGACAGTCGCCATCCAACCGCCATGTAACTCCGGAACCAGTACATGGAACATGTACTGAAATTTCACCACACTTATACTAATACACTTGTATGTACTCTTGTAATGTACTCTGAAAAAATAGAACAGATGAAAATAACCTTCAAGCGAACAAAACGTGTTTTTCTTTCAAACCTGAGTTAAATTTGTGCAGAGCAGAAACGCTCCCCCAACGACAATTCATTTTGTAAAAGTTCACCTGGAAGCCCTGCGGACGCCCTACTACATCACACCCCATTAATCAATCAAATCAACCCCATTAAATACGCTGACAATCCCAAAGCTTGAGCTGGCAGCTGCACTTTTATTATCAGAGCTCATAGGAAACATTGCCAAGTGCATTCAGTTCGAATGCAGATATCATTGCTGGACCGACTCAACAGTAGCGCTTGCATGGATTCGTGATTCACCTTCAAAGTTTAACGTCTTTGTATCCAACAGGGTATCACAAATACAGGAGCGGACCAAGGGCATGACCTGGCATCATGTACCCTCTCAGCTGAACCCTGCGGACATTTTATCACGTGGATGCACACCTTTGGAACTTTTAGACTCACAGCTATGGCATAATGGACCCCCATTCATACAGGCCGCTAGCTCGACTTGGCCTCAAAACGTCGCCTATCCCTTTGAGCTTCCAGAACGACGCCAGAAAGTGCTGGTACTATCAACGAAGACGGACCTATCGGCATCTTGTAAATTCAACAACACATTTGCCAAGTTACAGCGCACTTTCGCATACGTGTATCGATTTATAGCGCTAAAAATATCAGATTCGACGAGATCAAAAGGTCCACTCACTCCAGATTATAACAAGTGCGGAACGCATTTACTTATAAAAAGCATTCAACTTACGCACTTCGCCGAAGAGTATTAAGCACTCAGCTTAAAAAGGCCGCTTCCAGCAAGAAGCAAACTTCGTTCATTGTGCCCACTGTTGGACGCTGAGGGACTCTTGCGCATCGGCGGGCGCCTTCAGAACTCAAACTTGGAATATGAAGCAAAGCATCCGTTATTGTTGCCTAAACGCCACCCAGTCACCGCAGCTATGATCACATATAATCATTTGGAATTTCTTCATGCTGGTCCGCAATTCCTTCTAGCAACGCTCCGCCAGCGATACTGGCCCATCGGAGGTCTCAAGGCTGTCTCAAATATCATCAACAGGTGCGTGCGCTGCTTTCGAATGCGACCTAAACTTCTGGAGCAAGTCATGGCCCCGCTACCAGCTGAGCGTGTGCAGCCAAGTCCGACGTTTCACGTAACTGGCATCGACTTTTGCGGTATTTTCTACGTCAAATCAGAGGTCAGGAATCGCTCACCAACGAAATGCTACATCTCAATTTTTATATGCTTTGCAACGAAAGCAACGCATTTTGAGTTGGTAGAGGACCTGTCCACGTCATCGTTTATCGCTGCCTTGAAGAGATTCATCAGCCTTTGAGGGAAACCGCATACAATATGGACAGACAACGCCACAAATTTCGTGGGTGCTCGAAATGAGCTGAAATGAGCAATCAGATTGTTCGCAACTGCCTAACTCTGGGAATCAACTGGAAATTCATTCCGCCCCGCTCGCCACATTTTGGAGTATTGTGGGAGGCCGCTGTCCAGTCAGCAAAATATCATTTTTACCGCGTCGTTGGAAATTCTCTTCTCTCATTCCACGAATTCCGAACTCTCATCTGTAAAATATCCGCAATGCTTAACTCAAGACCGCTTTGCTATATTACAGAAAACCCGAATGACTTGGAGATACTCACGCCTGGGCACTTCATCTGGGGCAAAGCCAATGCCACTATCGACGAGCCAGACATAACTCACCTAAGCATAGGTCGCCTCAGCCGTTGGCAGCGAATATGTCACATGCAGCAATCATTTTGGAAGAAATGGAGTACATCGTATTTGTCGATGCTTCAAGAGCGAGGGAAATGGCGATCGTCCAAGCAAAATCTTCAGGCCGGCAGCATCGTGCTGCTCAAGGAGGACAATGCACCACCACTCAGGTGGCCGCTTGGTCGAGTCGACAGCGTCATCACGGGTGACGACGGCATTGTGAGAGTAGCAGTCATTCGTACACAAAATGGTCTGGTCAAGAGAGCCATTGCCAAAATCGCCGTTCTGCCAATCGAGACCACATCGGTTGAAAGCTTGTATCTTCCAACGGGGGGAGCATGTTCGCTGCAGAACGCCCTCTGAATAATATTATATCTGAATTACAATATATCTTTACTTCTCAAATCACGATATTGAAGTCACATACTATTATTTTTAAACCACCATAAAATACCATTGTAAATTGCTCATCACTAATCTATCGATAGTTATTGATGAAAGTTCGAGAAGTAAATCACGCAATACAAGCAGTCTAAAGGCTCCTTTGATTTTTATTAAAATTTATAAAACATAAAAGGGGCCGAAGTTCGGTGCAAACTAGCATCTCCTCAAAACACATTATATTAGTAATAAGTTAAGGCAAGGTGCTGATGTATCGAGGCTAGTTAAAGGCAAGGAGCCCAATTTGAATTTAACTGCCGGCCGCTGCAGCAACCGTGCGTTGCTGATCGGCTGCCCAACACTGCCTGCGATCTTTGTATTCTCGGGCGGTCATACTTGTGCTAAACATCGGAAATAGCCGATGTTCACCCTAACCTAGGGGGATGGTGCAGTGGGTGCGTGGCCAAGGACCGATAGTGCAGTTAGTGCGTGGCCAACGCCCGATAGTGTAGTTGGTGCGAGGCCAAGGCCCGATAGTGTAGTTGCCCCACTCATCAGAAATTTTATTTACATAATTTTTCACAAAATTATGATGTGCTATTAGGAAGAGACTTCTTAGAGAGTACTCAAGCCCTAATAGACTACAAAGATAAAACCATACGGATAAATGAATATACATTTACCATGCAAAACAATTCGGAAAGCGAATTACCAGCGAATGAGTCAAAAATTGAGTACCTCGTTCCGCCCCCATCAGATGACGAACAATTTGTGTTCGTCATCAACAACGAACTCTCAGAGTTCAACGAATTCCGCTTAGATCATCTAAACGATGAAGAGAAAGGTAAACTAACAAAAATCTTACATTAATTTGGTGATATTCAATACCGAGAAGGTGAAAATTTGACCTTCACAAGCACGGTTAAACATGTCATCCAAACCAAACATGAAGATCCGGAGAGAGTTCTCAGTTGAGAGTGATTGACGTGTTTTACTTGTGCTCCAAGATTTGTATATATTTTTGCGCTTTAATCCTGCTTTTTATATCTAAATTTGGCCTTTTTTGTGCTTTATTTAAAAAGCTTTATAATTGTGCAAAGTGTTATTCTGTTGTCGCAGCGTAAGTCTGTTAATAATTGCAATTATTGAACGCGGCGTCAGTTCCGTATTGTTGTTATTGCTTGTTATATACACTTGTTTGTGCGTGTGTTCGCTGCTGCATATTTCAGCTTGTGCATCGCGCTCTCGCAAATTTTTGCTGTTGCTTTTCGCTCCAAACAATTTGTTTGTGTACGAATAGTTATTTTTCGAGTGTTTACTTGCTCTATTCTTGTGCACCGTTTTCGTTTTGCTCTGCGCTCTCGCAAATTGCATAATTGTAATAATTATGTCGTGCTGTAAAAAACCTTGCACGTTCAAGCAGGCTGATGATTCTGCACAGCCGCAATTTGTTAATTGCTTTGGTCGTGACCAGATTGCATCGACAAGCAAATTGATTTCTCCAGAATGTATAATTCTGTAAGAAATCAATTCTTAAAATTGAATAATGTGGCTAAGCAGCTGTCGAATAAATTTGACTCGAGTTTTGAGTTGCTTGCCAAATATAAATTCGAGTCTCCAACCAATCGCCGGTTGGAGCCTCAACTTTTGCAATTGCCCTCCACGTCTGTTCAGACACCTACGCCTTTCTTGTCCCTACCTAGCAACTTGGATTTTTCTCTAATGTTGTCTTTATCGCCTTCTCCAAGCGACTGCCCAATTACGCCCGTTTCATCCCCTATAGTAGTTCCATTGGAGTCCGTACCTTATACTGTCCCAGTTACCCAAACTGCCTCAGCCCCGTCGGCTCCTGGCCGCAAAGGTAGACCTGCGAGTAATCTTGCCCAGATTGTTAAACACAATCATGGTGCCTCTTTAGCTTCTCCATCTCCTGTATTACCTGCAGTCCCATCAGCACCTACTTTAACGGTTGTTGCCCCTCGTAGGCAAGTTTTTGTGTCTCGACTTTCATCGGACACCACTTCTGAGTCATTGGCAGCCTATATTGCTAGCAAATCTTCTGCTAGCGTGTCAATAACCAAATTTAATTTCTCCACCCTCGTGAAATATCATCATTCAAAATAAATGTGTCACATGATATGTTCCCAATCATTTGTGATCCCAAATTTTGGCCTCCACACATGATTGTTCACGAGTTCAAGCCACGAGTTCCCACGCTTTGCTGAAACTACGCACACATTTGCTCACTTGTTCAACCGTAAGTCTCGCCTACCGGAATTGCAGCTGCCCAGGTTCAGCGGCTCCAACGAGGATTGGCCGGATTTTTACGCCATGTACAAGACTGTCATTGGCAGCAATGAGGACCTAAGTAAGATTGAGAAATTACAACATTTACGTGCGTGCTTGGATGGTGCTGCTCTCAACACAATCAAATCGTTAGAGCCTGTCGACGTAAATTACGACAAGGCGTTTGAGTTACTCATAAAGCGTTTTGATAATAAGTTGCTACATTTTCAGGGCCATGTGCGGGCGATAGTCGGGCTGCCAGGTGTTGAAAAGGGATCAGCAGAGGCGTTGCGTGAGTTGAGTGACAAAATTAACTCGCATCTTCGGGCGCTTAGCACCATGTCAACAACTGAGGAGCTGGCTGACGGATTACTCATACACACAATATCGCACAAGCTCGATCATTGAATCTGTCCCCAAGTTTGCGCCACAAGGAGGCCAAGCGATTGCATCTTTGCCTAAACTGCTTGCGCAAAGGCCATGGCTTGCAGCAATGTCGCTCAGGTCACTGCAGGCATTGTCAACAAAAACATCATTCGTTGCTGCACATGAGCCCCATCACAACTCAATCATCTGCCCTGTGTACACCAAGCTTGCAGGCTGCAACCACGATCCAGCCTCACGCATCGTCTTTAAGTAATCCACCATCCTCAACTCTCGTCAGCACTGCTCTTGAATTCGCACCTGAAGCCACGAATGCCCAGCCTGTAGACTATGTGGTGCTTCCAACCGCCATCTTATATGCCAAGAGCCACTCAGGTGTATTCATACCCTGCCGCGCATTACTGGATTCTGGATCTCAACTCAACTTTATCACTGCTCGTCTAGTAAAGCAGTTCCAACTCAAAACTCATTATGCTGCGGTATCAATATCTGGTATAGGCGAATCAACCCTATCTTCTAACATGTCCACTGACATATCAGCACAGTCACGTGACAGGAGCTTCAGCACATCATTTTCAGCAGTCGTTACTCGCAGTATAACGGATTATCAGCCCCACTTTGGGTTAGACATCTCTGGGTGGAATATCCCCAAAAACATCTCGCTCGCGGATCCAACGTTTTTCAAATCTCAAAGAATAGATTTATTACTTGAAGCCGGACTATTTTTCGATCTCATTTGCATCGGCCAAATTCGAATGGCGGATAACCTACCAACGCTCCAAAAGACCAAGCTCGGATGGATTGCGTCTGGCGGACTCTCTCGCGTACACAACAAACACACATCCCTTTCAGCCCTTTTCAAGGAACCTAATCCATGGGAGGCTCCACTGTCGGATATTGTAAAACGATTCTGGGAAGTCGACAATTGCTGCGGTACAACCCCTGCGCTCTCTGATGAAGACGCACTATGTGAGCAGCTATTTCTCCAAGGCTACACGCGACTAAAGTCAGGGCAGTATTCAGTTAGGCTTCCAGCAAAGCTCAGCTTCGACACGCTAGGAGACTCATTACAACGTGCTCTACGACGTTTCAATGTCTTAAAAAAAAAAAAAAAACAAAGGAGAGCTACTCTGCATTCATGGAATACATCGACTTGGGCAATGTCTTTGGCTTCCAAGCAGCAGCTTGTCCCAAAATTCTATTTACCCCACCACTGCGTAGAAAAGCCAGATAGCTCAACCACCAAATTGCGAGTCGTTTTTGATGGATCAGCCAAATCCACATCAGGCGCATCTCTGAATGATCTTTTGCATACAGGCCCAGCAATTCAACCCAAATTATTCAACATTCTAATTAATTTTCGTTTTTTAAAGGTTGCCATGTGCGGTGACATCTGTAAGATGTACCGCTGTGTCCGAATAACGCATCCAGATCAATTTGTGCAATGCAATCTTATGGCGTGATCACCAAAATGAAAGCATAAGGACCCTGGATACAGTAACGTATGGAACCAAACCCGCTGCGTTTCTAGCAATTCGAGCGATGCAGCAGCTGGCCCACGACGAAGAGCCTACCTTTCCACTAGCTGCAAAGATAGTTTGTCGCGACTTCTACGTAGACGATTTAATTTCTGGAGGGGACTCTATAGAAGAAGCCATTCAGATCCGACAGCAAGTAAACCTGCTACTGGCTAAAGGTCACTTTCCAATCAGAAAGTGGTGCTCAAACGAGCCTGATGCATTAAAAGGAGAAAGCGAATCCGATTGTGAGAAGCTAATGGAGTTCAAGGATGCCACCAACATTGCAAAGGCGCTTGGTTTAGCTTGGAGACCTAGCTCTGATAGCCTGCTTTTCAACTTTGCGGAGATCGTACCCGAAGGATCAGTCACAAAGCGGAGCATATTATCAATGATAGCGAGATTTTACGATCCGCTCGGATTGACCGCGCCCATCGTTACCAGGTTAAAGGTAAATCTCCAAGCACTTTGGAAGGAAAGGCCCTGTCGCAGTCGCTGCACTTCGAATGGATCAAACTCATATCGCAACTCTCATTTCTCAGCAGATTGAAATTCTCCCGTTTTGTATTGATGCCGCTGGCTACGTATGAGCTGCATGGCTTTTGCGACGCCAGCACAGCCGCTTATGGTGCTTGCGTATTTGTCAGATCCGAAATGCAAGGGGTATTTTCATCACATTTGCTATGCTCTAAATCAAGGGTCGCCCCATTAAATACGCTGACAATCCCAAAGCTTGAGCTGGCAGCTGCACTTTTATTATCAGAGCTCATAGGAAACATTGCCAAGTGCATTCAGTTCGAATGCAGATATCATTGCTGGACCGACTCAACAGTAGCGCTTGCATGGATTCGTGATTCACCTTCAAAGTTTAACGTCTTTGTATCCAACAGGGTATCACAAATACAGGAGCGGACCAAGGGCATGACCTGGCATCATGTACCCTCTCAGCTGAACCCTGCGGACATTTTATCACGTGGATGCACACCTTTGGAACTTTTAGACTCACAGCTATGGCATAATGGACCCCCATTCATACAGGCCGCTAGCTCGACTTGGCCTCAAAACGTCGCCTATCCCTTTGAGCTTCCAGAACGACGCCAGAAAGTGCTGGTACTATCAACGAAGACGGACCTATCGGCATCTTGTAAATTCAACAACACATTTGCCAAGTTACAGCGCACTTTCGCATACGTGTATCGATTTATAGCGCTAAAAAGATCTGATTCGACGAGATCAAAAGGTCCACTCACTCCAGATTATATCAAGTGCGGAACGCATTTACTTATAAAAAGCATTCAACTTACGCACTTCGCCGAAGAGTATTAAGCACTCAGCTTAAAAAGGCCGCTTCCAGCAAGAAGCAAACTTCGTTCATTGTGCCCACTGTTGGATGCTGAGGGACTCTTGCGCATCGGCGGGCGCCTTCAGAACTCAAACTTGGAATATGAAGCAAAGCATCCGTTATTGTTGCCTAAACGCCACCCAGTCACCGCAGCTATGATCACATATTATCATTTGGAATTTCTTCATGCTGGTCCGCAATTCCTTCTAGCAACGCTCCGCCAGCGATACTGGCCCATCGGAGGTCTCAAGGCTGTCTCAAATATCATCAACAGGTGCGTGCGCTGCTTTCGAATGCGACCTAAACTTCTGGAGCAAGTCATGGCCCCGCTACCAGCTGAGCGTGTGCAGCCAAGTCCGACGTTTCACGTAACTGGCATCGACTTTTGCGGTATTTTCTACGTCAAATCAGAGGTCAGGAATCGCTCACCAACGAAATGCTACATCTCAATTTTTATATGCTTTGCAACGAAAGCAACGCATTTTGAGTTGGTAGAGGACCTGCCCACGTCATCGTTTATCGCTGCCTTGAAGAGATTCATCAGCCTTTGAGGGAAACCGCATACAATATGGACAGACAACGCCACAAATTTCGTGGGTGCTCGAAATGAGCTGAAATGAGCAATCAGATTGTTCGCAACTGCCTAACTCTGGGAATCAACTGGAAATTCATTCCGCCCCGCTCGCCACATTTTGGAGGATTGTGGGAGGCCGCTGTCCAGTCAGCAAAATATCATTTTTACCGCGTCGTTGGAAATTCTCTTCTCTCATTCCACGAATTCCGAACTCTCATCTGTAAAATATCCGCAATGCTTAACTCAAGACCGCTTTGCTATATTACAGAAAACCCGAATGACTTGGAGATACTCACGCCTGGGCACTTCATCTGGGGCAAAGCCAATGCCACTATCGACGAGCCAGACATAACTCACCTAAGCATAGGTCGCCTCAGCCGTTGGCAGCAAATATGTCACATGCAGCAATCATTTTGGAAGAAATGGAGTACATCGTATTTGTCGATGCTTCAAGAGCGAGGGAAATGGCGATCGTCCAAGCAAAATCTTCAGGCCGGCAGCATCGTGCTGCTCAAGGAGGACAATGCACCACCACTCAGGTGGCCGCTTGGTCGAGTCGACAGCGTCATCACGGGTGACGACGGCATTGTGAGAGTAGCAGTCATTCGTACACAAAATGGTCTGGTCAAGAGAGCCATTGCCAAAATCGCCGTTCTGCCAATCGAGACCACATCGGTTGAAAGCTTGTATCTTCCGCTGCAGAACGCCCTCTGAATAATATTATATCTGAATTACAATATATCTTTACTTCTCAAATCACGATATTGAAGTCACATACTATTATTTTTAAACCACCATAAAATACCATTGTAAATTGCTCATCACTAATCTATCGATAGTTATTGTTGAAAGTTCGAGAAGTAAATCACGCAATACAAGCAGTCTAAAGGCTCCTTTGATTTTTATTAAAATTTATAAAACATAAAAGGGGCCGAAGTTCGGTGCAAACTAGCATCTCCTCAAAACACATTATATTAGTAATAAGTTAAGGCAAGGTGCTGATGTATCGAGGCTAGTTAAAGGCAAGGAGCCCAATTTGAATTTAACTGCCGGCCGCTGCAGCAACCGTGCGTTGCTGATCGGCTGCCCAACACTGCCTGCGATCTTTGTATTCTCGGGCGGTCATACTTGTGCTAAACATCGGAAATAGCCGATGTTCACCCTAACCTAGGGGGATGGTGCAGTGGGTGCGTGGCCAAGGACCGATAGTGCAGTTAGTGCGTGGCCAACGCCCGATAGTGTAGTTGGTGCGAGGCCAAGGCCCGATAGTGTAGTTGCCCCACTCATCAGAAATTTTATTTACATAATTTTTCACAAAATTATGATGTGCTATTAGGAAGAGACTTCTTAGAGAGTACTCAAGCCCTAATAGACTACAAAGATAAAACCATACGGATAAATGAATATACATTTACCATGCAAAACAATTCGGAAAGCGAATTACCAGCGAATGAGTCAAAAATTGAGTACCTCGTTCCGCCCCCATCAGATGACGAACAATTTGTGTTCGTCATCAACAACGAACTCTCAGAGTTCAACGAATTCCGCTTAGATCATCTAAACGATGAAGAGAAAGGTAAACTAACAAAAATCTTACATTAATTTGGTGATATTCAATACCGAGAAGGTGAAAATTTGACCTTCACAAGCACGGTTAAACATGTCATCCAAACCAAACATGAAGATCCGGAGAGAGTTCTCAGTTGAGAGTGATTGACGTGTTTTACTTGTGCTCCAAGATTTGTATATATTTTTGCGCTTTAATCCTGCTTTTTATATCTAAATTTGGCCTTTTTTGTGCTTTATTTAAAAAGCTTTATAATTGTGCAAAGTGTTATTCTGTTGTCGCAGCGTAAGTCTGTTAATAATTGCAATTATTGAACGCGGCGTCAGTTCCGTATTGTTGTTATTGCTTGTTATATACACTTGTTTGTGCGTGTGTTCGCTGCTGCATATTTCAGCTTGTGCATCGCGCTCTCGCAAATTTTTGCTGTTGCTTTTCGCTCCAAACAATTTGTTTGTGTACGAATAGTTATTTTTCGAGTGTTTACTTGCTCTATTCTTGTGCACCGTTTTCGTTTTGCTCTGCGCTCTCGCAAATTGCATAATTGTAATAATTATGTCGTGCTGTAAAAAACCTTGCACGTTCAAGCAGGCTGATGATTCTGCACAGCCGCAATTTGTTAATTGCTTTGGTCGTGACCAGATTGCATCGACAAGCAAATTGATTTCTCCAGAATGTATAATTCTGTAAGAAATCAATTCTTAAAATTAAATAATGTGGCTAAGCAGCTGTCGAATAAATTTGACTCGAGTTTTGAGTTGCTTGCCAAATATAAATTCGAGTCTCCAACCAATCGCCGGTTGGAGCCTCAACTTTTGCAATTGCCCTCCACGTCTGTTCAGACACCTACGCCTTTCTTGTCCCTACCTAGCAACTTGGATTTTTCTCTAATGTTGTCTTTATCGCCTTCTCCAAGCGACTGCCCAATTACGCCCGTTTCATCCCCTATAGTAGTTCCATTGGAGTCCGTACCTTATACTGTCCCAGTTACCCAAACTGCCTCAGCCCCGTCGGCTCCTGGCCGCAAAGGTATCGGACACCACTTCTGAGTCATTGGCAGCCTATATTGCTAGCAAATCTTCTGCTAGCGTGTCAATAACCAAATTTAATTTCTCCACCCCTCGTGAAATATCATCATTCAAAATAAATGTGTCACATGATATGTTCCCAATCATTTGTGATCTCAAATTTTGGCCTCCACACATGATTGTTCACGAGTTCAAGCCAAAAAAGCGTAACCAGCCTGTCACTCTTCCAGTCCCTTCAATACAGGGTACCATTTCTGCCCCAAAAAACTAACTTCATCTTCTGACCAAATCTGTATTCATTATCAGAATGTCAGAGGTCTTATTTCAAAGCTTAAAAATCTTTTCATGGCCAGTACTTCCTTCGACTCAGATATAATAGCTTTTTCCGAAACATGGTTAAATTCAACCATATCCGATTTTGAGGTATTTTCGAATAGTTTTATTTTGCATAGAAATGATCGGCCGACTCGAGGTGGTGGTGTGTTAGTTGCCGTTAAAGCCACTCTCCAGTCAGAACTTTTCTGTTTTAGTTCGCCTACTGACGCTGAGATTGTCTCAGTCAAGGTGTCTTTTCCTACACGGAATATCTTTATTACATGCTCTTATGTTCCTCCTTCTTCTGATTTTAAGTTTATATGAAACATATTACTTGTATTAAAGAAGTTTCTTCACACGTGCGTGATAATGACCTATTTATGGTGTTGGGTGATTTTAATATGACTCGGTTGATATGAATACTGCTATTACTTTTTTTATAGAACCCAAAACTCCCTCTTAGATATGAGTATTCCCAAGTCAATTCCTTCGACTATTTCTTCAAAACCACCCTGGTTTACTCCCAGATTGTCATATCTTAAAAACTTAAAATCTAAATATTTTAAAAAGTTTAAAAAGTCTGGTTCGTGTACAGACTTGGCTAAATATTCCATAGCCAAGTCGAACTTTTTTCTTCTGAATTCTCAATGCTATGATAATTATCTAACTCGTTGTAAAAGGCAATTTGCCCAAAATCCGAGACAGTTTTACAATTTGGTAAACTTGAAGCGTAAATCTTCAAGTTTGCCAACTTCTTTTTCTTTCGGGATGGATAAAGCTAGTAATGACTCTGATTCTGCTAACCTCTTTGCTAATTTTTGCCAATCGACTTACTCCTCAGTCTGTCCTAATAATACTTCTTATTATACTATTTCTTCCTCTAGTTCTATACCTCCTCCTATTATTTCACACTCCTCTCTCCTTTTAGCTATAAACTCTTTAAAATCTTCTTACTCTCCTTGGCCTGACAATATTCCTAGTTGTCTACTTAAGGAGTGTAGTTCTTCCCTTCTTTATCCATTGCAAAAGCTTTTTAAGCTTTCTCTTGAATCTTCTGTCTTTCCATCTCTTTGGAAAGAATCTTATATCATTCCTCTCCACAAGAAAGGTGGAAAGTCTGATATACAAAATTACAGGGGCATTGCAAAACTGTCCGCTATTCCTAAATTATTTGAAAAAATAATCACTTCGAATTTGCAGCATTTCTGCAAATCAGTTGTTTCCCCTGTTCAACGTGAATTCGTAAAGAATCGGTCAACTACGACCAATCTGCTTGAGTTTACTTCTTTGGTAAATTATGCTTTTCTTTCGAAAATGCAAACTGATGTCATTTATACTGACTTCAGTAAGGCGTTTGACTCTGTGCACCATGACACTTTACTTTTTAAACTTGACCGAATAGGTTTCCCTCCGTCTCTTTTGCTTTGGATTAATTCTTATTTAAAAGGTAGGTCCCAAAGAGTAATGCTGAGGCTGACTACCTCTAAACAAGTTCACGTTACTTCTGGTGTTCCTCAAGGTAGTCATCTTGGACCTTTACTCTTTACTCTTTTTATAAATGATCTCCCCTCTGTTATATCACATGCCCGTATACTCATGTATGCGGATGATGTGAAACTTATATTATCATACACTAATACCCTACATCATTCTCGTCTACAAGACGATTTGAACGCTATGCAACTTTGGTGTTCGGCCAATCAATTGCATCTGAATTGTTCATAGTGTATGTTTATGACATCGTACTACACCTTATCTTGTCAGTTATACAATCGACAATACACCTTTGCAACGTATACTAACAGTTAAGGATCTAGGCGTTCTTTTTGATTCTAAACTCTGTTTCAATCTTCACATTGATACCATCGTTAATGAGGCAAAAGATGTACTTGGATTCATTAAACGATGGTCTAAAGAGCTTAACGATCCTTTTATAACGAAACTTCTGTACATCTCTCTTGTTCGCCTTATCCTTGAATACTGCTCTTGCATCTGGTCTCCGCAGTATAAAAATAGCCAGGATCGTATTGAATCTGTTCAGAAGCAATTTCTGCTTTTTGCCTTACGAGGCTTAAATTGGGACCCTAATCTTCGGTTGCCATCCTACTCCAGCAGGCTGCTTCTTCTTAACCTTCCGTCGTTAACCAACCGTAGGACAATTCTCGGTGTTATCCTTCTACATAAGTTGATTATTGGCGATATAGATTCTCCTTTTCTGCTAGGGCGTCTTCAATTCTCTGTTGCGTCTAGACCAACCAGAAATTACCGCCCCTTATTCCTGTCTACGTGCACAACAGACTACGCTATGCACAATCCTTTTCGCGTGCTATGTAAAAATTATAATAGTTTGCATCACGTTTTCTCTATCGAACTTTCTCTACCCCTAATAAAATCGTTGCTTTCAGGATACCTTCGGGAAGTCACTGACCATTCCCAGCTATGAGCAGGGGCATAGCTTGCCGGACAGGCTGTAAATTTTCCCCCACCGGGTCGGTGATTTCCCATTACTTTTCTCTCTGTCCTATCTACTTAACACTCTATATATCAATCTTCTTACTTTCTTTTTTCTTATTTATTGTATTTTATTAATTAATATAGCAAACTAAGATTATCTTTAATTTTACTTAAGAACACTTTTTTCCTACTTACACCCTTCTGCTTAGAGGTAGGCTCTAATAGCGTCACTGACAAATTTAGCTGTGAAATGGGGCACAGCTGGCTGGACTGGCAACTAAAACACCTCCATCGGTCGGTGATGCTATTTAGAGAACTGTGTTATCTAACTAGGCTTTTAGCATATAATTCCATTATCTATTGTATGTATTATCTACTGAATAATGAGGAAGACACTCGTTTTGTCGACCATTAATAAAATAAATAAAATAAAAAAAAATAAAACGAGAAAGAAGGGCTATCTTCGGCATGCCGAAGATCTAATACCCTTGCAGACCCAACCTTTTAATGCCGAGAAAATGGTTAAGGCCGAGTTTGGTCAAGGTATATTGATAAACAAAAAAAAAGGCTTTTAATCAAAAACCAATGTAAATAAGATTTAGCAAAAATGAAGGGAGCATAGTGAAATCTTTAAATGCCGTGTTTAATCGCAAAATCATGAAAAACAAAAAATTCTCCATACAAAAACTTAATAATATGATATAGTGGTCCGATCTTAATAGAATTTTGCATATATATGAGGAGCATAGTAAAACTAATAAATGTCGAGTTTGGTCAAGATATCTTGATAAACAAAAGGTTTTTTCATACAAAAACTTAATTTTCGACCGATCGTTCCTATGGCAGCTATATGATATAGTGGTCCGATCCAGCTGGTTTTGACATATGTGCTGCGTGCAACAGAAATAGGGACTTCTGCAAAGTTTCATTAAGATAGCTTTAAAACTGAGGGACTAGTTCGCATAGAAACAGACAGACAGACGGACAGACGGACATGGCTATATCGACTCGGCTGTTGATGCTGATCAAGAATATATATACTTTATGGGGTCGGAGGTGTCTCCTTCTATGCGTTACACATTTCACGACAAAATTATAATACCCTCTGCAAGGTTATAAAAAATAAAAACGACATTATTGTATACTCCACTTCATTGGAGGAACATATATTGTCATTGAGGAGGGTATTCATGAAATTAAGGGAGGCCAATCTAAAACTGCAATTAGATAAATGTGAATTCATGAAAAAACAAACTGAATTCCTAGGTTACATAATAACAACTGAAGGTATAAAACCTAACCCTGCCAAAATTGGGGCAATTCAAAAATTCCCAATACCTAAAACAACGAAGGCAATCAAATCATTTTTAGGACTTTGCGGATTTTACCGAAAGTTCATCCCAAATTTTGCGAAAATAGGAAAACCAATGACGGCAAAACTAAAAAAAGGTGCAGTCATAAACATAAAAGATAAATTATGCACGGAATCATTTGAAAAGTTAAAATTACTTACAATGTCAGATCCGATACTTGTATATCCCAATTTCGAGAAACAATTCCCACTAACTACAGATGCCAGTAATATTGCTATAGGGGCAGTATTATCACAAGAGCATAAACCAATCTGCTACGCAAGCAGAACATTAAATGAACCCGAAATTAATTATTCGGCAATAGAAAAAGAACTTTTAGCTATTGTCTGGGCTACCAAATACTTCAGGTCCTATCTATTCGGTAGAAAATTCGAGATCCTTAGCGATCACAAGCCCCTAGTTTGGCTAAATAACATTAAAGAATCAAATATGAAGCTAAAAAGGTGGAAAATCAAGCTAAATGAGTTTGATTACCACATCAAATATGTCCCTGGAAAAGAAAATTATGTAGCAGACGCCTTATCGCGAATTAAAATAGAGGAAAATCTACGCAACAATACACAGTGCACCGGAAGACAACGAAAACCATATTCCTATCACAGAATGACCTATTAATTATTATAACAGGCAACTAGAGTTCATAAAAGCTAATATTAACAAAGTAGTATATAGTTTATACTACTTTCATAAAATAAAAATTAAAATTTCTTATCAAGAAATGACCCATGAATACGCTAAAGAAATGATTAAAGAATATCTATGCACTAAGAAAACTGTAATTTACTTCCATAATGAAGCAGACTTCATTATTTTCCATTATGTTGAAATAATCAACCCAAATAACTTAACAAAAGTGATGAAATCAACTAAACAAGTTATAAATGTCCAAACCTATGCAAACTTCAAGGAAATCATCCTTAAAAGTCATAAGGACTTATTGCATCCAGGTATAGAAAAGGTCACAGCCCTTTTTAAAGAAAAATATTATTAACCTGATACAAAATATCATAAACGAATGCGAAATATGCAATATATCCAAAACGGAACATAGAAATACTAAACTTTCTTTTCAAACGACTCCAGAAACGTTCAACGTCATGGATTTTTATATCGTTGACAATAGGCAGTTTCTATCTTGCTTAGACATTTACTCCAAATACGCAGCATTAATAGAGATAAACAGCAGAGATTGGCTCGAAACAAAACGAGCAATCCTCCAAATTTTCAACCTAATGGGTAAACCAATAGAAATCAAAGCAGATAAAGATTCAGTCCAACTATGGTTACAGTCCGAAAAAGTCTAAATAACTATAACTACTAGTAAAAATGGAATTTCTGATATTGAGAGATTTCACAAAACAGTTAACGAGAAGTTAAGAATAATTAACAGCGAATCCGATCCGGAAAATAAATTAACATAAGACAAAACATAATACAACTGGTAGAACACCAGCCGATATCTTCCTATATGCAGGAACACCCGCATATAATACCCAAGAAAATAAACGTAATAAAATAACAAACTTAAACGAAAAACGCCAAGAATTTGAAATAGACACTAGATTTAAATAATCACCCCTAGTAAGATCTAAAACTACAACCCCATTCAAGAAAACGGGAAACCTTAAACAAATAGACGATAAGCATTACGAAGAAACTAATAGAGGTAGAAAAATCACACATTACAAATCTAAATTTAACGAGAAAGAAGGGCTATCTTCGGCATGCCGAAGATCTAATACCCTTGCAGACCCAACCTTTTAATGCCGAGAAAATGGTTAAGGCCGAGTTTGGTCAAGGTATATTGATAAACAAAAAAAAGGCTTTTAATCAAAAACCGATGTAAATAAGATTTAGCAAAAATGAAGGAAGCATAGTGAAATCTTTAAATGCCGTGTTTAATCGCAAAATCATGAAAAACAAAAAATTCTCCATACAAAAACTTAATAATATGATATAGTGGTCCGATCTTAATAGGATTTTGCATATATATGAGGAGCATAGTAAAACTAATAAATGCCGAGTTTGGTTAAGATATCTTGAAAAACAAAATGTTTTTTCATACAAAAACTTAATTTTCGATCGATCGTTCCTATGGCAGCTATATGATATAGTGGTCCGATCTTAATAGGATTTTGCATATATATGAGGAGCATAGTAAAACTAATAAATGCCGAGTTTGGTCAAGATATCTTGACAAACAAAATGTTTTTTCATACAAAAACTTAATTTTCGACCGATCGTTCCTATGGCGGCTATATGACATAGTGGTCCGATCTTAATAGAATTTTGCATATATATGAGGAGCATAGTAAAACTAATAAATGTCGAGTTTGGTCAAGATATCTTGATAAACAAAAGGTTTTTTCATACAAAAACTTAATTTTCGACCGATCGTTCCTATGGCAGCTATATGATATAGTGGTCCGATCTTAATAGGATTTTGCATATATATGAGGAGCTTAGTAAAACTAATAAATGCCGAGTTTGGTCAAGATATCTTGACAAACAAAATGTTTTTTCATACAAAAACTTAATTTTCGACCGATCGTTCCTATGGCAGCTATATGATATAGTGGTCCGATCTTAATAGGATTTTGCATATATATGAGGAGCTTAGTAAAACTAATAAATGCCGAGTTTGGTCAAGATATCTTGACAAACAAAATGTTTTTTCATACAAAAACTTAATTTTCGACCCATCGTTCCTATGGCGGCTATATGATATAGTGGTCCGATCTTAATAGAATTTTGCATATATATGAGGAGCATAGTAAAACTAATAAATGTCGAGTTTGGTCAAGATATCTTGATAAACAAAAGGTTTTTTCATACAAAAACTTAATTTTCGACCGATCGTTCCTAAGGCAGCTATATGATATAGTGGTCCGATCTTAATAGGATTTTGCAAATATATGAGGAGCTTAGTAAAACTAATAAATGCCGAGTTTGGTCAAGATATCTTGACAAACAAAATGTTTTTTGATACAAAAACCTAATTTTCGACCGAACGTTCCTATGGCGGCTATATGATATAGTGGTCCGATCTTAATAGGATTTTGCATATATATGAGGAGCATAGTAAAACTAATAAATGTCGAGTTTGGTCAAGATATCTTGATAAACAAAAGGTTTTTTCATACAAAAACTTAATTTTCGACCGATCGTTCCTATGGCAGCTATATGATATAGTGGTCCGATCTTAATAGGATTTTGCATATATATGAGGAGCATAGTAAAACTAATAAATGTCGAGTTTGGTCAAGATATCTTGATAAACAAAAGGTTTTTTCATACAAAAACTTAATTTTCGACCGATCGTTCCTATGGCAGCTATATGATATAGTGGTCCGATCTTAATAGGATTTTGCATATATATGAGGAGCTTAGTAAAACTAATAAATGCCGAGTTTGGTCAAGATATCTTGACAAACAAAATGTTTTTTCATACAAAAAACTTAATTTTCGACCGATCGTTCCTATGGCAGCTATATGATATAGTGGTCCGATCTTAATAGGATTTTGCATATATATGAGGAGCTTAGTAAAACTAATAAATGCCGAGTTTGGTCAAGATATCTTGACAAACAAAATGTTTTTTCATACAAAAACTTAATTTTCGACCCATCGTTCCTATGGCGGCTATATGATATAGTGGTCCGATCTTAATAGAATTTTGCATATATATGAGGAGCATAGTAAAACTATATATAAAAGATATCTTGATAAACAAAAGGTTTTTTCATACAAAAACTTAATTTTCGACCGATCGTTCCTATGGCAGCTATATGATATAGTGGTCCGATCCAGCTGGTTTTGATATATGTGCTGCGTGCAACAGAAATAGGGACTTCTGCAAAGTTTCATTAAGATAGCTTTAAAACTGAGGGACAAGTTCGCATAGAAACAGACAGACGGACAGACGGACAGACGGACATGGCTATATCGACTCGGCTGTTGATGCTGATCAAGAATATATATACTTTATGGGGTCGGAGATGTCTCCTTCTATGCGTTACACATTTCACGACAAAATTATAATACCCTCTGCAAGGGTATAAAAAGAAAAAGAAAATTAATCTAAGCAAAAACGATAAATCTAGATCAAATGGCCAAGAGAGCCCAACTTAAACTGACAGCATATTTACTGTTTTTCCTAATAAGCACCTTCATCCGAGAAGTCTAACTCCAAAGCTTAGAAATCAACCCAACCCAATCTAAAAACGGCTACTTAATCTTAAAGACAGGAGTAATACACTTACCCGTAAACTACGAATACCACTATCTGGCTGTTAATATAACTAAAACAGAACAAACTTATAACAAAATAATTAAACAAGCTGAAGAATTCGAAACATATCCACAGATAAAATACCTAAAAGAAAAATTAAAAAGAGAAATGAATGGAATAAGAATAGCAAAACGCAGCAAACGCGGTCTTGCTAACTTTATGGGCACAATTTATAATTATCTATTCGGCACATTAGACCAACAAGGTAAATAAGAATTGGAATCTAAAATGAATAATATAGCAGAAAATAGCGTACAAGCAAACGAACTAAATCGAGTAATAGAAGCAGTTAATACAGGCATAGAAACCATAAATAATTAAAATCAAGCAGACGAGGAAAGCCAAAGGTTAGCACTCCTTATATTTAACCTCCAGGAACACACTGAATACATAGAAGACATAGAGTTAGGTATGCAACTAACTAGACTGGGAATTTTCAACCCGAAATTACTAAAACATGACACCTTACAGCATGTTAATTCAGAAAAATTATTAAATATCAAAACTTCAACTTGGGTAAAAACAGACACCAACGAAATTTTAATCATTTCCCATATTCCACGAGAGATAATCAAAACGCCAATCTTTGAGATATTACCTTATCCAGATAATGATAATAATATATTAACAGAAGTCATCCATGACAAATACTTCATACAAAACAAACAAGCCTACACGGCAAAATTAAAGGAATTAATTACAAATAAATGCATAACAGGAATTTTCAAGCCACAACCGAATGTAGTTATACAAAAACAAGAAAAAATTTTGAAATCAATTACATCGAGCCTAATATGCTCATTACTTGGAACCGACCCAAAACACTTTTGACACAAAATTGCATCAATAGAGAAATAATAATAGATGGTAACAACCTTATAAAAGCGTCAAACTGTTCAATCCAACTAGATGAAATAATAATCACAAGCACACTACTAGATTATACATAAAAGATTTATGTAAGCAATAATGTAACCAAATTAGAAACATTGCATATTTACAAGCGCTATAATATTGTATATTATCTATAAGTTTAAGGCATTACCCCAAAGAATAATTGTCAAATATAAGAAACAAAAAGAAGAACCACAAATAGCAGAACCAATCAATATACAATCACATGAAAATATTTTAAGCAACAGCAACTTAAATGAAACCGATAATATTGTAATTAGCAATAATCCAACATTATACCCGAAAATGTCCGCCTGAGGACAGGCTAATTTCTTAGGGATGGGGAAGTGACATATGTACCACACCCACAACATATACTATAAGTACACATACACTCACACATACACATACAGCATATATAACATATGTCCACAGCACCTAATGCCAACCCCTTACACATAAGCCCTAGCAACTAAGCGCATCACATATGTAACATGAGACACCATATACACACAGACACATAAAATCTAAAACCATTAGACATAACCATCCGCCACAATCGTTATTCCCACCAAATGCCTAATTTGCCAACTCAGCTCAATTTCAGGCTCTTAGAATATTCTAGAAACTCATTAAGAGAATGAGAGCATTGTTTAAAGAGAGCGAGCTCATGATCTTGAGCCCTCAGCCGAGGTTTGCTAAGCGTTGACAAGATTATAGAACTTGAGTTTTACTGAGCATCGTGCAAAAATTGTAAATTCCAATAAGTCACGCCTGTTCAATTAAAGTTATATTTTTTTTCTAACAACGCGTATTGGCTAATGTAAATATATATATATATATATTGATATGCCGTTTCATACATCTGGGCTCTTTAATTGTCCAGTCCGTTAGTCGAAAATACTCAATCTATTTCAGTTAGCTGTTTTGTTGTAGGTACCCACGCATCGTTTAATCTAATTTCAAACTGGTCTCGAACTTCAGCCCGGCATGAATTGAAATCTCCCAAAATAATTATTTACCGTGCCTATCAAGCTCCTGCTCTAAGTGTTCTAAAAATAATTTACGAAATTCGCAAAAGGAGAAGGACGGGCTTCTATAAACAACTACATATTTTGTATCTAAGTGTTGAAATATAAGGATCTGGCAAACTTTATTATGTTCCAGATTAATATTAACCACAGACCATATTTCAGCACTTTGTGCAATGTACGACTTTGCATAAACGATTATACCACCTGGTGGTCTGGTACTACCTGTACACATGCTACCATCGATTCGACCGAGTCGAATATTATATACTCTATATTATATAATTGGCCTTCATTACTCCAAGTCTCTAAGACACATAAAATATCTGCTGCGTTTATTAAAAAATCATTTGAAATGTGTAACTCTGATTATGCAAGCCCTCAATATAATGGAAATATTTAAAAATTTTTCCTTCTTCTGTCTCAAAATATATCTGATGGTATGTGGTCAATTTTTTCTCGCCCCGGAGTTTTTCCAACTTCATATAGACGGGGTTGATAGCTTGTATATCTCTAGGCGGATTAAACTTTCCTATAGGGAAAAGCCAAGATGCACTTGTCGGTCTGCTACAAGCTATGTATAGTGCTGCTCGGCTCATGCCATCTTGCAAATGCACTGCAACTTTTTTGTAAATCCACGCAGTTATGGCTTCAGCAGGAACCACTGGTAATTGCAAGCGTTTAATTGGTACCTGGTCATTTTTCCTATATTGAAATGTACTTAAAACTCTTTCAATTGGTGTCCAAGCCGAGTGCAAAGGATTTGTTTTTTTTTGCTCTTGCTTGCTTTGTCCTTCAGCATGTCATTAGATTTAGAAGTATATTCCTCTGTAATAATTTGGCTTAGTCGGATATTATTGTAATCGCTCGCTTTCTGATTTGAGTAGAACAACCTTATGGCATCGTTGGGCATATTATTTATTTCGGAAGGCAAAACAATTCTCTGTTGCATAAGCAGCATGTCCGTGTCAGTTATTTTTCCATCGTAAATATTATTTAATGCGATGGCATATCACCAAATGCCAATATTGAAATTCCGCCAAATTCCACCCACCATTGAAATTTCATCAATAAGAATAAGCTTTTAGTCTATAAGCTTTGAGTGCATAGTGTTGATTGCGTCGTTGCTAAGGGAGAAAGAACACGGAATGGAGCGTGAGTCCACCAATTCCAAAGGCTGCTTTGCCAGTTGGGCACAGCAATATCTTTGCCGAATCAGAGTCACAACCAACTCTGGTGTTAAATCTTAAAGTTAGTGACTGATATATAGTTGATATCAGCCTACTTTTTCCAACACCCGCTCCACCTCCAACGTAATCATAAAATGTTTGCATAACAATCATATTATGCATAACGTGAGAGTAATATTGTCGTTGCTTGCTGTTAAGTGATCGCACCATTAAATTAAACCCATTTTCTGGAACTTGTGCAGGTAATTTAATCATTCGGATTACATTTTCAACAGAGTTGCCTTATTGCATATTATCTTCAAATACGTTAATGTTTCGAGCAACTTCTGGTACTGCAAAGCCCCTGAACTCTTCATAAAGCAACTGAGATGCGGAAATTTCTTGTCCATCATTATTGTCATTATTGCCTTCTTCCTCCCGGGCATTCCTTGAATGGGCATTAAGCGACTTAGAATATTTATATTTGACAGCAAAGTCAGCTAGGCAAAAATGATTTAATTCGTCCGGTTTTTGAACATAATGATCTAGCAAGCTTGGTAAAAAATAATCTTTTGAATCTGAAGGGAGTGTTTCTAAATCTCGCTTCGATGTCACCATACCAACTCTTTGATCAGGATGCGAAGTGCTTACAAAAATCTCGCCATGGCTACATCCTGACATATGGATATGTGAAGCCTCTTGCGCAGATGTTTATATTCCATTGATAAACTTATTACCGATATGTTGTAGTTTTTGCTTAACTGAAATGTTGTACTTGTCTCGTTCATGGCTTCACGCAATAAATGAGAAGCCCTCTATTCGATTTGTTTATGTAGTTTATTATAAAACTACAACAAGCAAACGCATCTAATATGTATTGAATATCCATGTGGGCTCTATATAGCTTAAATATATCTTCATTATATGTGTTGTAGTAGGGCGTCCGCAGGCTTCCAGGTAAACTTCCTTTGAGTTGTTGAGTCGTTGGGGGAGCGTTTATGCTCTACATAAATAAAAGAGAAAACAATTAAGAGGTTCTAGTCGGGAGCTCCCGACTAGGGAATACCCTGAATCCTCTTATTCGAACACCAAATGGAGCTCGTTTGAATTAATAAAGATACATTAAAAAAAAAAAAGTTCCATTGGCAGGGCACTTTCCCCGGTAGGACTCGAACTCGCGACAGACTGAACCACTTGCCACTGCCTCTACTCAACATCCACACTAATAATTGAGTATTATTGAGCAAAAAATCAATAAAAATAGCCACACACAAAAGAATCGCAGAATTCGAAGCAGACGCGCATAAATGTGTGTGTGTACAATGTACACAGTACACTGTACATGTATATATAAATTCTTGCAAATTGCGTCGCACCACGTGCGCAGCAGTGCGCAGTCAAAATACCGAAAAACAAAACAAAAACCGATCTTTAATGAAATTTTCTACAGTATATCTTATTGCACCATAGAATATTTGTGTATTCTCAAAAAGTCAATTGCATTTAAATTGTGGCTTAAATTAGTTGGCAATACAAGTTGGGCTATTAACTTAATTTATAGCTCTGGGCACTAACCATACAATGCATAGATACTCCAAACAGCATTTTAATCGAAGCAGGTTTTTTCGCAACGAGTGAGCCCCATGGGTGTCTGAGACCGTTTTAGTGTGCCCAGATAAAGTAAGACTGCTGAGAGCAGCAGCCGAACGCCGGCCTCGAAAGCCGAACGTTCAGTATGAAGCCGCATCTCGCTCAGCGAACATCGTCGCTGCGGCTGATGTCTTTTCTTTATGTATGTATGTATGCCTGTTTTAAATGCTTACAGCCCAAATACATATGTATGTGTATACGCATTTGCCTCGCCCTCACTCATTGCTTTGCACACTTGTGTGCATCTCTTTCTCCCTGCATATCTTCTCACAAAACCCCGAGATCTACACACATACATACATACATATGTTTGTGTTGTGTGGATATGCACACAAGTAGATCACGGCGTTTGTCGCGAGCCAGAGGTTTTTCTTCAATTGTGTGCCCTTTGTGCCTGTGGTAGCAAAAGGAACACACATTCAAATGCTCTATCATATATTTCTTCGTCCAGTCAGGTAAAATGAGAAGAATCTGATCTATATTTATTAAATAAACAATTCATTGACCTAAATAAAATAAATATATTTATTTTCTATTTACTGTAGAGACTTATTTTGCTTAAAATAAAAATATATCTAAGTCGTATTTCTGCAAGGGTAATTCATCGTCGGCTTGTCGAAAAATTCTAAGAGAATACGAAAAATTGAACATTTTCAAATTTTGCGACTTGCTACTTGTGCACACGCACACTCTTTCGACGGAGCAGTTGTGTGATATTATAAAAGGGTTTGGCCTGTTTATCTGCAAATTTGCTATTTTCCATGCTTGTTGTAGGGGTAAGGGTACCTGAACGTTGGCATTTGTGCATGATAACTTTTTGGGCCTGCCAAACACGCATACTTACACACTTTTCTATATGGATGGAAGCATTTATGCGTTTGTGTGCGTGTTTGTTGCCTGCCTGCCGATGCAAATTTCATAAAATTTGAAGTTTTTGGCATTTCTTAACTTCGAGCTCTACACACACACCCATACACACACTCACAAATGCGTGTGAATGAGCCGATCAAGGGTTTGTCGTGAGACGAGATATTTTCATCAATGGGTGCGTAAATTTGTGCGACGGGCACGGTCTTTGTTTTTTTGGCTTGCCTGCGGTGGGCTTTATGAGATTTAACGCCTCTTTTATGACATTTAACGCCTAAAATGTCCATAACTGCCAAAAAATTCTCAAGAATGCAATTGATCTGTTTATGCATTTATTGACATTGTATAGAATTTTGGTTAAAGGGTTTTATGGCAGGTCATTACAGTCGAAATGTCTAGCATGCGTCTGTATCCATAACAAAATGCAAACGAACGACAAGTGGGGCTTACCTATTTTTATTGACCCTTCACACATTTGTGCCTTTTGCGGCCGCAAGCCCACCGCAGGCAAGCCAAAAAAACAAAGACCGTGCCCGTCGCACAAATTTACGCACCCATTGATGAAAATATCTCGTCTCACGACAAACCCTTGATCGGCTCATTCACACGCATTTGTGAGTGTGTATGGGTGTGTGTGTAGAGCTCGAAGTTAAGAAATGCCAAAAACTTCAAATTTTATGAAATTTGCATCGGCAGGCAGGCAACAAACACGCACACAAACGCATAAATGCTTCCATCCATATAGAAAAGTGTGTAAGTATGCGTGTTTGGCAGGCCCAAAAAGTTATCATGCACAAATGCCAACGTTCAGGTACCCTTACCCCTACAACAAGCATGGAAAATAGCAAATTTGCAGATAAACAGGCCAAACCCTTTTATAATATCACACGACTGCTCCGTCGAAAGAGTGTGCGTGTGCACAAGTAGCAAGTCGCAAAATTTGAAAATGTTCAATTTTTCGTATTCTCTTAGAATTTTTCGACAAGCCGACGATGAATTACCCTTGCAGAAATACGACTTAGATATATTTTTATTTTAAGCAAAATAAGTCTCTACAGTAAATAGAAAATAAATATATTTATTTTATTTAGGTCAATGAATTGTTTATTTAATAAATATAGATCAGATTCTTCTCATTTTACCTGACTGGACGAAGAAATATATGATAGAGCATTTGAATGTGTGTTCCTTTTGCTACCACAGGCACAAAGGGCACACAATTGAAGAAAAACCTCTGGCTCGCGACAAACGCCGTGATCTACTTGTGTGCATATCCACACAACACAAACATATGTATGTATGTATGTGTGTAGATCTCGGGGTTTTGTGAGAAGATATGCAGGGAGAAAGAGATGCACACAAGTGTGCAAAGCAATGAGTGAGGGCGAGGCAAATGCGTATACACATACATATGTATTTGGGCTGTAAGCATTTAAAACAGGCATACATACATACATAAAGAAAAGACATCAGCCGCAGCGACGATGTTCGCTGAGCGAGATGCGGCTTCATACTGAACGTTCGGCTTTCGAGGCCGGCGTTCGGCTGCTGCTCTCAGCAGTCTTACTTTATCTGGGCACACTAAAACGGTCTCAGACACCCATGGGGCTCACTCGTTGCGAAAAAACCTGCTTCGATTAAAATGCTGTTTGGAGTATCTATGCATTGTATGGTTAGTGCTCTGGGGTGGTAGCGGGGAGGTGACGATAGATATAAAATGAAAGTGTTAAGTTAAAAATGTCGAAACTATAATAAACACGTCTTGTTCGGTTTAAGCCTTAGTCGAGAGTGTTCTCTCGGTTTTATTCAATTTTATATTTTACTTATTACATACAATATTCTAAGTGAGCTCTGCCGCTAAGAGCGTCGGCAGAGAGAGAGAGAGAGAAGTGCAGTACATATGTGACTATGTAGTTATGTCTATATATACATATATATGTACAGATGGTACATACTCAAGAAGTGCTTACGCTAGCGATCTCACGCTGCGGCCAGTCCGCATAAGTGACGGATCCTATTACTGCACTTATGTATATTTATGATTGTATAAACATAGCAACAAAGTGTCGTTATGTTATGAGTTACTACTCTTACTTTTAAGTTAGTCATATGCCCGACCACTTGTTATATTGTATCCTCTACAATACTGTAGGCATATGCTCATTTGGCATACAACATACTACACCTCCATTTTTAAAAAAAAAACGTAATATATTGTAGCTATTTAATATAAAAATTATTATTAGTATTATTTTTATATCTTTTATATACTATGTTGTATAAAAAATTTGTATTTTTTTATTTTTGAAATATATATATATTCTTATTCTTTTTTTTGTTTTATTTATTAATCCTTTTTAGCCTATCCTTATGAACTTTTTGTTCCCTATTTTTCTTATTCTTTATAATTATATTATTATTGTTTTCTATACTAATGACCTCAAATGGTCCTACATAAGAAGATTCTAATTTATGACCTGTTTCAATCTTTAAATAAACTTGGTCTCCTATTTCTATTTTAAAATCTAATACTTTCTTATCATTTATTTCCTTTTGCTTAATTTTATTTTTTTCTAAAAGTATTCGAGCTCTCTTATACGCGTTTTCTAGTCTAAACTTAACTTCTTTAGAATAATCTTCTATATTATATATAGGTTCTATGGTATTTACGCTATTAAATTGTATTGGTAAGTTATTTTCTGTACCAAATACTAGTTCATATGGACAATAATTATGAGTTACTGATGGTGTTGTGTTAAAACAATACACGAAATACTGTAACCATACGTCCCAATCAGTTTTATCTACTGAAATATATGAACGAATGTACTCATTGAATGTCCTATGACTTCTTTCAACGGTACCTAATGTCTGGTGGTGGTGTGCTGTAGATGTTATGTTATCTATTTTTAAATATTTGCACAAGTCAGTTATAATGGAATTTTTATATTCTGCTCCCATGTCCGTAATGAACGTCTTCATTGGACCGTACTTCAGAATAAATGATTCGAATATGGCTTTTGCGACCGTTGTTGCACTTTTGTTTGCAACAGGAATTGCTACTAAATACTTTGTCAAATCACATATTAAAGTGATTGCGTATTCATTCCCATTTTCCGAACCTGGTAGTGGACCCATTGTATCTACTATCACTCTGTCAAAAGCATATTGTGGAGTTTCGGTTATTATCATAGGTCATCTTGTATGTTTCGTTTTCGACGTCAGGCATTTTGGACATTTATTTATGTACTCATGTTTAGTCATGTGTTTCCAATATTATTGTCTCTTTATTTTTGATATCGTTTTATTTATGCCTGTAGGACCTCCTTGAATTGGATCGTCATGGAATGTAGACAATAGAGCTTCTTTTTCTTGTTCATTATTTATTTGGGTCACCGGCTTGAGTAGCGCTACTCTTAATGATTTTATATTTTTATTGCCCATGTGTTTGAAAGTATCTATTGAAATTGATTCAAAGATCTTTTCGCTCGGTGCCACTTTTAGTTGGCTGATTTTAGATACACCGGCTTGCCATTCAAGCCTTTGGAAAAGTCGAGAATTCCATTGGAGTACAAATCGCTAACATTAATTCTTGCTACAACTGTTTTTCCATGTTTCAATAAACATGTCGAATCTGTTATTCGCAAGGTCACTACTTTTCGTACCTCGTCATTTGTGATGACTTCGTATACGTTTGGCAATAGTTCTTGTTTATTTTCTGCGCAGAAATTGTTTTGTCTACTTTGGGGCCTGGTAGTGACTTTCTATTCATGTCAATTAAGTCGGATATTGTTATCCTTGACAGGGCGTCTGCCACGAAATTATCTTTCCCTCTCAGATACTCTAAATCATATTCTTCTAATTCGAGTCGCATGCGTGTTAATTTTGAACTTGGGTTTATCATAGAAAATAAATATGTTAAAGGTCTGTGATCAGTTATACTGATACTGTAAAATGTTTGCCATATATATATGGTCGAAAATGTGTTATTGCCCAATGTATTGCTGCTAGTTCTTGTTCTATGGTACTCTTATTGCTTTCACCTTTTGTGAATGCTCTTGATGCATATGCAACTGGGAGTTGGAGTCCATTATAGTTTTGAGTTAAAACTGCTCCACATGCTTGCTTGCTTGCATCTGTGATTATACAAAATTCTTTGCTAAAATCTGGGTACTGTAATAAATTTGGTTGAACTAGTTGATTTTTTAGGTACTGGAATGCCTTTTCACATTCTGTTGTCCATTCAAATGGGACATTCTTTTTACATAACCTTGTTATGTGCCGTGAATATTCGGCGAAGTTTTTAATAAAACGTCTATAATAATTGCAAAATGCAACGAATCTTCTAGCGCTGTCTGCGTCCGTGAGGACTGGATAGTTATTGATAACATCAAATTTTTTATCGTCTGGTAAGATTCCTTTATCTGTGCATCTGTGACCTAAAAACGTCACCTTTTCTGGATGTAATTTCAGATTCAGATAAGTTTTTAATCATATGTTGTTCAGAACAACCAATAACGATTAAATCATCCATGTAATGGAAAGCTTGTGAAGGCTCTAGGCCTGAGAATGCTATTGTCATCATTCTCTGAAATGAAATAGGCGCTATTTTGAAACCAAATAGTAATCGCGTGAATCGATATGAACCATTGCTTGTTGAAAAAGACGTTATATTTCTTGAGCTTTCCTCAAGCTCAATTTGGTGGAAACCTGACATTAAGTCAAGGCATGAAAAATATTTAGCTCTACCCAATTGATCAAGAATATCGTCAATTCTGGGGAGTGGAAATTTATCTGACAGCAATTTTTTATTTATTTGGCGATAGTCAATTACTAATCGCCATTTTTTCTCTTTAGAGCCCGGAAGAGATTTCTTTGGGACTAATAAGAGTGGGCTATTATAAGGTGAAACAGACGGTTCGACAATATTTTGTTCAATTAACTTTCCAACTTGATGCTGGATTTCTTCTATTTGGCTATACGGACATCGATAATTTTTAACATATACTGGCTCATCATCCTTAAGTCTCAGATTTTGCTTAAAGAAGTTGTTTGTTGTGATTGGTTCGGTTTCAAGTCCGAACACATCACTAACTCGGTGCATATTTCTTCAAGTTGTTTTTTAAACAAAATTGGAAAATTTGTCTTTAATTTATTAATTACAGACTCTTTTATATTTTCTTTTAGATTTTGAACTACATCGTAGTTCGAAAGTGATTCAAATTTTATATTATTAATGCCTACTATTTGGCATTTATCTGTGGTATTTAAAAATCGGACAAAAGTATTTTGGGCTGTAGCAATAGTATTTGCAACTTAAACACCCGGTTTAATTTCCTGATTTGGAATTAAAATGTTTTCTTCTGTTGAAGACAACTCTATTTTGCGTATCACTTGTGATCTTGCTGGTAGAAGTGTGGAATTAGTACCAGAACTAAATGTTATTGGAACATAGATAGGATACGTAAGGTTTTGTGGTCTAATTATAAACCAATCCTCTGAACTATTGTAATCTAATTGGCAATTAAATGTTTTTATGAAATCTAATCCTATTATTCCATCGCAAGGGATTGCGAAATTTGAATGAAGAAGATGAAATTTATAAGGAATAATGTATTTGTCTGTTTGTAGTTCGATTGAGACTAGTCCTTTGGAGTTTATTACTCCTTCTCCTCTGCCACGAATGTCTATAATTTTATTGATTTGGATGTCATGAAAGACATCAGAATTTTCTTTTATAATTGAAATATCTGCACCTGTATCAATCAAAAATGTTATCTTTTTATTTGTTGCAACATTTTTGAATGGTACGAAATTGTTGAGACTTAAGTTAACAGTATATATTTTACTATTTAACCCTGAGTATCTGGAGGTGTCTCCGAGTTTCCCGAAGTATCTTGGGCAACTCGGACATTATTGTTATTGTTATTGTTATAATGATTTCTATTTTGGTTGTTGCCTCGGTTGGAATTATTCATACCTTGGTTATTACCTCGTCCACCTCTATTGTTGTTTCTGTTATTATTATTATTGGAATTGTAGTTACCACGGCCATTGCGTCTACCTCTTTGAGGATAGTAACTACCTCCTCTATTATTGCGGCCTCGCTGAAATAATACTGTACTCGCACTTCCAGTCATTTCTCTGCTGCAATGGATATATTTACCCATTATATCATTGAAAGTAACGAAGTTACCAGCTTCCAGTATTACTTTCAGTTTCTCATGCTCACAATTTTTAATCATTGCAGAAATAGACTCGTTTGTTGAGAATTTTTCTGCATTGTTTGGGTCTAGGCCGTCATCAATAAAGGCTGCCTCCAATTGCTTTCGCAAATTGTCCATTTCGGTTGCATACTGGGAAGCAGTTTTGCCTTTTTGTTTTATATTCAGTAATTTAGCTTTTAATACGTCGGGAGATTCTCCTTTTACGTTATCTTTAAGCTTATTTATTATTCCGGATATAGTAGATTCCTTTTGTACTTTGTACAGAATTGTGCCGGTTATTTTTGATTTAATAACCTCAACTGCTATATCCTCCTGGTCGCCTTTAGTTCTTTCCACAATGCGTAAAGCAGTTAGGAATCTGTTTAATGATAGCTTTTTACCATCAAATTCAGGGACTGAAGAGGAAACCTGCTTCACGTATTCCCTGTCTAAGGCTACCTGGTTAGTCATTGTTTCTGTATTTTCTTGGAGATTTTCAATGTCACTATCAATATCAATATCTAGATTGATTATTGGTTCTCGTTGAATTCAGCTGGCAGATTTGGATCTTCTGGGATTGTTATTACAATACTCCGTCTAGTACCAATATTATGTAATCTGGTTTTTAAACTTTTTACAATTTTCTGACATATATTTTTATGCTCTTGCGTTAATTTATCATTAACTTTGTTTATTGTAGTTATTATGTTATTATATTGAGCTGTTAATATTTGCGCGTGATGTACCAATGTATCTGACTTTATTGTTTTATCAGAATTGAAACATTTGTATGATTTTTCGAACTTGTCTTTATAATCATTTATTTTCTTCGCTAATGCATTCCATTGTTTAATAGAAAATGGAGTTTTTAGCGGTGTATGCGCAGCATCAGTATAGTTTCTGTGCCTAGTATTGCATGTGTTTCGCTGATAGTTTTTACCATTACATAAGCTAATGTACTCAACACCATGCCCTTTTCAGTTTTGGAACAACCGATTAATGGGCTTGCAATACTTTGAAAAGTTTCTATGTATTCGTTTTCGAATTCAGTTATTTTAATGAATTCGATATGTTTTTGCAATATTTGTAATGCATTTATTGTATAATTTGGTTCTTTATTATAGATTTCGTTTCAATGCTTATCATATTATATCATTTCTAAATTGTCTGCTCTACTTGCATATCTTTTCTTTATGCACTTATTGTGCAACTTATATAATTTAGTTAGTATATTTGCTAATAAAAGAATAACAATTATAATAAGCATAACCGTTATTACTTTTAAATCTACTGAGACAGTTTCGACGTTATTAATAACATTTGCGGTTGAATCCGCTACTTTCGATTCGGGGTCTAACATATTTGCTACTTCTAATATATTATTGTCTTTTGAGATTGCATTCGAAAGCATTAAATTTGAATTTCGGATTAATTGTTTTTTTTTTTTAAAGAATATATATATATTGTGTAGATGATTTATTATTTTTTTTTTTTTTTTAAATGGTGCCGGTGCTGGTCCTCGCACAGGCTGTTTGGGGCGCCGGTGCTGGTCTTCTCACAGGCTGTTGGGGCATCTCTTCATTTGTTTGGGCTCTTTCCTGTTTTCAGCGTTTGGAATGTTTAAGTATTTATTAGCCAAGTTCTTTATAGGATGAGTGGAAGGCGTTTTATTTGTGTTTTATGTATTTTTGATTTTGCATCAAGAAAGTCTAGCTCATCGGTTAGCCTCTTGGCATCTTTCCAATTCGGGGGCTTGCTGCTGTTATATAATTCTTTACATATTTCCGCCTTACGGGTTTTTATGCCCAACTGAATGCCTCCCCGGTTTCTTTTTGGTTGGTTTTGCTTAATTGTAGCCTCGGTGTTGTCTACTGTTTTTCTTGTGCTATACTCATCAAGCGTGATGCGTATGGACATTTCGACTTTTAACACAAACGAAATACACCTTACTCACTCAGAACTTTGGCTTTAATCCATCGCTGCTGAAGAAAATTGTTGTTCTTTATCCCGCGCCGTTGTAGTTGTAGCTTGTTACTGCTGCTCGTCTTGTTGTTGTTGTTGTATATATTTATTTTTACATGTTATATTTTTAACATGTTCGTGACACTTGTCACGGTCGCCATGTTAAGTTAAAAATGTCGAAACGATAATAAACACGTCTTGTTCGGTTTAAGCTTTAGTCGAGAGTGCTCTCTCGGTTTTATTCAATTTTATATTTTACTTATTACATACAATATTCTAAGTGAGCTCTGCCGCTAAGAGCGTCGGCAGAGAGAGAGAGAGAGAAGTGCAGTACATATGTGACTATGTAGTTATGTATATATACATATATATGTACAGATGGTACATACTCAAGAAGTGCTTACGCTAGCGATCTCACGCTGCGGCCAGTCCGCATAAGTGACGGATCCTATTACTGCACTTATGTATATTTATGATTGTATAAACATAGCAACAAAGTGTCATTATGTTATGAGTTATTACTCTTACTTTTAAGTTGGGCATATGACCACTTGTTATATTGTATACTCTACAATACTGTTGGCATATGCTCATTTGGCATACAACATACTACAAAAGATACTTGACATATATATAATATTCTAGAAGCAACGTATCAAGTTTGGTGACTCTAGCTCTTATTATTTACCCAATTTGCTAAAAAAACAGGATGTCGATATCGATTTTTATCGATTGCTTGGAAACGGAGTAAGTTATCGATTATCGGAAACAAACTCGATCTGCGCAGGCACTACGAGCACCTACATCTAAAATTTGACCTCTCTAGCTCTGATAGGTTCTGAGATCCTTGCGTTCATACATACGACAGACGGACGGACGGACGGACGGACAGACAGACAGACTCGGCTATTGATGCTGATCAAGAATATATATACTTTATGGGGTCGGAGATGCTTCCTTCTGCCTGTTACATGCATTTGCATTTTGCACAAATACAATATACCCATTTTACCCATTTTCAATGGGTTCACGGTATAAAAACGTGTGTTCACTCTGAGGTTATTTGTCGTATGTCTTTTCTGATTCTATGTTACAATGCTTTAGGGTAAGTGTAAGTGTAATTGTAAGTGTAAGTGTAAGTGGTGAATATGTTTTTGTTCTGGTTCCGGAGTCCGAACCAACTTCATTGAAGTAGCGACGGCTAGATACACTTCTTGTGTGAACATGAACCGCCTTGCAGTATTGCAAAAAATTTTAAAAATGAGGTGGTAGTGGCTCTCTTTACTCGTGAGCGCAGGAGCCGGACAGTATCCACCCGAAGACTGTGTTTTGGGCCAATGGTGCGCCGCCATGGTTCGGCAGGACGCCTTGGAGAATCAGTTCGGGGTATGTCCGAGCGCAACACCAGATTTGCGATTTCCGGATGGAACCATCGATCGTCTGCCAGTCGGATGTTGGTTTCCGTTTGCAGGTTTCCGAGAGCATTGCCGTTTCCAAGTCGGATTAATGCTCTCGGGAGCACAGTTGTCCTTTTGTGCTCCATCAAGGTGGACAGGGAGATGGAGCCAGCGGATGAAGGCGGCGCGGAGCGTCGCACTTGGGCCTTGGTGGTGCGCATTTGTTGGGATCGCTCCGGAGATCGCGATGGCGTGCGACGCGCTTCTTGGAGGTGAAGCAGGGTGTGATGTTCGCCCTGGCACTTGCGGCACTTGTCCTTGCGTCGACAGGACTCGCCGGAGTGTTTACCAGAACTGCTCGGAGTCTCTTCTCGGGAGACAGCCGCATAAATCATTGACATTTCCGTAGCGCGTGGACTCCTCGGCATACTCGGCATCGGAACGATTCCGTTGCCGGGCGGGTCTTGGATCGGCCTTGTTGTTGGCGTGGAAACATCGTGCTGTTACGTGAAGAAGGTTAAAAAAACATAAAAACATTAATTGTGCGGCTTTATACGGATGGCCCACAGACCTGTGGATCTAAGATTCTAGTCTCTACTGGAGATTCTACTTGATGGAAAATGGAGACTAGGTTCTATCGGGAGCAGGATCAGCCTAGAGATAGGTCTCTTGCAGACACCTCGGGCTGTTAGCACATCGACCACTCGGACTCTTTGGTCGTCGCCAGGATAGGTCGTTTGGATTCGACCCAGACGCCAGTCATTAACTGGAAGATTATCTTCTTTAATAATGACTAAATCGTCCCGTTGTAAATCTCGCGTTGGAGTTTGCCATTTGTTTCTTATTTGTAGTTCTAATAGAACGCAGACAGAACTGTTGTTGCAAAGCCTTCAAGAGCTGCCAGCGGTTGATGATGGACGTGGCGGTTTCCTTGATCTTTGTGGCGGAAAGTAGAGGACCCCCGACTAGAAAATGACTGGGAGTCAGAGCTAAGAGATCAGTAGGATCTTCTGACATTAAAGATATTGGTCTTGCATTCAGGCATGCTTCAACTTTGCATAGGAGCGTGGAGTTTTAAAACTCTTTAAACCTGCCTCCCACAGGCCACCCATGTGTGGCGCACTAGGGGGGTGGAAGTGCCAGGGCAGTTTCTGGAGACTGTAAGTGGCCTGGAGTTGCGTCTTAAGCGTTTCCAAAAAATCACGCGCAAGAACTTTGGCCGCTCCGACGAAGTTTTGCCGTTGTCGGAATGCATTTGACTTGGGCACCCTCGTCGTGCCACAATCTCGCAAATGCCGCTAGGAATTTTTCTGTGGTCAGGTCAGATGTAGTTTCTAGGTGGATGGCTTTGGTGCTGAAACACACAAAGACGCACACGTAGCCTTTTGTAATAACACAGGGGCGACCTGTGTAAATTTTAACATCGAAGGGGCCTGCAAAATCGACTCCTGTGTGAGTGAACGGCCGAGAGAATGTGACTCCACAGGCAAGTCGCCCATGAGCTGCGTTTTCAGTTTCTTTTTTTGGATGACGCAGATTTTGCAGAAATGGATTGTGGATTTGACCAACACCTTGAGCTTTGGAATCCAGTACTGTGATCGTATTAAGCACATCATGGCATTATGGCAGTATTATTGGATGCCGCTCATCGTAGCCGAGTGCTTCAGCCGCTCTTACGTGACCGCATGCTCGAATAATTCCCTTACCATCTAGAAAGGGGTTAAGGAGTTTGCTGGAAGTGAGCTGTTTTTTCGTGCTCAAGCAAATGTACTCTGACGAGTATGCTTGTCTCTGGGTCAGGAGAATGAGTCTTTCTTGTGCATAAGAAATCTCGTTGCTGTCAATTGCGATAGTTGACGGGAGCGACAATCGTTTGCAACGCTTGAAGAAGAGATAAATGTATGCCAACACTCGCAGGGCTCGATCGAACTTGGAGAAACGTTCGAGGAAAGAAAATGGGGGAGCCGTCTTTGCGAGGTTTACTTTAATCGTATGTTGCTCTATTGTCGTATCTGGGATGGGTTCCGAAGGAATGGGCCATTGGCTCTGAGGTAGACGTAACCATTCTGGCCCGTGCCACCACAGCTCATTGTTGATCAAAGCTTGTGGTAGGGCACCTCTGCTCGCTAGGTCAGCTTGATTGTACTCGGATCGTACATGGGACCATTTATTGGAGTCGGCGGCCTGCGTAATTTTTTGGGACTCTGTTTGCTACAAAGGTAGTCCAGGCGCATGGTGGCTTATGAAGCCAGGCTAGCACAATTGTGGAATCTATCCAATAGAACCAGTCGACGCCAGCGGAAGGTAGCTGGGGACTGAGTGCAGCGGATAACTCGGACAGAAGTGCTGCTCCGCCCAGCTCTAGTCGTGGCAAGGATACCGTCTTGACTGGAGCGACCCTCGTTTTCGCGGTTAGGAGATGTACTGAGATGCGATCTTGCATCTCAGTGCGCACGTAAATGGCGGCCCCGTATGCACGCTGCGACGCGTCACAAAACCCATGGTATTGAATAGTCCCCTGTGGGCGAAATTCGACCCATCTAGGGATGCGAATCGCACTTAGGCTCGGATACTCTTGGAGAAATAAATTTCACTTACTGAGAAGACTCTCAGATCTGCTGCATGAATATTTTTGCCTGAACAATGACTGGACCCAGCCAACCTGCTGATCGAACAGTTTGGCAATCTGTGAAAGGACTTCACGTTTGGAGACAGACTGCTTGGTTGTTAGCTCGGATGGAGCAAAAAAGAACTCATCGGTGTCAGCTTTCCATCTGATCCCGAGAGTCTTCGCCAAACAGGCCTCCTCGATCTCTAAGAAGTTTTTCGCAAGGGGACCCCGGCAGATTCAAGGGCTTTGCGGAGTTCTGCTATTGCCTGACCTGCTGTTGATTTGGAATGGGCTCCCGCTAGTACATCGTCGGCATACATATTGTTTGCCATAATGTGTCTTGCTAAGGGATAGAGCGAACGAACGTCATCAGATAATTGATGTAGTACCCGGATTGCCAAAAAGGGGGCACAGTTAACGCCAAACGTGACTGTGTTGAGCTCGAAGTCACGAAGCTCGTTGTCCTTTGTTCGGAATTTCTTTGCGAAAATCAGGATATTGTAATAATGTGGGGTGCATAAGCTTTTCTTTAAGGTATTGGAATGCGGTTTGGCATTCACTTGATTCTCTTTTTACATAATCAAGTTATGTGCCGTGAATAATCGGCGAAGTTTTTTATAAATCGACGATAATAATTGCAGAATGCTACAAATCGTCTCGCGCTGTCCGCATCATGAGGGACAGGATAATTTTTGATGACGTCAAATTTCTTGACATCTGGCAATACTCCTTTGTCAGTGCATTTGTGACCTAAAAATGTCAGTTCATGCATGAAAAATGAAAATTTTTCTGGATGAAACTTTAGGTTATATTTCCTACATACATTAAAAACATCAGTTAAGTTTTTAATCATGTGTGTTTTCGGAACATCCTATCACCATTAAGTCATGCATATAAAGGAATGCCTCAGAGGGTTCCAAGCCCGAAAATGCTATAGTCATCATTCTCTGAAATGAAACCAAATGGTAATCGCGTGAAGCGATATAAGCCATTGCTCGTTGAAAAAGATGTTATATATCTTGAATTTTCTTCAAGTTTAATTTGGTGGTAACCTGACATTAAGTCAAGGCATGAAAAGTATTTAGATCTGCCCAGTTGGTCTAGAATATCATCAATTCTGGGGAGCGGGAATTTATCAGAAAGTAATTTTTTGTTGATTTGGCGATTAGTAATTGACTATCGCGATTACTGTCAATTACTAATCGCCATTTTTTTTTCTTCCGAATTTGGTAATGATTTTTTCGGAACTAGCAAGAGATGGCTGTTATACTCGGATACAGACGGTTCTACGATTTTGTCGTTTATTAATTTCCCTACTTGTTTTTGGATTTCCTCAACTTGGCTATGCGGGCTTCTGTAGTTTTTGATATAAATGGGTTCATCATCTTTAAGTCTTAATGTTTGTTTATAAAAATTATTTGTCGCTATTGGTTCGGTTTCCAGTCCGAACACATCACTATACTTGGTGCATAATTCTGTTAGTTGACTTTTGAATTGTTTTGGAAAATTTTTCTTTAATTTTGAAAGTACTTGTTCGCTTCTATTTTCTGGATTAGTGTTAAGAATTTCATAATCTGTTAAATTTGTATATTGGATTTTGTTTACTTTGACCAATTGATCGAAATTAGTTGTGTTTAGAAGGCGAATGTATACATACATACAGCCCGGTACTCAGCTATTGTGAGTGGGCGTGGTCCCTCGCAAGGGCTCTTGCAACGACGGCAAATCCCTTTGTTCAATAGGAACAGCTGTCTCGAACTTGGGCTCCTCTGCCATCAATTGTTTGCAGTTATATTGCCTTTGCTTTTTGGCGAGTGGCCGCCTCGTTGACGGCGACTTAGACTTCGACTTTGTTGATTTCTGCTTTTATTTTCGGCTTTCAGCGATTTTCGTGGTATTTACATCAACGCACGCACACACACACGCACACGGGCACACACGCACAATATTTTAAGCTTTCTTTCACATTGCACATTCGGCTCCCATTTAATTTGTTTTAATTTTTTACATTCAAGTGGCTGCTGCTATTGTTGTTGCGCGTGTGTGTATATATGTAATATTTTGGTTGTATCCAGCGAAAGGATGTCTGTGTGGCGACGTCGTTTTATTTGCCGTTCCTGTGGAGCGTCACGTTTCACACTCTAATTGACGGGCGACTACTCCTGTGACTTTTGTCACGGTCGCCATGTAATCTGTTCGATAGTGAAAGACGAGAACGTTTTGGTTAGGAGCGTCTGCTCCGTTGTGTTGCTTTATTTAGAATGAATCTCATATGTTCATGTTGGGTTCAGCTAACCCGAAACATGCAATGCTTATATCTATGTGTTTATATTTATGTATAAGTATGTTGGTATATACATGTGTATGCAGAAGGCATGCATATGTTGTGTATGGTGGTGGTCAAACACTTGAGCTGCACAGTGCATGCTCAGCATTCCCACGCGCCGCGATCAGCTTTACTGGAATATCCTCCACCTACCAAAATTTTGAGAGCAGTTTATCCAAGCTCGCATTTGGATTCAGCGAGACTTGAGTTGAAAAGGATGCGACAGATTTGGCACTGGTCTTAGAAACGGGGCCTGTAAGGAACCAGCCGAAAATTGTTTCTTGACCAAGGAGAGTGCCACATATGTTGGGATAAGAGCCACTTAACAATATAGATGGGAGGATATCGGCGCCGAGAAGAACGTCTATCTGTGAGCTCCTATAGAAAGAGGGATCGGCCAATGCATTTTGGGGGATGGTGTAGGATGGCAAATTGCCTGCTAGCTTTGGAAAACATACGCCGAGGTTTCAATATGAACCCGGGGCGATATCGGAGAGCCGATATTAAAATAGCAGAGTTTTTGGGGCTGATTCGAAATAGCTTGAATTAAACCGGAGACCTGTGCGTCGACGGATTGATATGGAAGCTTTATCCTTTTGAATAACCGCTCGGATATAAAGGTCGCTTCTGACCCAGAGTCGATTAGTGTCCGAGCTGTATATTTTGTGACCAAATGACAAAATGGATGACAGCCGTTCCGAGGAGAACACCATGTGAATTTGCGGAAAAGTAGTTTTGAACGGTAGCTTGGGTGGAAGTAGAAGTGGACTGTATAGACGAAGGGGGGTTCAAAACTACTGGTATTGTGGAAGCGGAGGGCACCTGGGGTCTCTCACGGAGCAGCGTGTTGTGACGGAGCAGCGTGTTGTGACGTCCCTTGTACGTGAAACAACTATGCGCGCTAGTACAATCCTTCATCTGGTGCTGTCTGGCGAAGCAGTTTAAGCACAACTTTTGTTGTTTGATGACGGAAAGTCTCTCGGGTACGGACATTTGTAGAAAACGTGGGCATAGACGCACGGGATGGTTTTCCTTCTGACACAATTTGCAGTGTTGTGACTTTGTAGTCACTGTTGCCTCGAAGGTTCTCAGGTGGTTGGACTCTTTTTTTGTGGGTTTGGACTGGGATGGCGTATTTGCGGTATCGCCTCCAAGGTGCGATATCGGTCGATCAGAAATGAATTCATCTCGGACCATTGAGGTATCTCTGCCTTATCGTGGAGCGATTGCTCCCATAATGACAGCGTGAGCTTAGGCAATTTAGAGGAGCACAAGAAAATGAGTAGACAATCCCAATTTTCGGTGCTCACCCTGGACAAGTCAAGCACCCCTGGATTGTGCCCTGAAGCTCTTTTAGGGCGGCTCCATACTCTTGTGCTGCTGAGGGAAGATTGAAAAGAATTTTTAATTGACTATTGACTAATAGTCGCTTATTCTCAAATCTCTCCGTCAGGATTGCCCACGCTGACTAAAAGCCCTCATTCGACAACTGCCGTAGCTTCGCCGCTAGTTTTGGAATTTAAGTGGAACAATTTTTCCACCGGCGTCAGTCTTGGATTGTTTATATAGACGGCTGTAAACAAGTCTCGGGAAGTAGGCCAGCGTAGGTAATCCCCACTGAAAACTTCAGTGTAGCATGGCGGGAGACTGCAATCCCTGGACATGGAGAAGTTGGAGGGGGGTTGCTCAGCTTGTCTATTTAAGGCATTGGCTCTTTCTATTTTCTCACTTCGTTGAGCCGCACATCGCTCGTAAACGGAGTACGAGTAATCATATTTTGCTTGCATCGCCACCAGGTCACTGCTGCTGCAAGCGCCTTGGTGGAGAGCCTTAGAACATAACTCGTACTCGCGTTCTACCTTTTCCCATTAAGTCTTAATCTGATCTCGTCGGACTTGGAGAGTGGACAGTGACACGTCACTGTCCGCTGCGTCATTGACCTTTACTTCAAACTGGCCTTGTCGGTCAGTTATCGAAACGAAGTCATTCAGTGCCATTTCGTAATATTTGTGTTGGAATCGGATTCACAGGCTTGCGGACGGTTGTGCTAGTACCCTCGATCTTGAGTTTCCCAATAATCGCTCTAGGTGAGGTTAAAGCTCGCTTTGACTCCTTATCGGACGGTGCTGTGAGTCGTTTTTGGCTGTTTTGATCACCACCGATTGGCATACTAGGCTCTTCACAGAGCCATTAACTCGCTTCGCTTCGGAGCTTTCGCTCTTCGCCGACGAATCGAAGCTGCGCTCTCGCAGGCAGTGTTGGGCAGCCGATAAGCAACGCACTGTTTTCCTCACGCCTTGATGCCCGGCCGAGGGAGCAACATCGCATTCCGCCAATACCCTCTGCCGTTGATCTCTGGCCACACATAGCATCCAAGGGATGTAATCTTCGTCGTCCGTCCGGTGTCCCAAATGCCTATATAGATGCCCATTTTCTTCTGTGTAGTCCGGGAACTTGCCTCTTCGTCGATCTTGGCACGCATACTCGCGACCCACGACGTTGAGCTTCCCTCGTCGGTAGTGAACGTCAAATTGGAATTGTTGCAGTTCGCGCGATCCTTCTGACGGTCTCTCGATTGAATTAAGCCACTTGAGTGCCAGATGGTCCGTTATCACGTCGAACCGGTACCCTTCTAGGTAGCAACGCAGCTTCCGTATCGACCAAACGATTGCCAGGCACTCTTTCTCGGTGGCGGAATAGTTCACTTCGGCCTTCAGCAATTTTCTGCTCGCGTACGCTCCTGCCCTTCCATCGTCTGCGTCAGCACTGCGCCGATACCGTACTCGCTCGCGTCAGACTGTAGGACGAATCTGCCGGAAAAGTCTGGACAAGCCAACACAGGGGCAGTCGTCAAGCTATCCTTCAATTGACGCAATGCCTCCTCCTGTTCTTGATCCCATGCCCATTTCCGCCCCTTCTTTAAGAGCGCTGTTATCGGCTGTACCTGAGTCGCGAAGTTGGGAACGAAGCGCCTGTACCATGACGCCATCCCGAGACACTTGCGCAACTCCTTACAATTGTCGGGGCCCTCAGGTTACGTATCGCCTGCACCTTCTCTGGATCGGTACGTATTCCTTTCCCACAAATGACATGTCCTCGGTAGACCAACCTCTCCCGGAAGAAACTGCACTTCTTCCTATTCAGCCTGAGATTAGCCGCCCTTAACCGGCGGAACACCTCCCTTAAGTTCTCTACATGTTGCTCCTTCGTTGCCCCTATTACCACAATGTCGTCTAGGTAGGCGAACGCATGAGGCTCCATTTCCGGCCCTATGACCGTGTCTAAGGCTCGCTGGAAGTTCGCACACGCCGAGTGTAAGCCAAATGGCATCATCTGCCACTGGAAAAGACCTCTTCCGGGGACTGTGAATTCCGTACATTCCCGACTATCGGCCATCGGTATCTGCCAGTTCGCGTGCTTCAAATCCAGAGTGGAGATGAACCGGGCGTGACGCAACCGCTCAAGGATGTGACTAATCCTGGGAACAGGATAAGCATCAGGGACGGAATGCGCGTTGAGTTGTCGATAGTCGATACACATGCGCCACTCGCCAGTCTTCTTCTTGACTAAGACGATTGGGGCGCTGTGTGAACTACGCGACGGCTAGATGGCACCTGCCTGGATCAGCTCGTCCACCTGTTCATCAATCATCCTTTGCATGGCCGGGTGCTTCGGGTAATATCTCTGCTTTAATGGTTTATCATCCTTAAGCCTGATCCTGTGCTCCGCGATGTGCGAGACTCCCTGCAGCCCCTCGAAGAGTGTCAGTTCCGACTCCAGGAACTCCCTAAGTTCCGGATTGAAATCCGCTGGCCACTCTGTCTCTTCGACGCTGGGCTCGCCCTGCGTCTCGCTTCCTCCAGGCACCACTCCGACTCAACTCGAATCTGGCAGCCGCTCCTGATTCACTGTGCCCGTGTGGATTCGAGCCGTTGCTCCTAATCCCTCCGTTCTCTGACACACTTCCGCCGTGCCGCCTGCATGACCAGCGTAGATCTGCCCTTGCAGGTCTACGCGCCGCCTTTTGGGCTCCTCAAGCTCTCGGTCCAGTCCCGAGTGAGGCCCATCTTTCGCTTCCTTTCCCTTGCAATTTTCCGGCAGTTGTCGGGCTGGCACTCCCGTTCCCTGACGCGTGAGGCCTTCTTCCGACTTCTCTCTACTCTGTTGCCGAGCAGGTGCTCCCTTTTCATGACCTGGGAGGCCTTCCTTCGGTTCCTTCTTCGTCTCTTCTGCCATCGGTTGCCGAGCAGGCACTCCCGTTCCCTGACGCGTGAGGCCTTCTTTCGACTTCTTTATACTCTGTTGCCGAGCAGGTGCTCCCTTTTCATGACCTGGGAGGCCTTCCTTAGGTTCCTTCTTCGTCTCTTCTGCCATCGGTTGCCGAGCAGGCACTCCCGCTCCTTCCCTGGTTCCAGGCCCCACGGCTGGAAACATCACGGCCTCTAGGACCAGCTCCGCCTTGTCGCAGCGTATCGTAGTGCCCATTGCACCCAAGAAGTCTATCCCCAGGACGACGTGGTCCAGCATTGCGGGCATGATAAGCATTAACATGCTGGCCACCTTCCCCGCTAGGCCGACGTCTATCCTCAATGCCTTCTCTACTTCGAGCGTGGACCCATCTGCCAGACGAATGCGCGCCTGTACGTTCTTCACTCTTGGTGGGCCACTTCCGCAGGGGCCGTTGCCGGCGGGGCGGAGACTCGTCTATCCACAACGCTTGCTCCGGATCCGATGGGAGTAGACCGGAATGGGTTAAGGTGTCCCCCGGGGGCTGTACCGTCCTTTCCCACTCCGCGCTACGAGCTCGTGACCACCTGACTCCCTGCCCTGCTTCCGGAGTATTCCGCTCGCTGTCTTATCACCGTTTCGTACTCCACAGCGAGTTGAGTCAGCTGGGACAAGGTGGAAAAATCTTGCCGTCGTACGTAAAGCCTGTATTCGGGGGCGGCATTCTCGTATATCCGGTGCAACTGCTGCGCCGGCTCATATCTGGCATGATGAATCAAAGCCCTCAACTCTATCAGGTATTCTTTAAACTCTTCCCCCACACGCTGCCGGCGGGATCGGATTTAGTCTCCAGCCTGTCGAAGTAGCGTGGTGGTAGAAAAAATTCTAAGAAACCCTTCCTAAATACCGACCATGGCACATCCCTCAGTCCACTACTCAGGAACCAACGAGCAGCACGGTCGCAGAATACCTCGCTCATGGCCCGAGGCAATCGATCGAGGGCGATACCGTACGCAACGGCGCGCTCCTCTAGGTCCTCCAGAAACCCAAGGGGGTCGACCATCGTACCTCATGCCCCACTTTCGGACTTGTTCCGGAACGTTTGCGAGAGGCCTGGCCTCCGACTGAGAATATGACCGGGGAATATAAGGGCCACTATTCGAGTCGTAAGGGGTTCGCCCTAGCTCCATGTCGACCACTGTCGTCCGGCGAGCTCCGCTGCTCCTAATCTTATGAGTTTCCCCTGCACCCGTGACGGCTAAACTAGGGATCGGAACCTGCAGACGCTCGTACAGCTGCGAGCTCCTCAGGTCTGGTTCCGATTTTTGACGCGGCCAACCGCCAACGTCGGGTAGAGTGCCAAAGGGAGACGGCTCCAATGCTTTGGCGGTCTGAGATTCTAGCTCGGGAAGCCGAGCCCAAATCTCGGGTGTATGGCCGCCATCCGAAAGTTGATAGCCCTCCTTTCAAGCCCGAACTCATGGGCGATCGCCACCAGTTCTTCTTTGCGTCGCTGGTGGATCCAGCGCACGCCCACACCCGGATTTTGGCACTCACCTGCCTCAATTCTGAGTTTTTACTACTCACTCTAGGCTCAACTTCCCCTCTTCCCCTCTTGTAGACTCTCGCTCGATTTTCGTGTTTGGTGTCTGGGCAATTCTCGTTCCGTTGATTTATGTCGCTCACTTTTGTTCGTGTCTTTTCTCCGGGTTTGTTTTCTTTTCACTTATATCTTTTTGTTTTTCGTTTGTTTTACCAATTTAAACAAAAAGAAAATAATAAAAAAAAACTGCACTAATTGCTCGATTAAATTTCGACCATTCCTCACTTTGATCCTTTGTCGCTATTGGTTCGGTTTCCAGTCCGAACACATCACTATACTTGGTGCATAATTCTGTTAGTTGACTTTTGAATTGTTTTGGAAAATTTTTCTTTAATTTTGAAAGTACTTGTTCGCTTCTATTTTCTGGATTAGTGTTAAGAATTTCATAATCTGTTAAATTTGTATATTGGATTTTGTTTACTTTGACCAATTGATCGAAATTAGTTGTGTTTAGAAGGCGAATGTATACATACATACAGCCCGGTACTCAGCTATTGTGAGTGGGCGTGGTCCCTCGCAAGGGCTCTTGCAACGACGGCAAATCCCTTTGTTCAATAGGAACAGCTGTCTCGAACTTGGGCTCCTCTGCCATCAATTGTTTGCAGTTATATTGCCTTTGCTTTTTGGCGAGTGGCCGCCTCGTTGACGGCGACTTAGACTTCGACTTTGTTGATTTCTGCTTTTATTTTCGGCTTTCAGCGATTTTCGTGGTATTTACATCAACGCACGCACACACACACGCACACGGGCACACACGCACAATATTTTAAGCTTTCTTTCACATTGCACATTCGGCTCCCATTTAATTTGTTTTAATTTTTACATTCAAGTGGCTGCTGCTATTGTTGTTGCGCGTGTGTGTATATATGTAATATTTTGGTTGTATCCAGCGAAAGGATGTCTGTGTGGCGACGTCGTTTTATTTGCCGTTCCTGTGGAGCGTCACGTTTCACACTCTAATTGACGGGCGACTACTCCTGTGACTTTTGTCACGGTCGCCATGTAATCTGTTCGATAGTGAAAGACGAGAACGTTTTGGTTAGGAGCGTCTGCTCCGTTGTGTTGCTTTATTTAGAATGAATCTCATATGTTCATGTTGGGTTCAGCTAACCCGAAACATGCAATGCTTATATCTATGTGTTTATATTTATGTATAAGTATGTTGGTATATACATGTGTATGCAGAAGGCATGCATATGTTGTGTATGGTGGTGGTCAAACACTTGAGCTGCACAGTGCATGCTCAGCATTCCCACGCGCCGCGATCAGCTTTACTGGAATATCCTCCACCTACCAAAATTTTTGAGAGCAGTTTATCCAAGCTCGCATTTGGATTCAGCGAGACTTGAGTTGAAAAGGATGCGACAGATTTGGCACTGGTCTTAGAAACGGGGCCTGTAAGGAACCAGCCGAAAATTGTTTCTTGACCAAGGAGAGTGCCACATATGTTGGGATAAGAGCCACTTAACAATATAGATGGGAGGATATCGGCGCCGAGAAGAACGTCTATCTGTTAGCTCCTATAGAAAGAGGGATCGGCCAATGCATTTTGGGGGATGGTGTAGGATGGCAAATTGCCTGCTAGCTTTGGAAAACATACGCCGAGGTTTCAATATGAACCCGGGGCGATATCGGAGAGCCGATATTAAAATAGCAGAGTTTTTGGGGCTGATTCGAAATAGCTTGAATTAAACCGGAGACCTGTGCGTCGACGGATTGATATGGAAGCTTTATCCTTTTGAATAACCGCTCGGATATAAAGGTCGCTTCTGACCCAGAGTCGATTAGTGTCCGAGCTGTATATTTTGTGACCAAATGACAAAATGGATGACAGCCGTTCCGAGGAGAACACCATGTGAATTTGCGGAAAAGTAGTTTTGAACGGTAGCTTGGGTGGAAGTAGAAGTGGACTGTATAGACGAAGGGGGGTTCAAAACTACTGGTATTGTGGAAGCGGAGGGCACCTGGGGTCTCTCACGGAGCAGCGTGTTGTGACGGAGCAGCGTGTTGTGACGTCCCTTGTACGTGAAACAACTATGCGCGCTAGTACAATCCTTCATCTGGTGCTGTCTGGCGAAGCAGTTTAAGCACAACTTTTGTTGTTTGATGACGGAAAGTCTCGGGTACGGACATTTGTAGAAAACGTGGGCATAGACGCACGGGATGGTTTTCCTTCTGACACAATTTGCAGTGTTGTGACTTTGTAGTCACTGTTGCCTCGAAGGTTCTCAGGTGGTTGGACTCTTTTTTGTGGGTTTGGACTGGGATGGCGTATTTGCGGTATCGCCTCCAAGGTGCGATATCGGTCGATCAGAAATGAATTCATCTCGGACCATTGAGGTATCTCTGCCTTATCGTGGAGCGATTGCTCCCATATTGACAGCGTGAGCTTAGGCAATTTAGAGGAGCACAAGAAAATGAGTAGACAATCCCAATTTTCGGTGCTCACCCTGGACAAGTCAAGCACCCCTGGATTGTGCCCTGAAGCTCTTTTAGGGCGGCTCCATACTCTTGTGCTGCTGAGGGAAGATTGAAAAGAATTTTTAATTGACTATTGACTAATAGTCGCTTATTCTCAAATCTCTCCGTCAGGATTGCCCACGCTGACTAAAAGCCCTCATTCGACAACTGCCGTAGCTTCGCCGCTAGTTTTGGAATTTAAGTGGAACAATTTTTCCACCGGCGTCAGTCTTGGATTGTTTATATAGACGGCTGTAAACAAGTCTCGGGAAGTAGGCCAGCGTAGGTAATCCCCACTGAAAACTTCAGTGTAGCATGGCGGGAGACTGCAATCCCTGGACATGGAGAAGTTGGAGGGGGGTTGCTCAGCTTGTCTATTTAAGGCATTGGCTCTTTCTATTTTCTCACTTCGTTGAGCCGCACATCGCTCGTAAACGGAGTACGAGTAATCATATTTTGCTTGCATCGCCACCAGGTCACTGCTGCTGCAAGCGCCTTGGTGGAGAGCCTTAGAACATAACTCGTACTCGCGTTCTACCTTTTCCCATTAAGTCTTAATCTGATCTCGTCGGACTTGGAGAGTGGACAGTGACACGTCACTGTCCGCTGCGTCATTGACCTTTACTTCAAACTGGCCTTGTCGGTCAGTTATCGAAACGAAGTCATTCAGTGCCATTTCGTAATATTTGTGTTGGAATCGGATTCACAGGCTTGCGGACGGTTGTGCTAGTACCCTCGATCTTGAGTTTCCCAATAATCGCTCTAGGTGAGGTTAAAGCTCGCTTTGACTCCTTATCGGACGGTGCTGTGAGTCGTTTTTGGCTGTTTTGATCACCACCGATTGGCATACTAGGCTCTTCACAGAGCCATTAACTCGCTTCGCTTCAGAGCTTTCGCTCTTCGCCGCCGAATCGAAGCTGCGCTCTCGCAGGCAGTGTTGGGCAGCCGATAAGCAACGCACTGTTTTCCTCACGCCTTGATGCCCGGCCGAGGGAGCAACATCGCATTCCGCCAATACCCTCTGCCGTTGATCTCTGGCCACACATAGCATCCAAGGGATGTAATCTTCGTCGTCCGTCCGGTGTCCCAAATGCCTATATAGATGCCCATTTTCTTCTGTGTAGTCCGGGAACTTGCCTCTTCGTCGATCTTGGCACGCATACTCGCGACCCACGACGTTGAGCTTCCCTCGTCGGTAGTGAACGTCAAATTGGAATTGTTGCAGTTCGCGCGATCCTTCTGACGGTCTCTCGATTGAATTAAGCCACTTGAGTGCCAGATGGTCCGTTATCACGTCGAACCGGTACCCTTCTAGGTAGCAACGCAGCTTCCGTATCGACCAAACGATTGCCAGGCACTCTTTCTCGGTGGCGGAATAGTTCACTTCGGCCTTCAGCAATTTTCTGCTCGCGTACGCTCCTGCCCTTCCATCGTCTGCGTCAGCACTGCGCCGATACCGTACTCGCTCGCGTCAGACTGTAGGACGAATCTGCCGGAAAAGTCTGGACAAGCCAACACAGGGGCAGTCGTCAAGCTATCCTTCAATTGACGCAATGCCTCCTCCTGTTCTTGATCCCATGCCCATTTCCGCCCCTTCTTTAAGAGCGCTGTTATCGGCTGTACCTGAGTCGCGAAGTTGGGAACGAAGCGCCTGTACCATGACGCCATCCCGAGACACTTGCGCAACTCCTTACAATTGTCGGGGCCCTCAGGTTACGTATCGCCTGCACCTTCTCTGGATCGGTACGTATTCCTTTCCCACAAATGACATGTCCTCGGTAGACCAACCTCTCCCGGAAGAAACTGCACTTCTTCCTATTCAGCCTGAGATTAGCCGCCCTTAACCGGCGGAACACCTCCCTTAAGTTCTCTACATGTTGCTTCTTCGTTGCCCCTATTACCACAATGTCGTCTAGGTAGGCGAACGCATGAGGCTCCATTTCCGGCCCTATGACCGTGTCTAAGGCTCGCTGGAAGTTCGCACACGCCCGAGTGTAAGCCAAATGGCATCATCTGCCACTGGAAAAGACCTCTTCCGGGGACTGTGAATTCCGTACATTCCCGACTATCGGCCATCGGTATCTGCCAGTTCGCGTGCTTCAAATCCAGAGTGGAGATGAACCGGGCGTGACGCAACCGCTCAAGGATGTGACTAATCCTGGGAACAGGATAAGCATCAGGGACGGAATGCGCGTTGAGTTGTCGATAGTCGATACACATGCGCCACTCGCCAGTCTTCTTCTTGACTAAGACGATTGGGGCGCTGTGTGAACTACGCGACGGCTAGATGGCACCTGCCTGGATCAGCTCGTCCACCTGTTCATCAATCATCCTTTGCATGGCCGGGTGCTTCGGGTAATATCTCTGCTTTAATGGTTTATCATCCTTAAGCCTGATCCTGTGCTCCGCGATGTGCGAGACTCCCTGCAGCCCCTCGAAGAGTGTCAGTTCCGACTCCAGGAACTCCCTAAGTTCCGGATTGAAATCCGCTGGCCACTCTGTCTCTTCGACGCTGGGCTCGCCCTGCGTCTCGCTTCCTCCAGGCACCACTCCGACTCAACTCGAATCTGGCAGCCGCTCCTGATTCACTGTGCCCGTGTGGATTCGAGCCGTTGCTCCTAATCCCTCCGTTCTCTGACACACTTCCGCCGTGCCGCCTGCATGACCAGCGTAGATCTGCCCTTGCAGGTCTACGCGCCGCCTTTTGGGCTCCTCAAGCTCTCGGTCCAGTCCCGAGTGAGGCCCATCTTTCGCTTCCTTTCCCTTGCAATTTTCCGGCAGTTGTCGGGCTGGCACTCCCGTTCCCTGACGCGTGAGGCCTTCTTCCGACTTCTCTCTACTCTGTTGCCGAGCAGGTGCTCCCTTTTCATGACCTGGGAGGCCTTCCTTCGGTTCCTTCTTCGTCTCTTCTGCCATCGGTTGCCGAGCAGGCACTCCCGTTCCCTGACGCGTGAGGCCTTCTTTCGACTTCTTTATACTCTGTTGCCGAGCAGGTGCTCCCTTTTCATGACCTGGGAGGCCTTCCTTAGGTTCCTTCTTCGTCTCTTCTGCCATCGGTTGCCGAGCAGGCACTCCCGCTCCTTCCCTGGTTCCAGGCTCCACGGCCGGAAACATCACGGCCTCTAGGACCAGCTCCGCCTTGTCGCAGCGTATCGTAGTGCCCATTGCACCCAAGAAGTCTATCCCCAGGACGACGTGGTCCAGCATTGCGGGCATGATAAGCATTAACATGCTGGCCACCTTCCCCGCTAGGCCGACGTCTATCCTCAATGCCTTCTCTACTTCGAGCGTGGACCCATCTGCCAGACGAATGCGCGCCTGTACGTTCTTCATTCTTGGTGGGCCACTTCCGCAGGGGCCGTTGCCGGCGGGGCGGAGACTCGTCTATCCACAACGCTTGCTCCGGATCCGATGGGAGTAGACCGGAATGGGTTAAGGTGTCCCCCGGGGGCTGTACCGTCCTTTCCCACTCCGCGCTACGAGCTCGTGACCACCTGACTCCCTGCCCTGCTTCCGGAGTATTCCGCTCGCTGTCTTATCACCGTTTCGTACTCCACAGCGAGTTGAGTCAGCTGGGACAAGGTGGAAAAATCTTGCCGTCGTACGTAAAGCCTGTATTCGGGGGCGGCATTCTCGTATATCCGGTGCAACTGCTGCGCCGGCTCATATCTGGCATGATGAATCAAAGCCCTCAACTCTATCAGGTATTCTTTAAACTCTTCCCCCACACGCTGCCGGCGGGATCGGATTTAGTCTCCAGCCTGTCGAAGTAGCGTGGTGGTAGAAAAAATTCTAAGAAACCCTTCCTAAATACCGACCATGGCACATCCCTCAGTCCACTACTCAGGAACCAACGAGCAGCACGGTCGCAGAATACCTCGCTCATGGCCCGAGGCAATCGATCGAGGGCGATACCGTACGCAACGGCGCGCTCCTCTAGGTCCTCCAGAAACCCAAGGGGGTCGACCATCGTACCTCATGCCCCACTTTCGGACTTGTTCCGGAACGTTTGCGAGAGGCCTGGCCTCCGACTGAGAATATGACCGGGGAATATAAGGGCCACTATTCGAGTCGTAAGGGGTTCGCCCTAGCTCCATGTCGACCACTGTCGTCCGGCGAGCTCCGCTGCTCCTAATCTTATGAGTTTCCCCTGCACCCGTGACGGCTAAACTAGGGATCGGAACCTGCAGACGCTCGTACAGCTGCGAGCTCCTCAGGTCTGGTTCCGATTTTTGACGCGGCCAACCGCCAACGTCGGGTAGAGTGCCAAAGGGAGACGGCTCCAATGCTTTGGCGGTCTGAGATTCTAGCTCGGGAAGCCGAGCCCAAATCTCGGGTGTATGGCCGCCATCCGAAAGTTGATAGCCCTCCTTTTCAAGCCCGAACTCATGGGCGATCGCCACCAGTTCTTCTTTGCGTCGCTGGTGGATCCAGCGCACGCCCACACCCGGATTTTGGCACTCACCTGCCTCAATTCTGAGTTTTTACTACTCACTCTAGGCTCAACTTCCCCTCTTCCCCTCTTGTAGACTCTCGCTCGATTTTCGTGTTTGGTGTCTGGGCAATTCTCGTTCCGTTGATTTATGTCGCTAACTTTTGTTCGTGTCTTTTCTCCGGGTTTGTTTTCTTTTCACTTATATCTTTTTGTTTTTCGTTTGTTTTACCAATTTAAACAAAAAGAAAATAATAAAAAAACTGCACTAATTGCTCGATTAAATTTCGACCATTCCTCACTTTGATCCTCGTTTGTCTCAGTTCGTTATTATCCTGTTTTGTCCACTTAGATATTTTACTTGTTTAATTGTATATATTTTAATTGTATATATATGTATATATTTTCTTTTCCTTTTAACCCACTTGATTTTCTCTTAATTTTTTCTTTGTTCATTATTCTTTTATTTTTATTTCTTTTTTTTTTTTTTTTTGGTTTTATATTATTGTATTATTATTATTTATTACTTTGTTCACTGCCTTTCATTTAGCACATCCGTCGTCATCGCCGACTGTACTGACGAATTCAGTTTTCACCGCGCGTGAACTGATCAAAGTCCCCTATTACCACGATGTCGTCTAGGTAGACGAACGCATGAGGCTCCATTTCCGGCCCTATGACCGTGTCTAAAGCTCGCTGGAAGTTCGCACACGCCGAGTGTAAGCCAAATGGCATCACCCGCCACTGGAAAAGACCTCTTACGGGGACTGTGAACGCCGGACATTCCCGACTATCGGCTGCCATTGGTATCTGCCAGTACCCGTGCTTCAAATCCAGAGTGGAAATGAACCGGGCGTGCCGCCTGGATCAGCTCGTCCACCTGTTCATCAATCACCCTTTGCATGGCCGGGTTCTTCGGGTAATATCTCTGCTTTAATGGTTTATTATCCTTAAGCCTGATCCTGTGCTCCGCGATGTGCGAGACTCCCTGCAGCCCCTCGAAGAGTGTCAGTTCCGACTCCAGGAACTCCCTAAGTTGCGGATCCAAATCCGCTGGCCACTCTGCCTCCGCTGGCCACTCTGGGCTCGATCTGCGTCTCGCCTCCTCCAGGCACCACTCCGACTCCAAATAGGGCTCCTCGACCGCTCGACTCTGGCAGCCGCTCCTGATTCACTGTGCCCGTGTGGATTCGAGCCATTGCTCCTAATCCCTCCGTTCTCTGGCACACTTCCGCCGTGCCGCCTGCATAACCAGCATAGATCTGCCCTTGCAGGTCTACGCGCCGCCTTTTGGGCTCCTCAAGCTCTCGGTCCAATCCCGAGTGAGGCCCATCTTTCGCCTCCTTTCCCTTTCCCTTTTCCGGCAGTTATCGGGCGGGCACTCCCGTGCCCTGACGCGTGAGGCCTTCTTTCGACTTCTCTCTACTCTTTTGCCGAGCAGGTGCTCCCTTTCCTTCTTCGTCTCTTCTGCCATCGGTTGCCGAGCAGGCACTCCCGCTCCTTGGCGAGTGAGGCCTTCTTTCGGCTCTTCCCCGGTTCCAGGCCCCACGGCCGGAGGCGTCACGGCCTCTAGGACCAGCTCCGCCTTGTCGCAGCGTATCGTAGTGCCCATTGCACCCAAGAAGTCTATCCCCAGGACGACGTGATCCAGCATTGCGGGCATGATAAGCATAAACATGCTAGCCACCTTCCCCGCTAGGCCGACGTCTATCCTCAATGCCTTCTCTACTTCGAGCGTGGACCCATCTGCCAGACGAATGCGCGCCTGTACGTTCTCCACTCTCCCCCGAATCGCCCACTTGCGTACGCAGTCTTCACTCATGAAGCTGCGAGTGGCCCCTGTATCGATAGTAGCGGGCATCGTCCGCCCGCCAATCTCCACCGTGGCGACGATCCGGCCACTTTCCACCTTAAGCGGGTGTACTATTGCCAATCGCTTTAACCACGGACAATGTGAAGCGAAAAAATATGTTCAGAGATATGAATATTAAAAAGTCGGACTGGAGTTGCCGGAGATTTGGCAATGGACAAGTTGAGGTAGGTGCACTGCTTTTTGTAGCGGTTCCTGGAAACTTCTATTGCAGATCCACCGATACTTGCTGGGGCGAACTGGATATAATAGCCAAAATTGTAGTATCCGGCTCGAAGGACCAAATGTTGTAGTAGGGCGTCCGCACGCTTCCTGGTAAACTTCCTTGGAGTTGTTGAGTCGTTGGGGGAGCGTTTATGCTCTACACGAATTATATTATCGGTGGTTTGAGAAAAAAACTTGTGTTCACTCTGAGGTTATTTGTCGTATGTATTTTCTGATTCTATGTTACAATGCTTTACTGTAAATGTCAGTGTAATTGTAAGTGTAAGTGTAAGTGGTCAATATGTTTTTATTCTGGTTCCGGAGTCCAAACCAACTTCATTGAAGTAGCGACGGCTAGATACACTTCTTGTGTGAACAATATGCATTCAACTTTTTCTCACAGTATTTTCTACGCAAAAATATTTATTATTAATATGCTGTATTATGCCAACAGTTAGAGTGTGTGTTAAATACACTGGCGCGTCTGTTCCGTTTGACTTTTGTTTTCAGAATGTTTATTCAATATATTTTTAAGGCTAAGACCGCATAGCTGCGCTGCCGGTTACGCCAGCAACGGAGCGGCTTCATACATATTTTGTCTTATCAGCATAATCGGGAGAGAGAGTCTTATGTACATATATATATATGTTACAAGTGGTCAGCCTGGGACTGCTGACTTAGCTTAGCTCATAAGCGGGCGACCATATTACACGCTCACTTGAAATGGTTTGGTTTGTTACTTTATTGGTACAGTGTACCCTCAATATATGCACATACTACATCTCCCTCCCTTTGGAAAATAACGTAAATAAGTGGTGTAGTATGCATATATATTGAATATCTACTGTACCAAGAGTACTTTAAGTGAACACACTGTAACACTTTGTTGCAGTGTTTATATATATACAAATCCCCGGTCATAAACCAAGTGGCCGAAATATGAGTCGATCGGCGCGCTCACAGAATGTGCAAGTGTCAGCATTCTGTTAGACGCGCCGACCACTTGACCGAACTCAAGGGCATGCATATACCCTAGCGCTCCAGCTTAAGAGAGCATAATTACATACATATAACATATAGAATATACATAACCGTCTCTCTGCTGTCCAACTGTGGGCAGCGCAGCGATGAGACTTAGGCTTACTTAGAACCTAAGGAAAAATGTAAAAATCAGATTCAACTGAACGTTGGAAGCGGCACCTTCGCTGCTCCCAATAAATTAATAAAAATAATATATCGTTCACAACATGGCGACCGTGACATGGTCCTAAATATTAAAAAAAAATCAACAACAACTATAAAAAGTGTCTACAAGTACGAGTGGCAGTCCGTCAACGATGGAATAAAACACGAGAGTGAGAGGGCTGGATGACAACAACAACAAGCAACAAGTGTGAGAGGCAATCCGTCCCTTACGCCAGCGCGGGAGACCTACAGATTGAAAAAAAAAACTGAAAGCCTGAGTGAGTAGAGTGCGAGTAATGGGCAAACGCGGAGGCCAGAAAAACAAAATAAATAAAAGAATAGCACACATTAAGTGGCTATTATACACGAATACGCCGCCCACATGGGCAGCTGCACAAAAATTAACTACCGAACTTGATTTTCTGAAAGAAAGCCTCCAGCAAAGAAAGCCAAATACCGCAACTCACTCAGCAAATATCAAAGTTATAAATGAAAAACTAATTAAAAAACCACCATCTCCAAAGCCGTTGCCGAAAAACCTGACGTCTGCCCGAACGACTGCCCTGGACCACTCTACGCTCCAGCATGCAAATTCACATGCTTGGGACCAAAGACCAGTGCGAAGACCGGCACCGGCCCCGCCTGAGCCAATAGGCCACGGACATCAGCAGCAGTGAAGACAACAGCGCGAGGGGCACTCCGCCACTTTCGCCTACGAAGGAGCGTCAGCGTAGCCAAACCGGCGACGACCAGCTGACGCGGAGGACAACTGGACATCTGAAGCAACAGTTATGTTTGTATCATTCAACCATGTGGCTACAGGAAAAGAACTTGTCTTTTTAGTAGACACAGGTGCAGACATTTCAATAGTTAAAGAAAATTCTGATGTCTTTCATGACATACAAGATAATTATATTATAGAAATAAAAGGAATTAGTCAAGAGGTAACCAAATCCAAGGGGTTAACTTCTATTGAGATACAGACCACTAAGTACATAATCCAACACGATTTTCATATCGTGGATTTACAATTCGCTATTCCTTGTGATGGCATATTAGGAATCGATTTTATTAAAAAATACAACTGTCAATTAGACTTCAAGCCATCTGAAGATTGGCTTATAATTAGACCTAATAACTTAAAATTTCCAATTTATGTTCCAATAACATACAGTTCTGGCAACAACTCAATACTTCTGCCAGCAAGATCCCAAGTTATTAGAAAAATCCAACTAAATTCAAAAGAAGACAGTGTATTGATTCCAAATCAAGAAATTAAGCATGGTAATTACATAGCAAGTACCATAGCAACATCTAAAAACGCTTTTATAAGACTACTCAATACAACAAATAAAGATCAAGTAGTCAGTACAAATAATTTAGCGTATGAATCACTTTCGAGCTACGAAGTAGTCAAAACTAATCTTGAAAATAGAGAAAAATCTGTATTATCTCAACTTTCAAAAACTTTCCTCCACAATTCAAATCACAGCTTTCAAGCCTATGCACCCAATATAATGATATATTCGGATTGGACACTGAACCAATAAGCACAAATAACTTTATAAACAAAAACTGAGATTAAAAGATGATGAACCAGTGTATATAAAAAATTACAGAAGCCCACACAGTCAGGTGAACGAAATACAGAAACAAGTCGGAAAATTGATCACCGACGGGATTGTTGAACCATCTGTATCTGAATATAATAGCCCATTATTACTTGTCCCTAAAAAACCATCTCCAGCTTCAGAGCAAAAGAAATGGCGATTAGTGATTGACTATCGTCAAATTAATAAAAAATTACTGTCCGACAAATTTCCACTCCCAAGAATTGATGATATTTTGGATCAACTTGGACGAGCAAAATATTTTTCATGTCTTGACTTAATGTCAGGATTTCACCAAATTGAACTCAAAAAAGTTCAAGAGATATAACGTAATTTTCAACGAGCAATGGCTCGTATCGCTTCACGCGATTACCTTTCGGACTAAAAATAGCGCCGAATTCATTTCAGAGAATGATGACCATAGCATTCTCTGGATTAGAACCTTCACAAGCATTCCTTTATATGGATGACTTAATAGTTATAGGTTGTTCCGAAAAACATATGCTTAAAAACTTAACAGACGTTTTGAGAAATGTAGGAAATACAATCTAAAGTTACATCCAGAAAATGTTCATTTTTTATGCATGAGGTGACTTTTCTGGTCATAAATGCACAGATAAAGGAATACTTCCGGACGACAAGAAATATGATGTCATTATGAATTACCCTAAGCCGCACAATGCGACAGCGCTAGACGTTTCATAGCATTTTGCAATTATTATAGACGTTTCATAAAAAATTTCGCCGAATATTCACGGCACATAACAAGATTATGTAAAAAGAATGTTCATTTTGAATGGACAGATGAATGCCAAAACGCATTCGAATACTTAAAAACAAAACTGATGGAACCCACTTTGCTACAATATCCTGATTTCAGCAAAGAATTTTGCATAATTACTGACGCAAGTAAGCAAGCGTGTGGAGCGGTTTTAACTCAAAACCATAACGGACTCCAACTTCCCATTGCATACGCATCAAGAGCTTTCACTAAGGGAGAAAGTAATAAGTGTACAACTGAGCAGGAATTAGCTGCAATTCACTGGGCAATATTACATTTCCGACCATATATTTATGGAAGACACTTTACAATCAAAACAGATCACAGACCATTAATATATTTATTTTCAATGATCAATCCGAGTTCTAAACTGACACGTATGAGGCTAGAATTAGAAGAGTATGATTTCACAGTTGAATATCTAAAGGGAAAAGACAATTATGTAGCTGATGCGTTATCAAGAATAACCATTAAAGATCTACAAAACATTACTGGAAATATAATGAAAGTCACTACTAGATATCAAAATAGACAGAAAATCCGCGCGGATAACAAAGAAATAGAATTGCCTACGCAATCTATAGAGAAAGCTTCTAAGCCCAACGTATATGAAGTCATAAACAATGACGAAGTACGTAAAGTAGTGACCTTGCATGTAAAAGATACGCTATGTTTTTTTAAATATGGTAGAAAAATTACTGCAAGATACGATGTTAGCGATTTATATACCAATGGAATCCTAGACTTAGGTCAATTTTTCCAAAGGCTTGAAACGCAAGCCGGTATAAACAAAATCAGCCAACTCAAAATGGCACCGTGGGAAAATATCTTTGAACATGTTTCAATAGATAATTTCAAGCAAATGGGCAATAAGATATTGAATACATTAAGAGTAGCGCTACTCAACCCGGTGACCCTTATAGAAAAACAAAAAGAGAAAGAAGCTATACTGTCTAAATTCCATGACGATCCAATACAAGGAGGTCATAGCGGCATTACAAAAACCTTGGCCAAGGTCAAAAGACAATATTTTTGGAAAGGTATGACTCGAGATATTACTGAGTACATACGAAAATGTCAAAAATGCCAAAAAGCTAAAATAACCAAGCACAATAAGACCCCATTAATAATAACTGATACGCCAATAAATGCTTTCGACAGAGTGATAGTAGACACTATTGGTCCACTACCAAAATCAGAAAATGACAATGAGTATGCAGTCACTTTAATATGTGATCTAACTAAATATTTAGTTGCCATACCAGTTCCAAATAAGAACGCGAACACTGTCGCTAAAGCAATTTTTGAATCATTTATTCTGAAGTACGGTCCAATGAAGACGTTTATTACGGACATGGGAACAGAATATAAGAATTCAATTATAAATGATTTATGCAAATACCTAAAAATTGAAAATATAACATCTACGGCACACCACCACCAGACAGTTGGAACAATAGAACGTAGTCATAGAACTTTTAATGAATACATACGCTCATATATATCGGTTGATAAAGCTGATTGGGACGTATGGCTTCAATATTTCGTTTTCTGTTTCAACACGACCCCCTCAATGGCACATAATTACTGTCCATATGAGTTAGTATTTGGTAAAACAAATAATTTACCAAAACAATTTAATAGTATAGATAAGATTGAACCCATATATAATATAGATGACTATGCTAAGGAAAGTAAATATAGACTAGAAGTAGCATACAAAAGAGCCAGAATAATGATAGAAGAAAATAAGAAAAACGAGAAAGAAGGGCTATCTTCGGCATGCCGAAGATCTAATACCCTTGCAGACCCAACCTTTTAATGCCGAGAAAATGGTTAAGGCCGAGTTTGGTCAAGGTATATTGATAAACAAAAGGTTTTTTCATACAAAAACTTAATTTTCGACCGATCGTTCATATGGCAGCTATATGATATAGTGGTCCGATCTTAATAGGATTTTGCATATATATGAGGAGCTTAGTAAAACTAATAAATGCCGAGTTTGGTCAAGATATCTTGACAAACAAAATGTTTTTTCATACAAAAACTTAATTTTCGACCGATCGTTCCTATGGCGGCTATATGATATAGTGGTCCGATCTTAATAGGATTTTGCATATATATGAGGAGCTTAGTAAAACTAATAAATGCCGAGTTTGATCAAGATATCTTGACAAACAAAATGTTTTTTCATACAAAAACTTAATTTTCGACCGATCGTTCCTATGGCGGCTATATGATATAGTGGTCCGATCTTAATAGAATTTTGCATATATATGAGGAGCATAGTAAAACTAATAAATGTCGAGTTTGGTCAAGATATCTTGATAAACAAAAGGTTTTTTCATACAAAAACTTAATTTTCGACCGATCGTTCCGATGGCAGCTATATGATATAGTGGTCCGATCTTAATAGGATTTTGCATATATATGAGGAGCTTAGTAAAACTAATAAATGCCGAGTTTGGTCAAGATATCTTGACAAACAAAATGTTTTTTCATACAAAAACTTAATTTTCGACCGATCGTTCCTATGGCGGCTATATGATATAGTGGTCCGATCTTAATAGAATTTTGCATATATATGAGGAGCATAGTAAAACTAATAAATGTCGAGTTTGGTCAAGATATCTTGATAAACAAAAGGTTTTTTCATACAAAAACTTAATTTTCGACCGATCGTTCCTATGGCAGCTATATGATATAGTGGTCCGATCCAGCTGGTTTTGACATATGTGCTGCGTGCAACAGAAATAGGGACTTCTGCAAAGTTTCATTAAGATAGCTTTAAAACTGAGGGACTAGTTCGCATAGAAACAGACAGACGGACAGACGGACAGACGGACATGGCTATATCGACTCGGCTGTTGATGCTGATCAAGAATATATATACTTTATGGGGTCGGAGATGTCTCCTTCTATGCGTTACACATTTCACGACAAAATTATAATACCCTCTGCAAGGGTATAAAAATAAGATACTATATGATCAGAAAACAAACAACATAGATATATCAATAGGTGATAAAGTCTTATTAAGAAATGAAACAGGTCATAAGCTAGATTATAAATATACTGGTCCGTATAAAGTAACGGAAATAGGAGATAGAAATAACATTATAATAACGAATAATAATAACAAAAAACAAACAGTTCATAAGGATAGGTTAAAAATGTTTATTTCATAATTGTATTTAGAATGGCCATGCTAAGAAAAAAATTTTCTTTACATACAAATAATATTTGTAATTTCATTTTCTTGGAATATATATATATAAAAAAAAAAAAAAAAAAAAAAAAAAAAAAAAATAAAAATTTTCCTTTGTTAATTAAAAATTATTCTTTTAAGCAAAGTATACTTATAAAATAACTTCATAATATTACGTTATTTTTCAAAAGGAGGGAGATGTAATATGCATATATATTGAATATCTACTGTACCAAGAGTACTTAAAGTGAACACACTGTAACACTTTGTTGCAGTGTTTATATATATACAAATCCCCGGTCATAAACCAAGTGGCCGAAATATGAGTCGATCGGCGCGCTCACAGAATGTGCAAGTGTCAGCATTCTGTTAGACGCGCCGACCACTTGACCGAACTCAAGGGCATGCATATACCCTAGCGTTCCAGCTTAAGAGAGCATAATTACATACATATAACATATAGAATATACATAACCGTCTCTCTGCTGTCCAACTGTGGGCAGCGCAGCGATGAGACTTAGGCTTACTTAGAACCTAAGGAAAAATGTAAAAATCAGATTCAACTGAACGTTGAAAGCGGCACCTTCGCTGCTCCCAATAAATTAATAAAAATAATATATCGTTCACAACAGTGGAGTTATTTTACTTAAATTTATTTTATATACAACATATATTTGAAATTTGAAGATTTATTCTATTTGTAATGTATTTTTAATGTACTTAGTGTAGTTTAAAATATTTTTTTTTTTTTTTTTTTTTTAATATACATATATACATATATATATATTTTTTTGCATACCTTGAATAATTCATTTTTTTTTTGTGTGTCTTTCACACAAGAAGTGTATTTGACAGTCGCCATCCAACCGCCATGTAACTCCGGAACCAGTACATGGAACATGTACTGAAATTTCACCACACTTATACTAATACACTTGTATGTACTCTTGTAATGTACTCTGAAAAAATAGAACAGATGAAAATAACCTTCAAGCGAACAAAACGTGTTTTTTCTTTCAAACCTGAGTTAAAATTGTGCAGAGCAGAAACGCTCCCCCAACGACAATTCATTTTGTAAAAGTTCACCTGGAAGCCCTGCGGACGCCCTACTACATCATTTGGTCCTTCGAGCCGGATCCTTCTACAACATTTGGTATATCCAGTTCGCCCCAGCAAGCATTGGTGGATCTGCAAGAAAAGGTTCCAGGAACAGCTATAAATTCAAACAAGATAAGTAGCAGTGCACCTACCTCAACTTGTCCATTGCCAAATTTCCGGCAACTCCAGTTAATTAATTCTTTTGTGTGTCTGAACATATTTTTTTCGCTTCACATTGTCCGTGGTTAAAGCGAGGTGCAATTGTATTTAAAAAATTCAACAAAAAAACCCGCAGATAAAATATTGTTCGTGGCCATTAAGGCATCTAAAAAGTGATAAATATTGAAAGAAATAAAACAGAAAGTGACTCCGATAAGGTCGCCATATTGGTGTCTGTACATATGTATATACATATATGTACAAGTGCATACCCAAAAATTTAACCGATCGCCATATTGATGTACGCAAGTACATCAAGACATATCTGCACACATAGGCTTTCGCTCCGTTGAACAACAAGTGTATGCGCTTCTCCATTCCAACCTTCACCAAAGAATCACACACTAAATACATATTATAAAAACACACAATTCTAATTGGTATTTAATTAATTAAAACCACACTGCGCAAATTCACCTGCATGTATACACACACACACATCCTATTATATGTGTATCGTTTGTTATTTTTCCTCCACAGCAGCTTCAATATTAATTTATATATTTATTTTTACCAATTAATTGGCAAGTGCAAAACGTAAACAAACAACAGGGTTGTAAAGTGTCAAGATCGGTTTTCGATAAAACTGATTCTGTGAAACTTTTATATTTTGTATGTTTCCACTGTGCCATTGAGCTGCGTTTACGTAATAAAATACAAACATATGCAGTACTTTTTCTTATTCTTATAAAAAATTTATAAAACATAATTATAAGTTAAGACGTTTCCAAGTTGCGTAATAAATCGAATATCCGTGCGATTTTTCTTAAAATAACAATTTATATAAATAATTCTATGACAAAAAACCTTTTCATTGAGCGGCGTTTAGAATGAACGTGCTTCTTCTTGAGCTCAACCATCAATAAGCAATAAGCGATAAGCATAATTTTTTTGCTCGATCCGTTTTCACTACACGGCCGCTTTGTCAAAAAAGAATAAATCCTTTTCTCTGGTGTTTCAATAAAGAAATAATTAGATTTTTTCTCAATTAAAGGAAACGAAATAGGAATCAATTTAGTAAATTATTAGTAAAATAATTAATTTAACAAAATTTTCCGATTTCGTTGGACTCAATAGTGTACACCATTTCGGTCATTCCATTTTTATTCTGATATCTCGATTCCATCGTTCCTGTGCCATTTCTTATTCCGATTTCCCTCTGCTGATTCAAATTATTTGTATTTGATCACATTTCACCTGGTTAGTACAATTTTTGGCTCTGTGAAGAGCCTAGTATGCCAATCGGTGGTGATCAAAACAGCCAAAAACGACTCACAGCACCATCCGTCAAGGAGTCAAAGCGACCTTTAACCTCACCTAGAGCAGTTTTCGGGAAACTCAAGGTCGAGAGTACCAGCACAACCGTCCGCAAGACTGTGAGTCCGATTCCAACAAGAGATATTACCCCAAAAATTACCCGTTCGACTACGCAAAAAATGCAGAAGTCAAGCGAAATGGCACTGAACGACTTCGTTTCTATAACTGACCGACTAGGCCAGTTTGAAGTGAAGATCAATGACGCAGCGGACAGTGACGTGTCACTGTTCACTCTCCAAGTCCGACGAGATCAGATTAAGACTTTATGGGAAAAGGTAGAACGCGAGTACGAGTTATGTTCCAAAGCTCTCAACCAAGGCGCTTGCAGCAGCAGTGACCTGGTGGCTATGCAAGCTAAATATGATTACTCGTACTCCGTTTACGAGCGATGTGCGGCTCAACTAAGCGAAAAAAATAGAAAGAGCCACGGCTTTAAATAGACAAGCTGAGCAACCCCCCTCCAACTTCTCCATGTCCAGGGGTTGCAGTCTCCCGCCATGCGACACTGAAGTTTTCAGTGGGGATTACCTACGCTGGCCTACTTTCCGAGACTTGTTTACAGCTGTTTATATTAACAATCCAAGATTGACGCCGGTGGAAAAATTGTTCCATCTTAATTCCAAAACCAGCGGCGAAGCTAGAGCAATTGTCTCCAAGTCCCCGCTCACGAATGACGGCTTTCAGTCAGCGTGGGCGAGCCTGACGGAGAGATTTGAGAATAAGCGACTATTAGTCAATAGTCAATTGAAAATCCTTTTCAATCTCCCCTCAGCAACACAAGAGTCTGGAGCCGCCCTTAAAGAGCTTCAGGGCACAATCCAGGGATGTTTAACGGCTCTCGACTTGTCCAGGGTGAGCACCGAAAATTGGGATTGTCTGCTAATTTTCTTGTGCTCCTCTAAATTGCCTAAGCTCACGCTGTCGTTATGGGAACAATCGCTCCACGATAAGGCAGAGATCCCTCAATGGTCCGAGATGAATTTATTTCTGATCGACCGATATCGCACCTTGGAGGCGATAGAGGATGTACGACCTACCGCACATACGCCACTCCAGTCCAAACCCACAAGAAAAGAGTCCAACCACCTGAGAACCTTCGAAGCAACAGTGACTGCAAAGCCACAGCACTGCAAATTGTGTCAGAAGGAAAACCATCCCGTGCGTCTATGCCCACGTTTTCTACAAATGTCCGTACCCGAAAGAGTTTCCGTCATTAAGCAACAAAAGCTGTGCTTAAACTGCTTCGCCAGACAGCACCAGTTGAAAGACTGCACCAGCGCACATAGTTGTTTCACGTGCAAGGGACGTCACAACACGCTACTCCACCGTGACAGACCCCAGGTGCCCTCAGCTTCCACAACACCAATAGTTTTGAACCCTCCTTCACCAATACAGTCCACTTCTACTTCAACCCAAGCTACCGTTCAAAACTATTTTTCCGCAAACTCACATGGTGTTCTCCTCGGCACGGCTGTCATCCAAGTGTGTCATTTGGGCACAAAGTATACAGCCCGGGCATTAATCGACTCTGGGTCTGAAGCGACCTTTATTTCAGAGCGATTGTTCAAAAGGGTTAAACTTCCTTATCAACCCGTCGACGCACAGGTCTCTGGTTTGAATCAAGCCATTTCGGCTCAACCTCAAAAACTTTGCCATTTTAATATTGGCTCTCCCATAAAGCCCAGGGTTCATATTGAAACCTCGGCTTATGTTCTTCCAAAGCTGGCAGGCAATTTGCCCTCCTACACCATCCCCCAAACTGCTTTGGAAGAACTTCCAAAATTACACTTGGCCGATCCCTCTTTCTATAGGAGCTCACAGATAGACGTGCTTCTCGGCGCCGATATCCTCCCATCCATATTGTTAGGTGGCTCCTATCCCAACATATGTGGCACTCTCCTTGGTCAAGAAACGATTTTCGGCTGGATCCTTACAGGCCCCGTTTCTAAGACCAGTGCCAAATCTGTCGCATCCTTTTCGACTCAAGTCTCGCTGAATCCAAATGCGAGCTTGGATAAACTGCTCACAAAATTTTGGGAGGTGGAGGATATTCCAGTTAAGCTGGAAAAGGAATCCGACCTTTTTGTGAGCGCAATTTTCAAAAAAACCACTAAAAGGGATAAAAACGGCAGATACTTGGTCACACTGCCATTCAAGAATTCCGATCACATCCAGTTAGGCCATTCAAGGTCCATCGCACTAGCTCAATTTCTACGAAATGAGAATCGTCTGGCAAAAAATGCCCCCTTAAGGAGCAGTACGATGCGGTGATCCAGGAATATCTGGACTTAGGTCACATGCGACAAGTCCCTCCAAGCAATGGTTCAGATAACTTTTATCTACCACACCATGCTGTTCACAAGCCTGACAGCACCACGACCAAGCTCCGCGTAGTGTTTAACGCCTCCCACCCGTCATCGAATGGTAAAAGTCTGAACGATGTGCTACATGCAGGGCCCGTTCTGCAATCCGACTTAACCATTCAAATTCTAAGATGGCGCTTCTTCCGATATGTGTTCAATGCCGATATCACAAAAATGTATCGGCAAATACTTGTGCATCCCAACCACACGTCCTATCGGAGAATTCTGTTCCGAACAAAGGACAACGAGCTTCGTGACTTCGAACTCAGCACAGTCACGTTTGGAGTTAACTGTGCCCCCTTTTTGGCAATCCGGGTACTACATCAGTTATCTGATGACGTTCGTTCGCTCTATCCCTTAGCAAGTCACATTATCGCAAACAATATGTATGTCGACGATGTACTAGCGGGAGCCCATTCCAAATCAACAGCAGATCAAGCAATTGCAGAACTCCGCAAGGCCCTTGAATCTGCCGGGTTCCCCTTGCGAAAATGGACATCCAATGAAAAGGAATTGCTAAGAACGATTCCCAAGGACCATTTGCTTCACGCCGACTTTTTAGAGATCGAGGAAGCCTGTTCGGCAAAGACTCTCGGGATCAGATGGAAAGCTGACACCGATGAGTTCTTTTTCGCTCCATCCGAGCTAACAGCCAAACAGTCCGTCTCCAAACGTGAAGTCCTTTCACAGATTGCCAAACTGTTCGACCCAGCAGGTTGGCTGGGTCCAGTCATTATCCAGGCAAAAATATTCATGCAGGAGATCTGGCTCCAAGAACTGGGCTGGGACGATCCGCTACCTGAGAGTCTTCTCATTAAGTGGAATTTATTTCTGCAAGAGTATCCGGGCCTCAGTGCGATTCGCATCCCTAGATGGGTCGAATTCCGCCCACAGGGGACTATCCAATACCATGGGTTTTGTGACGCTTCGCAGCGTGCCTATGGAGCCGCCATTTACGTGCGCACTGAGATACAAGATCGCATCTCAGTACATCTCCTAACAGCGAAAACGAGGGTCGCTCCGGTCAAGACGATATCCTTGCCACGACTAGAGCTGTGCGGAGCAGCACTTCTGTCCGAGTTATCCGCTGCACTCAGTCCCCAGCTACCTTCCGCTGGCGGCGACTGGTTCTATTGGACAGATTCCACAATTGTGCTAGCTTGGCTTCATAAGCCACCATGCGCCTGGACTACCTTTGTAGCAAACAGAGTCGCGAAAATTACTCAGGCCACCGACTCCAATAAATGGTCCCATGTACGATCCGAGTACAATCCAGCGGACCTAGCGAGCAGAGGTGCCCCACCACAAGCGTTAGTCAACAATGAGCTGTGGTGGCACGGGCCAGAATGGTTACTCCTACCTCAGAACCAATGGCCCATTCCTTTAGATCCCCTCCCAGATACGACAATAGAGCAACGTACGATTAAGGTAAACCTCGTAAACACGGCTCCCTCATTTTCTTTCCTCGAGCGCTTCTCCAAGTTCGATCGAGCCCTGCGAGTGTTAGCCTACATCTATCGCTTCTTCAAGCGTTGCAAACGATTGTCGCTCCCGTCAACTATTGAAATTGACAGCAACGAGATTTCTTATGCACAAGAAAAACTCATTCTCCTGACCCAGAGACAAGCATACTCGTCAGAGTACACTTGCTTGAGCACGAAAAAACAGCTCATTTCCAGCAAAATCCTTAATTTGAACCCCTTTTTAGATGGTAAGGGAATTATTCGAGCATGTGGTCGTGTAAGAGCGGCCGAAGCACTCGGCTACGATGAGCGGCATCCAATCATACTGCCATACACATGTGCATATTCGCGTCTCTTGACCGCTTTCACCCATCTTATATCCTTGCATGGAGGCAACCAGCTCATGATGCGTTTAATACGATCACAGTACTGGATTCCAAAGCTGAAGGTGTTGGTCAAATCCACAATTCATTCCTGCAAAATCTGCGTCATCCGAAAAAGAAATTGCAAACGCAGCTCATGGGCGACTTGCCTGTGGAGAGAGTCACATTCTCTCGACCGTTCACTCACACAGGAGTCGATTTTGCAGGCCCCTTCGATGTAAAAAATTACACAGGTCGAGCCTGTCTTATTACGAAAGGCTACGTGTGCGTCTTTGTGTGCTTCAGCACCAAAGCCATCCACCTAGAAGCTACATCTGACCTGACCACAGAAAAATTCCTAGCGGCATTTGCGAGATTTGTGGCACGACGAGGGTGCCCAAGTCAAATGCATTCCGACAACGGCAAAACCTTCGTCGGAGCGGCCAAAGTCCTCTCGCGCGATTTTGTAGAAGCGCTTAAGACTCAACTCCAGGCCACTTACAGTCTCCAGAAACTGTCCTGGCACTTCAACCCTCCTAGTGCACCGCATATGGGTGGCCTGTGGGAGGCAGGTGTAAAGAGTTTCAAAAATCTATTTTATAAGTCTACATCGACCTCCAAATACACCTTCGAAGAGCTTTCCACGCTCCTATCCAAAGTTGAAGCATGCCTGAATTCAAGACCGATATCTCCAATGTCGGAAGATCCTACTGATCTCCTAGCTCTGACTCCCGGTCATTTTCTAGTCGGGGGTCCTCTACTTTCCGCCACAGAGCCAGAGATCAAGGAAAACGCCGCGTCCATCATCAACCGCTGGCAGCGCTTGAAGGCTTTGCAACAACAGTTCTGTCTCCGTTGGAAACATGAGTATCTTTTAGAGTTACACAAAAGAAACAAATGGCAAACTCCAACGCGAGACTTACAACGGGACGATCTAGTCATTATTAAAGAAGATAATCTTCCAGTTAATGACTGGCGTCTAGGTCGAATCCAAACGACCTATCCTGGCGACGACCAAAGAGTCCGAGTGGTCGACGTCTTAACAGCCCGAGGTGTCTCCAAGAGACCTATCTCTAAGCTGATCCTGCTCCCGATAGAATCTAGTCTCCATTTTCCATCCAGTAAAATTTCCAGTAAAGACTAGAATCCTAGATCCATAGGTCTGCGGACCATCCGTATAAAGCCGCATCCAGTAATGTCTACTATGTTTTTTTTCACATTCTTCACGTAACAGCACGATGTCTCCACGCCAACAACAAGGCCGATCCAAGAGCCGACCGGCAACGGAATCGTTCCGATGCCGAGTATGCCGAGGAGTCCACGCGCTGCGCAAGTGCCAGCGGTTCATGCGGCTGTCTCCAGAGAAGAGACTCCGAGCAGTTCTAGTCAATAAATACTGCCCAAACTGCCTGGCTCACCAACATTCCGGGGAGTCATGTCGCCGCAAGGACAAGTGCCGCAAGTGCCAGGGCGACCATCACACCTTGCTTCATTTGCAAGAAGCGCGTCGCATGCCATCTCCAGAGCGATCCCAGACAAGGCGCAGCACCAAGGTCCAAGCGCGACGCTCCGCGCCGCCTTCATCCGCTGGTTCCATCTCCTTATCATCATTAATGGAACACAAAAGGACAACCGTGCTCCCGAGAGCACTCATCCGACTCGGAAATGGTAAGGCGACCCGCGACACTCGGGCACTTTTAGACCCGTGCTGTCCGGTAAGTCTTATCGACGCATCCTTGGCAAAGGCCTCCGGGCTATCCGTCACCCGCGTCGGTAAAGACAACGCCTGCTCGGCTATAATAAGCTCTAGGACCTCTAGCTTCCAGCGAGAGGTCATCCTGCAAGTGATGCCAAATCTCCGGTATCAAACTCCAACGAAGCCCGTCAGCGAGAAACTGAACGAGCCCTTCACCAACATTCGATTGGCAGACGATCGCTGGTTCCAGCCGGAAATCTCCAACCTGGTTTTGGGCTCGGATATATATCCGGATTTAATTCTCCAAGGCGTCCTGCCGAGTCTTGGCGGCGCACCACTGGCCCAAAACACGGTCTTCGGGTGGATATTGTCCGGCTCCTGTGCTCAATAGTAGGAACAGAGCCACGTCCCTCTCCCTTTTTCTTTTTGCAATACTGCAAGGCGGGCGGCATGTTCACACAAGAAGTGTATCCGACAGTCGCCATCCAACCGCCATGTAACTCCGGAACCAGTACATGGAACATGTACTGAAATTTCACCACACTTATACTAATACACTTGTATGTACTCTTGTAATGTACTCTGAAAAAATAGAACAGATGAAAATAACCTTCAAGCGAACAAAACGTGTTTTTTCTTTCAAACCTGAGTTAAAATTGTGCAGAGCAGAAACGCTCCCCCAACGACAATTCATTTTGTAAAAGTTCACCTGGAAGCCCCGGGGGCCCCCTTCTTCTTCATAAAAATTAAATTTTTTTCTCCCTTTTTTTTATTTTTTTTTTTTTTTCTTTTTTTTCGGAAATAACTATATTATCATTATCTTCTTTCAACTCTATAGGGCCCTGTGTATTTAAAATCTAGCTTATGGCCTACTTCATTTCTTAGTAAAACTTTATCTCCTATTGATAGAGTTATGTTCCTAGTTTTTAAATCATATAATTCCGTATTTTTCTGTTTATTTAATTCGAGCATATTTCTTGCTCTTTTGTATGCTACTTTCTTTAGCGTAGTCTTCTATGTTATATATAGGTTCTATATTACTTATGCTGTTAAAATACTTTGGTAGATTATTAGTCTTACCAAATACTAACTCATATGGACAATAATTATGTGCCATAGAGGGGGTTGTATTGAAGCAATAAACAAAATATTGAAGCCATACGTCCCAATCAGTTTTATAAACTGATATATAGGAACGTATATATTCGTTAAATGTTCTGTGGCTTCTTTCTATTGTTCCAACAGTTTGATGATGATGTGCAGTTGATGTTATATTCTTTATTTTTAAATATTTGCACAAATCATTTATAATTGAATTTTTATATTCCGTTCCCATGTCCGAAATGATCGTCTTCATGGGACCGTACTGGATAATAAATGATTCAAATATTGCTCGCGCTTTTATTTGCGACAGGTATAGCAACAAAATATTTAGTCAAGTCACATATGAGCGTGACTGCAGATTCATTGCCTTGTTCTGATTTTAGTAGTGGACCAATTGTATCCACTAGCACTCTGTCAAAAGCCTTCATCGGGGTTTCAGTAATTGTTAAAGGGGTCTTAATATTTGTTGTTGTTTTTGCTTTTTGACATTTCTGGATGTACTCTGTTATATCACGAGTCATACTTTCCAGTAATAATGTCTTTTGACCTTGACCAAGGTTTTTGCAATACATGTGTGACCTCCTTGTACTGGATCATCATGTAGTGTAGACAATATAGCTTCTTTCTCTTTAACATTTGTTAATGTGGTCACCGGGTTGAGAAGCGCTACTCTCAATGTGTTCAATATTTTATTGCCTTGGAAATAGTTGTCCTAAGTCAATATTTCCATTATTAGTATATAAATCTCCAATATCAATTCTTGCTATAATTTTCTTACCATGTTTAAAGAAACATAACATATCTTTTAAATGCAAGGTCACTACTTTACGTACTTCATCATTATTAATGACTTCGTATACGTTGGGCTGAGAAGCTGTTTCGGTAGATTGCCTTGGCATCTCTACTTTATTGTTTTCTGCGCAGCATCTTTGTCTACTTTGATACCTGGTAGTGACTTTTAGGACTTTATTTTGTATGTCTTTTAGTTCGGATATTGTTATCCGTGACAATGCATCGGCTACAAAATTATCTTTGCCTCTTAGGTACTCTACTGTAAAATTATACTCCTCTAATTCAAGTCTCATACGCGTTAATTTAGAACTGGGGTTTGTCATTGAAAACAAAAATGTTAGTGGTCTATGGTCTGTTTTTACTATGAAATGAGTTCCGTAGATATAGGGTCTAAATTTGGTGATTGCCCAATAAATAGCTGTTAACTCTTGTTCCGTCGTACTCTTGTTACTTTCTCCTTTGGTAAATGCTCTCGATGCGTAAGCTACTGGAAGTTGAGTTCCATTGTGGGCTTGTGTTAGCAGTACTGAGTATTTAACTTTTCTTTATTGTCGTGTATCAGAGAACGAGCTTGGTTAAAACATGCAACTAGTATTGCTGCGTGTCTACTTATAGTCTCGTTTATTTTTCAAAATTTTCTTTTATTTTAAATAATGCGGCATTAATATTTTGCATATATCAATTTTCAATCAAATAGTTATATATTTTTATTCATGTATTCTTTTTGGACTTTTTCTTTTATTTTTAAACAATCTTTGTTACTGTTTACTATAAATTTGTTTTAAATTTTTTCCAGGTCATTTGCCTGGCTTTGATAAAGTTTTTTAATACATCTATTGTGCAGTTTATACAATTTATATAATAGATGTCCTATGATTATTATGAAAATAATAGCAATAAGTATTGTTATTAACTTTAGGTCGGTGTTATTGACTTCGACTTTGTTTATTACATTTGCTGTCGAATCTACCGATTTTACATCTACTAAGCCCATTTTGTCAAAATTTTCAAATATTTCTTCAGATTTACTTATTTTTTTTTGTTTCTATTGACATATGTAATTTAATAAAAACATTGTTTTTTTACTTTTATACTGCTGTATATATTTTTAGTTAATTTTTAAATTAATTAATTTATATTTTTTTTACATTATTTCCTGCCTAGTGTTTGTGTGGCTTTACAGGCCGCACTCTAATTGGACAGATGTTATTCCGCTCAATTATACAAATTTAAGTTTAAAAATTAAATTTTATGCATCGCAGTGCATTGAAAAAAAAATTTTGTTATCGTTGGGCGCTCTTAGAAGCGCTGTCGGTTCACTGCTCCTGGTCTAGCTTGTTGCGCTAGACGAGGCCGGTGCTAGCTGCACTGGCTGCTACTGCTTCTGTGTTGGGGCACCGGTGCAGGCTGCACAGGTGTACTCACAATACGGTGAGTATAAAAGTCCCTCGCAGTCATTCGGGCATGTCTTCCTTAATGTTGGCAGCTTCTTTGGGGATGGAGGTATGGATTTTATTTTTTCTTTTATGATTTTAATATGAGATGAGTGAGATGCGGTGTTGGGAACTGAGGTTTTAATTTGTATTTTTAAGAAGTCAAGCTCAACTTGTAGTTTTATAGCCGTTGACCACGCTGGTGGCGGTGTACTTGACAATAAAAGCCACTTTAAGTGTAATATTCTCTTATTTATTATACCCTTGCAGAGGGTATTATAATTTTGTCGTGCAATGTGTAACGCATAGAAGGAGACATCTCCGACCCCATAAAGTATATATATTCTTGATCAGCATCAACAGCCGAGTCGATATACCCATGTCCGTCTGTACGTCTGTCTATTTCTATGCGAACTAGTCTCTCAGTTTTAAAGCTATCTTAATGAAACTTTGCAGAAGTCCCTTTTTCTGTTGCACGCAGCACATATGTCAAAACCAGCTGGATCGGACCACTATAGCATATAGCTGCCATAGGAACGATCAGTCGAAAATTAAGTTTTTGTATAAAAAAACATTTTGTTTATCAAGATATCTTAACCAAACTCGGCATTTATTAGTTTTACTATGCTCCTCATATATATACAAAATCCTATTAAGATCAGACCACTATATCATATAGCTGCCATAGGAACGATCGGTCGAAAATTAAGTTTTTGTATGAAAAAACATTTTGTTTTTCAAGATATCTTGACCAAACTCGGCATTTATTAGTATTACTATACTCCTCATATTAATGCGAAATCCTATTAAGATCGGACCACTATATCATATAGCTGCCATAGGAACGATCTGTCGAAAAGTAGGATCTTGTATAAAAAACATTTTGTTTTTCAAGATATCTTGACCAAACTCGGCATTTATTAGTTTTACTATGCTCCTCATATATATGCAAAATTCTATTAAGATCGGACCACTATATCATATAGCCGCCATAGGAACGATCGGTCGAAAATTAAGTTTTTGTATGAAAAAACATTTTGTTTGTCAAGATATCTTGACCAAACTCGGCATTTATTAGTTTTACTAAGCTCCTCATATATATGCAAAATCCTATTAAGATCGGACCACTATATCATATAGCTGCCATAGGAACGATCGGTCGAAAATTAAGTTTTTGTATGAAAAAACCTTTTGTTTATCAAGATATCTTGACCAAACTCGACATTTATTAGTTTTACTATGCTCCTCATATATATGCAAAATTCTATTAAGATCGGACCACTATATCATATAGCCGCCATAGGAACTATCGGTCGAAAATTAAGTTTTTGTATGAAAAAACATTTTGTTTGTCAAGATATCTTGACCAAACTCGGCATTTATTAGTTTTACTAAGCTCCTCATATATATGCAAAATCCTATTAAGATCGGACCACTATATCATATAGCTGCCATAGGAACGATCGATCGAAAATTAAGTTTTTGTATGAAAAAACATTTTGTTTTTCAAGATATCTTAACCAAACTCGGCATTTATTAGTTTTACCATGCTCCTCATATATATGCAAAATCCTATTAAGATCGGACCACTATATCATATTATTAAGTTTTTGTATGGAGAATTTTTTGTTTTTCATGATTTTGCGATTAAACACGGCATTTAAAGATTTCACTATGCTCCCTTCATTTTTGCTAAATCTTATTTACATCGGTTTTTGATTAAAAGCCTTTTTTTTGTTTATCAATATACCTTGACCAAACTCGGCCTTAACCATTTTCTCGGCATTAAAAGGTTGGGTCTGCAAGGGTATTAAATCTTCGGCGTGCCGAAGATAGCCCTTCTTTCTCGTTTTAATTGTTTTTTTTTTTTTTTTGTTTGGGTATAATGTGCTAAAGCGCAAAGTTGTCGATTTAACAATAAGTGAAAAGCAAAGTGATTTTTGTCGGCAAATGAAAATTTTAAAACTTTAATTCACCTAAAACAATGCGTCAGAAAAATAAACCCTGCCTTTAAACATATTTATAAATACCACTCGTATGGACACCGCCGAAAGTACTTTCGTCGCTGGGTCTGCTAAATGGTAAGCTAGAGCACCCCATTATAAGTTACAATGGGTAACCAAAACTACCCAGCGTATTACTTGGCAGGTTCACGAGCAAAAATAAGTTTTTTTTTTCCAACAGCCAAATGAGCATGCGTACGACAATTTTAAACAGTTGTTGTTGTTTTATCGTCTTGTTGTGCCAAAGCGTGAACCGAGCTTAGTGAAACCTGAGTAAACAACGGTAAAAAACAAATTGATAACAAATTGGCGAGCGTTTGATCAATCGCAAGCAATGCATATCAGCGGTGCCCCGTACAGTAGTGGCCCTAAATATTAAGCACACCTCCGGTAAAGTTATTAAACATCTACAATGGCCTTTAGCCGCATAATATAACCTGTATGGCTTAATCCTACTTTTATTATAACGATACATATGTGTGCCTTTGACATATTTGCATATAGAAAATATATATATTAACCCTTACTGTTTTCAGAAACTTTTCGCTTCGGTATAGTAATAAACTAAATCAACTAGTTTTTGCCTAGAGTAACTAAAAGATATGTAAAATTTGGTTAGTGGTAGGGAAGCAACTATAATATTTTAATTCTTCTAATTTAAAGTAAAATTAACTCATTTATATGTTGTAATAGTTTTTGGAATGTTAAGGAATAACCACAACTTAAATGAAAGATCTAATTGACATAAATAAAGAAGTTACCATGAATTCTAACTAAGACCCTTTCCCATTCCGGGATTTATGAAAAGCATAATAATTAACAAACGAGCATTTGACATCTCGGAATTTTTTCCTGAAACCCTCCCCATCGCCGACGAGATAGAGCCGGAAAACTAGCGCGTGCTCCGTAAGGTGTCTACATTTCTATCAGCTCGATTCTGCAACTATCCTACGTTGTATGTTACAACCTCCACGTTTACCCATATCACACGCACTCTACTCACTCAGTAATTATTTCAATTTTTGCCATGTATTAGCTCCTTCGCCATGTATTTCGGTGATTTTTATTTTGGTTTCGCTTGTTTAATTCACTCGGTCACGGTCGCCATGTATTATACCAATAGTTAGAGTGTGGGTCAAATACACTGGCACGTCTGTGCCGTTAGACTTTAGTTTTCAGAATGTTTTATTCAATATATTCTTATGGCTAAGACCGCATAGCTGCGCTGCCGGTTACGGCAGCAGCGGAGCGGCTTCACACATATTTTGTCTTATCAGCATAATCGGGAGAGAGAGAGAGTCTTATGTAAATATATGTATATATATATATATATATGTTACAAGTGGTCAGCGTGGGACTGCTGACTTAGCTTAGCTCATAAGCGGGCGATCATATTACACGCTCACTTGAAATGGTTTTGTTTGTGTACTGCAACAATGTGTTGCTGATATATTTATGCTTAACTGATGTTACTTTATTGGTACAGTGTACCCTCAATATATGCACATACTACAATTCAAGAAAACTATCAAAATTATTTAGGCTAATAGCTATTAAAGCTATTTAAACCGAACAAGGGGGTACAGTATCTCAGTCTGAGGCATGGGAGGGTATGGCATGTTAAAACGACAAATTTTATGCCTATTAATTTCTCTTTGGCGTGAAAAGGTATGTCTGTGCTGTTGGTACTCAATAGCCTCTTCCAAATCTGGATTATCTCCGATTGTTGTAATGAATCTGTTAATAAATTGGATAACTTGACGTCTACTTTGGGAACTATTCTCATTCAGTTTAGGGGCGCTGCTTAGCCAATACAAGCCATGAGAATGTGGCGATCCCCTATGTTGAAATTCAATACTCCAATAAAAGTGAGAGAGTTGATATTCTCCAAAAATATCTGTTTTCAATAATCACAGGATCAGACCGAATTAGTCGAGCTTTTTCGCTGCAGAAAGCGTTATGAAAAAAGTGGGCAGCCCAAACTTACGAATCGTTTTTTTTTCTCAGCCTCCCAATGTGCCGGAGGCCCTTAAGAACATGATCCATCATCATGCTGTACAAGATTGCTGACAAAACCTTAATCTGTCAAGTTACCAACGGCGATATTGGCGTTTCTTGATTTTTTCCGAAGGCAGATAGAAATGTAACTTTTTATGCGTGTGAGCTCAAACCACTTATACATATACAGAATTTATGGTACTTTCATGCATGAAGATCGTAATACCGAATCTTTGATTTGGCCTTTCGGCAGTAAGAAGTTTTGCTTTTACAAATTTCGCCATATGAAATGGTTGTGAAAGATAATTATTCAGCATCCTCATCTGTCGTCATATCAATTAATCGTCGACGCTCACCTGGAGCCGGAATACGACCAATTATAGCATTATTTTCTATTGACTCGTTATCCAACAAAGTTTCCTGTCCACCTCGATTAAGCTAACCCTGATCAGAAGTTTCGTGGCCTTCTGAACCTGTTTCCATTCGGTGGTGAAGAGGGCTATCCACAGCTGTTATATCAGCTGGACCAGCAACAAAAGGCTCAAAAGGCAATCGAAATTTTTTGCTTAAGATATAATTTTGTGTTTATCGAATACCGCACACGAGCCGGCCTAATTGTCTCAGTCATGAAATTATGCGCATATCCGAGCTTGCGCTTCAACTGAATTTGTACTACATGACTGTTTTCAAATATATGTTTTATTTTATTGTTATATATATATTATTTTTATTTACTATTTTAGTGGTCGACAAAACGAGTGTCTTCCTCATTATTCAGTAGATTATATATACATAATGAAAATTAAATGTTAAAAGCCTAATTAGAGTACCAAATTTTCTAATAGCATCACCGACTGATGAAGGTTTTTTATTAGTCAGCCCGGCCAGCTGTGCCGCTTTTCACAGCTAATTTTGTCAGTGACTCTATTAGAGCCTACATCTAAGAAGAAGGGTGTAAGTAGGAAAAAAGTGTTCTTAAGTAAAATTAAAAATAATCTTAATTTGTTATATTATTTAAGAAAATACAATAAATAGGGAAAATAGAGAAAGAAAGAAGTTATTAATAAAGTAAAGATATTAAACAAGATATATAGAATGTAAGGTAGAAAGGATAGAGAGATAGTAATGGGTCCTACCTTTTATATAAGAACTAATCTAAAGCAAAAGAGACGGAGGGAAACCTATTCGGTCAAGTTTAAAAAGTAAAATATTGTGGTGCACAGATTCAAACGTCTTACTGAAGTCAGTATAAATGACATTAGTTTGCATTTTCGAAAGAAAAGCATAATTTACCAAGGAAGTAAACTCAAGCAGATTGGTCGTAGTTGACCGATTCTTTACGAATCCATGTTGAACAGGGGATACAACAGATTTGCATAATGCTGCAAATTCGAAGTGATTTTTTTTTCAAATAATCTAGGAATAGCGGACAGTTTTGCAGTGCCCCTGTAATTTTGTATATCAGACTTTCCACCTTTCTTGTGGATGGGAATGATATGAGATTATTTCCAATGAGATGGAAAGAAAGAAGATACAAGGGATAGGTTAAAAAACTTTAACAATGGATAAACAAGGGAAGAACTACACGCATTGAGTAGACAACTAGGAATATTGTCAGGCCCAGGAGAGTAAGAAGATTTTAAAGAATTTATAGCTATAGTATAAGGGTAAGAATTATTATTAGCACAGACTGAAGAGTAAGTTTATTGGATTAAAATAATCAAGGAGGTTAGCAGAATCAGAGTCATTGCTAACTTTATCCATCCCGAGAGAAAAAGAAGATGGCTAACTTGAAGATTTCCGCTTCAAGTATTGCCTTTTGCAACGAGTAAGATAATTCTCATAGCATTGAGAATTCAGAAGAAAGAAGTTCGACTTGGCTATGGAATATTTAGCCAAGTCTGTAATCGAAACTGACTTATTAAACTTTTTAACATATTTAGATTTTAGATTTTTAATATGTGATAATCTGGGAGTAAGCCAGGGTGGCTTTGAAGAAGTAGTCGAAGGTATTGACTTGGGAATACACATATCTAAGAGGGAGTAGTTTAGGGTGTTATAAAAATAATTAATAGCAGTATTCATATCAACCGAGTCATATAAGAAAGACCAATCAGTTGCATAAATAAGCTGATTCAGCAATGAAAAATTTCCTTTGCGAAAGCAGCGGCGGGGCTTATTGGCTGATGAGCACGAAATGAGAGGAATACAATTGCACATTGAACCTCTAAAGTTGGATGATGTACATCCTCAGGAAGAGATAAAGAAGGAGACCTAGACCAATTAAAAATAAGGTAGTCGTTTACAAATACAAGGTCAAGTGTTCTATTCAAATGATTAGAAATTGAATTGATTTGAAACAACGAAAGATCAAGCATGCAATCTATAAAGTCATGCTGTGCTGAGGGCCCTAGATAATTCTCGGCAGTGAATACCGACCAGGAGATGTTCGGCAAATTAAAATCACTTAACACCATAAATAGGTCATTATCACACACGTAAAGAAAGTTCTTTAATACAAGAAATATATTTCATATAAACTTGAATATCAGAAGATGGAGGAACATAAGAGCATGTAATATAGATATTCCGTGTAGGAAAAGACACCTTGACTGAGACAATCTCAGCGTCAGTAGGCGTTCTAAAACAGATAAGTTCAGACTGTGGCTTTAACGGCAATTAATAACCCACCACCGATCGGCCGATCATTTCTATGCAATATAAAATTATTTGAATAAACCTCAAAATCAGATATGGTTGAATTTAACCATGTTTCTGAGAATGCGATTATATCCGAATCGAAGGAAGTGCTGGCCAGGATTTTTAAGCTTTGAAATGAGACCTCTGACATTCTAATAATGAATAGAGTCTTGGTCAGAAGACGCAGTTAGTTTTTTTAGGCAGAAATGGTACCTTGTATTGAGGGGAAGGGTGACAGGCTGGTTACGCTTTTTATACCCTGAAAGGGTATATTGTATTTGTGTAAAATGCAAATGTATGTAACAGACAGAAGGAAGCATCGCCGACCCCATAAAGTATATATATTCTTGATCAGCATCAATAGCCGAGTCGATCTAGCCATGTCCGTCTGTCTATCCGTCCGTCTGTTCGTCTGTCTGTATGTATGAACGCAAGGATCTCAGAACCCATAAGAGCTAGAGACTTGAACTTTAAGATTTAGGTGCTCCTAGTGCCTGCGCAGATCGAGTTTGTTTCCGATAATCGATAACTTACTCCGTTTCCAAGCAATCGATAAAAATCGATATCGACATCCTGTTTTTTGAGCAAATTGGGTAAATAATTAGAGCTAGAGTCACCAAACATGATATGTTTATTAATAACCCAACTTGTATCGCCAACTAATTTAAGCCACAATTTAAATGCAATTGACTTTTTGAGAATACACAAATATTCTATGGTGCAATTAGATATACTGTAGAAAATTTCATCAAGATCGGCTTTTGTTTTGTTTTTCGGTATTTTGACTGCGCACTGCTGCGCAAGTGTTGCGACGCAATTTGCAAGAATTTATATATACATGTACAGTGTATATGTATATACATGTACACGCACACATTCATGCGCGTCTGCTTCGAATTCTGTCTTCACTGCGGCTGTTTTCTGAGCTGCTATTTTAATTGGTTTTTTTCTCACTAAGACTCAATTATTATTTTTTTTTAATTTATCTTTATTAATTCAAACGAGCTTCATTTGGTGTTGGAATAAGAGGGTTCAGGGTTTTTTGGCTTGAACTCGTGAACAATCAGGTGGAGGCCAAAATTTGGGATCACAAATGATTGGGAACATATGATATAAAACATTTATTTTGAATGATGTTAAATCACGAGGAGTGGCGAAATTAAATTTGGTAATTGCCACACTAGCAGAAGATTTGCTAGTAATATAGGCTGCCAATGACTCAGAAGTGGTGTCAGATGAAAGTCGAGACACAAAAACTGGCCTACGAGGGGCAACCACAGTTAAGGTAGGACTTGATGGGGCAACAGGTGATTCAGGATTTGGTGGGGCTAAAGAGGCACCTTAATTGTTTTTAACAATCTGGTAAGATTGCGCGCAGGTCTACCTTTGCGGCCAGGAGCTGACGGGGCTGAGGCAGTTTGGCTAACTGGAACAGGTTCAGGTACGGAAGGTGCGCGGAAAAGCTTTCATAGTTTCCGAAACGGAAATTGGTACGTTGACCACAGCTCCTCTAACTGCACCTTGCCGCTCATAGCCAAGAGAAATTATCCGCATGAATGAGATTCTTGGCGTAATTAAACGCTCTTCAAGACACGTTAAGTCTTTAGGACAGTCTTGATTCTCAGGAAAATTGAACCCCTCGGACAGACAGAGACTCGGAATCTTGCCGGATGATATGTGTTTATTTATTTATTTATTTATTTATTAATGGTTGACAAAACGAGTGTCTTCCTCATTAAACATACAATACATAATGGAATTATATGCTAAAAGCCTAGTTAGATAACACAGTTCACTAAATAGCATCACCGACCGATGGAGGTGTTTTAGTTGCCAGTCCGGCCAGCTGTGCCCCTTTTCACAGCTAAATTTGTCAGTGACGCTATTAGAGCCTACATCTAAGCAGAAGGGAGTAAGTAGGAAAAAAAGTGTTCTTAAGTAAAATTAAAGATAATCTTAGTTTGCTATATTAATTAATAAAATACAATAAATAAGAAAAAGGAAAGTAAGAAGATTGTTAATAAAGTAAAGAAATTTAAGCTAGATGTATAGAGTGTTAAGTAGATAGGACAGAGAGAAAAGTAATGGGAAATCACCGACCCGGTGGGGAAAATTTACAGCCTGTCCGGCAAGCTATGCCCCTGCTCATAGCTGGGAGTGGTCAGTGACTTCCCGAAGGTATCCTGAAAGCAACGATTTTATTAGGGGTAGAGAAAGTTCTATAGAGAAAACGTGATGCAAACTATTATAATTTTTACATAGCACGCGAAAAGGATTGTGCATAGCGTAGTCTGTTGTGCACGTAGACAGGAATAAGGGGCGGTAATTTCTGGTTGGTCTAGACGGAACAGAGAATTGAAGACGCCCTAGCAGAAAAGGAGAATCTATATCGCCAATAATCAACTTATGTAGAAGGACAACACCTAGAATTGTCCTACGGTTGGTTAATGATGGAAGGTTAAGAAGAAGCAGCCTGCTGGAGTAGGATGGCAAACGAAGATTAGGGTCCCAATTTAAACCTCGTAAGGCAAAAAGCAGAAATTGCTTCTGAACAGATTCAATACGATCCTGACTATTGATATACTGCGGAGACCAGACGCAAGAGCAGTATTCAAGGATAGGGCGAACAAGAGAGATGTACAGAAGTTTCGTTATAAAAGGATCGTTAAACTCTTTAGACCATCGTTTAATGAATCCAAGTACACCTTTTGCCTCATTAACGATGGTATCTATGTGAAGATTGAAACAGAGTTTAGAATCAAAAAGAACGCCTAGATCCTTAACTGTTAGTATACGTTGCAAAGGGGTATTGTCGATTGTATAACTGACAATATAAGGTGTAGTACGATAAAATGTCATAAACATACACTTTGAACAATTCAGATGCAATTGATTGGCCGAACACCAAAGTTGCATAGCGTTCAAATCGTCTTGTAGACGAGAATGATGTAGGGGATTAGTGTATGATAGAATAAGTTTCACATCATCCGCATACATGAGTACACGGGCATGTGATATAACAGAGGGGAGATCATTTATAAAAAGAGTAAAGAGTAAAGGTCCAAGATGACTACCTTTAGGAACACCAGAAGTAACGTGAACCTGTTTAGAGGTAGTCTGCCTCAGCATTACTCTTTGGGTCCTACCTTTTAAATAAGAATTTATCCAAAGCAAAAGAGACGGAGGGAAACCTATTCGGTCAAGTTTAAAAAGTAAAATGTCATGGTGCACAGAGTCAAACGCCTTACTGAAATCAGTATAAATGACATCAGTTTGCATTTTCGAAAGAAAGGCATCATTTACCAAGGAAGTAAATTCAAGCAGATTGGTCGTAGTTGACCGATTCTTTACGAATCCATGTTGAACAGGGGAAACAACTGATTTGCAGAAATGCTGCAAATTCGAAGTGATTATTTTTTCAAATAATTTAGGAATAGCGGACAGTTTTGCAATGCCCCTGTAATTTTGTATATCAGACTTTCCACCTTTCTTGTGGAGAGGAATGATATAAGATTCTTTCCAAATAGATGGAAATACAGAAGATTCAAGAGATAGATTAAAAAGCTTTTGCAATGGATAAAGAAGGGAAGAACTACACTCCTTGAGTAGACAACTAGGAATATTGTCAGGCCCAGGAGAGTAAGAAGATTTTAAAGAGTTTATAGCTGAAAGGAGAGAGGAGTGTGAAATAATAGGAGGAGGTATAGAACTAGAGGAAGAAGTAGTATAAGGATAAGAATTATTATTAGGACAGACTGAGGAGTAAGTAGATTGGAAAAAATTAGAGGTTAGCAGAATCAGAGTCATTACTAGCTTTATCCATCCCGAAAGAAAAGAAGTTGGCAAACTTGAAGATTTACGCTTCAAGTTTACAAAATTGTAAAACTGTCTCGGATTTTGGGCAAATTGCCTTTTACAACGAGTTAGATAATTCTCATAGCATTGAGAATTCAGAAGAAAAAAGTTCGACTTGGCTATGGAATATTTAGCCAAGTCTGTACACGAACCAGACTTTTTAAACTTTTTAAAATATTTAGATTTTATGTTTTTAAGATGTGACAATCTGGGAGTAAACCAGGGTGGTTTTGAAGAAGTAGTCGAAGGAATTGACTTGGGAATGCTCATATCTAAGAGGGAGTTTAGGGTGCTATAAAAAAAGTAATAGCAGTATTCATATCAACCGAGTCATATAAGAAAGACCAATCGGTTGCATAAATAAGCTGATTCAGCAATGAATAATTTCCTTTGCGAAAGCAGAGGCGGGGCTTATTGGCTGATGAGCACGAAATGAGACGATTACAATTGAACATTGTAATCTCTAAAGTAGGATGATATACATCCTCAGGAAGAGATAAAGGAGGGTACCTAGACACATTAGAGATAAGGTAGTTGTTAACAAATACAAGGTCAAGTGTTCTATTCAAATGATTAGAAATTGAATTGATTTGAAACAACGAAAGATCAAGCATGCAGTCTATAAAATCATGCTGTGCTAAGGGCACTAGATAATTTTCGGCAGTGAATAATGACCAAGAGATGTTCGGCAAATTAAAATCACCCAACACCATAAATAGATCATTATCACGCACGTGTGAAGAAACTTCTTTAATGCAAGTAATATGTTTCATATAAACTTGAATATCAGAAGAAGGAGGAACATAAGAGCATGTAATATAGATATTCCGTGTAGGAAAAGACACCTTGACTGAGATAATTTCAGCGTCAGTAGGCGTACTAAAACAGAAAAGTTCTGACTGGAGAGTGGCTTTAACGGCAATTAACACCCCACCACCTCGAGTCGGCCGATCATTTCTATGCAAAATAAAAGTATTCGAAAATACCTCAAAATCGGATATGGTTGAATTTAACCATGTTTCGGAAAATGCTATTACATCCGAGTCGAAGGAAGTACTGGCTATGAAAAGATTTTTAAGCTTTGAAATAAGACCTCTGACATTCTGATAATGAATACAGATTTGGTCAGAAGATGAAGTTAGTTTTTTGGGGCAGAAATGGTACCCGGTATTGAAGGGACTGGAAGGGTGACAGGCTGGTTACGCTTTTTTGGCTTGAACTCGTGAACAATCATGTGTGGAGGCCAAAATTTGGGATCACAAATGATTGGGAACATATCATGTGAAACATTTATTTTGAATGATGATATTTCACGAGGGGTGGAGAAATTAAATTTAGTTATTGACACGCTAGCAGAAGATTTGCTAGCAATATAGGCTGCCAATGACTCAGAAGTGGTGTCCGATGAAAGTCGAGACACAAAAACTTGCCTACGAGGGGCAACAACCGTTAAAGTAGGTGCTGATGGGGCTGCAGGTAGTACAGGAGATGGAGGAGCTAAAGAGGCACCATGATTGTGTTTAACAATCTGGGCAAGATTACGGGCAGGTCTACCTTTGCGGCCAGGAGCTGACGGGGCTGAGGCAGTTTGGATAAGTGGGACGGTATCAGGTACGGGCTCTGCTAGCACTACTATAGGGGATAAAACGGGGGTAATTGGGCAGTCGCTTGGGGAAGGCGATAAAGACAACATTGGAGATAAATCCATGTTGCCAGGAAGGGACAAGAAAGGCGTAGGTGTCTGAACAGACGTAGACGGCAATTGCAAAAGTTGAGGCTCCAACCGGCGATTGGTTGGAGACTCAAATTTATAATTGGCAAGCAACTCAAAACTCGAGTCAAATTTACTCGACAGTTGCTTAGCCACATTATTCAATTTTAAGAATTGATTTCTCACAGAATTATACATTCTGGAGAAATCAATTTGCTTGTCGATGCAATCTGGGCACGACCAACGCAAGCCACCGCAGCCCTTCTTTGCAACTGCAGCGATCTTGTCGCAATCACGCCCAGTGAGACCTGCACATTTAGCATGCATCATATTCTCACACAGCCAACAATTAACAAATTGCGGCTGTGCAGAATCATCAGCCTGCTTGAACGTGCAAAGTTTCTTACAGCACGACATAATTCTTGTAATAAGCAAGTTGCGAAAGCGCAGAGCAAAACGAAAACGGTACACAAACAAATTGTTTGGAGCGAAAGGCAATAGCAAAAATTTGCGAGAGCGCGATGCACAAGCAGAAATATGCGGCAGCGAACACACGCACAAACAAGTGTATGCACAGGGGAGCACCAAAGCAAAAGAATCAAAACTGGCAATAACAACAATACAGAACTGACGCCGCGTTCAATAAATGCAATTATTAACAGACTTACGCTGCGACAACAGAATAACACTTTGCACAATTACACAGCTTTTTAAATAAAGCACAAAAAAGGCCAAATTTAGAAATAAAAAGCAGGATTAAAGCGCAAAAAAATATATAAAAATCTTGGAGCACAAGTAAAACACGTCAATCACTCTCAACTGAGAACTCTCTCTGTGTCGGCGACAAGTTGAGCAAAACAAATAGTCTTCAGATGAACTTGGAAATGAACTTGCCTTTGAAATATCCATGTTTCGAAACTTTGCCGATACAGTTATTTTATTCAAAAGCTTTACTTGGAAAGGAAACAAAGTTCCTCCGCAAGATATACATATTTCTGTAGGGCCTTTCTTATTATTTTCCAGGTATTTATCTCTGGCAGAAAAAACTCTACGCTGTCTTTGCAAGTCACGCTGTTGCTCGCGCTCTTCAGTTGACATTTCTTCTCTAGCATCTCTATTTCTCTGAGATTGTTGAGCTGACTGTATGGCACGATTTTGAAAACTAATTCTAAGTATATAACTCGATCTTCAGCCATATTTCGCAATTCGTTCTCTCTTATACGAGCCTGGTTTCTAGTCTTTGAGAAGAATTGACGACTTGGTCTCTGAGTCTTGCGATAATATTTTGACGAGCATATCGCCGATTTAAGACGTGTCTTTCACGCTCTTCAGTGCGATATGCATCATTTTGTCGACGAATGTTATGTTGAGCTGTAGTAGCTTCCTGCTCTAGGTTACTAACATTAGCATTCAGTCTTCTCGCTACATGAGCAAAAGCATCACGTATACGCTCAGATGCACGATATTCTTCATTTTGTCAACGAACAGTGTGTTCCACTGTGTTAATTTCCTGCTCTTGCACTCTAACTTCTAAGCCCTGCCGCCTTGTAACGTGCTCCAGAGCTCGCATATCCTCATCCTGTCCTTGCATTGCGCGAGCTGCTGCATCAAGATCCCTTTCATCATGTCGAAATCGAGCACTTCTTCTTCTTTTAGATCGGTTAGGCGCTCTACTTCGCGAATATCCCCGTTGCACTCACGAGTGTCAGCTAAACGTTGAGAATTTCGAAGGCAAACACTTTCAGTATTCTCTCTGTAGTAGACTACGATTAATAGCATCTTGACGCCTTTGATAAGCGGATTTTTAAGACGTGCGTGGCATTTTCAGTTAATATTAAAGTTATGTTAAGATAACAAAGAATAATTAAATATAAATAGAAACTAAAGACAGATACTGAAAAAGAAAATAATTGTAATATTAACTTATTTGTTTATTTAATTGTTAGTTAATTTGAATTATCTCTAATATAAAACTGACTGACTGATTGGTAATAAACGCACAGCCCGAACCGTAAGAGCTAGGAAGCTGAAGTTTTCACTGTAGTTACATTATGTGATGAAGGTGCACGTTAAGACGGGGTTTCGGGAAATTCCACCTGCAAGTATGGAAAAAGTACTATTCGATCGGCCTCATTTAGTGTTTCACACTTTTCCAAAAATGTATCCCTCTTAGGTATAAATAGGGGTCAAAGATTTGGTGGGTGACGTTTCGCGCTCAAATTCATTTTCAAGGATCTTTATGAAAAATCACTTGAGACATGTTTCACATTTTTCGCAGAATCAAAGAATCCTCGGTGCGATTCTAAGTTTTTTTTGGTGCATTTTTAAGTGGTGTCCAATTTGCTTCAAACTTATTTTCAGAGCTCTACATAAGAACTTATTAAATACGTGTTTCAGCGATTTGGGGAATACCACCCTCAAGTATGGAAAAATCGCGAAAAAGTTTGTATGTAACTTTTTTGTTCACCATCCGATCGGCCTTAAACTCAATTTCAAGGTTCTTTGTTCAAATTAATTTATGGAATGTTTTACGCTTTTCCAAAAATGCATTCTTCCTTGGTGGAAATGGGAGTCAAAGATTTGGTGGCTGACGTTTCGCGCTCAAATTCATTTTCAAGGATCTATATGAAAAATCATTTGTGACGTGTTTCACATTTTTCGCAGAATTAAAGCATCCCCGGGGAAAAGAGCGATTCTAAGACTATTTTGGTGAAGTTTAAAGTTTAGTCCGATTTGCATCAAACTTTTTTTCAGAGCGCTACATAAGAATTTATTAAGTACATGTTTCAACGATTTTGGTCAAAGATTTGGTGGTTGACGTATCGCCCTTAAATTCATTTCCAAGGATCTATATGAAAAATCATTTCAGACTTGTTTCACATTTTGCTTAGAAGCAAAGCATCCTCGGGGAAATGTGGGATTCTAAGATTTTTTGGTGCAGTTTTAAGTGATGTCCGATTGCTACAAACTTTTTTTCAGAGCTGTACATCAGATCTTAATAAATACATGTTTCAGCGATTTTGGAAATACAACCCGCAACAGTGGGTAATTAGCGAAAAATGTTTGTACGAAACTTCTGTGGAAAGTGCATTTCAAAGATTTTTTTTTTGGTGAATTTTAAGTTTTGTACTATTTGCATAAAACTTATTTTCAAAGCTCTACATAATAATATAATGAATACGTGTTTCAGCGACTTGAGGAATTCCACTTGCAACAGTTTTAAAAGGGCGGAAAATTTTTATATGAAAGTAGTTTGTTTACCGCTCAGTTTCAAAATCATTTTCAAAGCTTTCTGAGAACATTGATTTTATAAGATACGTGCCAAGGGCAAGGCCGGGTTATACCCGCTAGTATACTATATAATAACGTAACGTAACGTAACTATATAATAACGTAGTTTGGAAATAAAAAAAAAGTAAGATGTTCTAGTCGGGAGCTCCCGACTAGAGAATTTCTTGAACCCTCTTATTCCAACACCAAATGCAGCTCGGTTGAATTAATAAAGATAAATTAAAAAAAAAATTCCATTGGCAGGGTTTGAACTCGCAACTGCCTGCATATTTACTTTCCTCCTCCACTGCCTCTACTCAATATGCACACTAATAATTGAGTATTATTGAGAAAAAAACCAATAAAAATAGCAAATCAGAAAACGATCGCAGTTGTTCACACAAGAAGTGTATCCGGCAGTCGCCATCCAACCGCCATGTAACTCCGGAACCAGTACATGGAACATGAAATTCACCTCACTTACACTAATACATTGTAATGTACTCTGAAAATATAGAACAGAAGAAAAAATAACCTGCAAGCGAGCAAACGTGTTTTTTTCAAATTCATTTTCAATTTGTGCAGAGCAGAAACGCTCCCCCAACGATACAGAAATTCGTAAAGTTTACCTGGAAGCCCTGCGGACGCCCTACTACATCATTTGGTCCTTCGAGCCGGATACTTCATCAACATTAGGCATATCCAGTTCGCCCCAGCATGCATTGGTGGATCTGCAATAAAAGGTTCCAGGAACAGCTACAAACTAAAACAAGATAAGTAGCAGTGCACCTACCTCAACTCGTCCATTGCCAAATTTCCGGCAACTCCAGTCCGATTAATTCATATTGTGTGTCTGAACATATTTTTTCGCTTCACATTGTCCGTGGTTAAAGCGAGTGGCAATTGTATTTAAAAAATTCAAAAAAAAAACCGCAAATAAAATATTGTTCGTGGCCATAAGGGCATCTAAAAAGTGATAAATATTAAAACAAATAAAACAGAAAGTGACTCCGATAAGGTCGCCATATTGGTGTCTGTACATATGTATGTATATACATATATGTACAAGTGCATACCCAAAAATTTAACCGATCGCCATATTGATGTACGCAAGTACATCAAGACATATCTGCACACATAGGCTTTCGCTCCGTTGAACAACAAGTGTATGAGCTTCTCCATTCTAACCTTCACCAAATAATCACATACCTAAATATAAAAAAAAGACACACAATTCTGATTGGTATTTAGTTAATTAAAACCACACTGTGCAAATTCACCTGCATGTATACACACACACGCACATCATATTATATGTGTATCGTTTGCTATTTTTCAAGATCAATTTATATATTTATTTTTGACCAATTAATTGGCAAGTGCAAAAGGTAAACAAACATCAGGGTTGTAAAGTATCAAGATCGGTTTTCGATAAACTGATTCTGAGAAACTTTTATATTTTTGTATGTTTCCACTGTGCCATTGAGCTGCGTTTACTTAATAAAATACAAACATATGCATTACTTTTTCTTATTCTTATAAAAATGTATACATCATAATTATAAGTTAAGACGTTTCCAAGTTGCGTAATAAATCGAATATCCGTGCGATTTTTCTTAAAATAACCATTTATACAAATAATTCTATGACAAAAAACCTTCCATTGAGCTGCGTTTAGAATAAACGTACTTCTTCTTGAGCTCAACAATTAATAAGCAATAAGCATCAATTTTTTTGCGCGACACAGCCGCCGTGTCAAAAGAGAATTAATCCTTTTCTCTGGTGTTTCAATAAAGAAATAATTAGATTTTTTCTCAAGTAAAGGAAGCTAAATAAGCATCAATTTAGTAAATTATTAGTAAAATAATTAATTTAACAAAATTTTCCGATTTCGTTGGACTCAATAGTGAACACCATTTCGGTCATTCCATTTTATTCTGATATCTCGATTCCATCGTTCCTGTGTTATTTCTTATTCCGTTTTCGCTCGGCTGATTCAAATTATTTGCATTTGATCACATTTCACCTGGTTATTACAATTTTTGGCTCTGTGAAGAGCCTAGTATGCCAATCGGTGGTGATCAAAACAGCCACAAACGACTCACAGCACCGTCCGTTAAGGAGTCAAAGCGACCATTAACCTCACCTAGAGCAGTTTTCGGGAAACTCAAGGTCGAGAGTACCAGCACAACCGTCCGCAAGACTGTGAGTCCGATTCCAACAAGAGATATTACCCCAAAAATTACCCGTTCGACTACGCAAAAGATGCAGAAGTCAAGCGAAATGGCAATGAACGACTTCGCTTCTATAACTGATTGACTAGGCCAGTTTGAAGTGAAGATCAATGACGCAGCGGACAGTGACGTGTCACTGTTCACTCTCCAAGTCCGACGAGATCAGATTAAGACTTTATGGGAAAAGGTAGAACGCGAGTACGAGTTATGTTCCAAAGCTCTCAACCAAGGCGCTTGGAGCAGCAGTGACCTGGTGGCTATGCAAGCTAAATATGATTACTCGTACTCCGTTTACAAGCGATGTGCGGCTCAACTAAGTGAAAAAATAGAAAGAGCCACGGCTTTAAATAGACAAGCTGAGCAACCCCCTCCAACTTCTCCATGTCCAGGGGTTGCAGTCTCCCGCCATGCGACACTGAAGTTTTCAGTGGGGATTACCTACGCTGGCCTACTTTCCGAGACTTGTTTACAGCGGCTTATATTAACAATCCAAGAGCCGACCGGCAACGGAATCTTTCCGATGCCGAGTATGCCGAGGAGTCCACGCGCTGCGAAAGTGCCAGCGGTTCTTGCGGCTGTCTCCAGAGAAGAGACTCCGAGCAGTTCTGGTCAACAAATACTGCCCAAACTGCCTGGCTCACCAACATTCCGGGGAGTCCTGTCGCCGCAAGGACAAGTGCCGCAAGTGCCAGGGCGACCATCACACCTTGCTTCATTTCCAAGAAGCGCGTCGCATGCCATCGCGATCTCCAGAGCGATCCCAAACAATGCGCAGCACCAAGGCCCAAGCGCGACGCTCCGCGCCACCTTGATCCGCAGGTTCCATCTCCTTGTCGACTTTAATGGAACACAAAAGGACAAACGTGCTGCCGAGAGCACTCATCCGACATGGAAACGGCAAGGCGACCCGCGACACTCGGGCACTTTTAGACCCGTGCTGTCCGGTAAGTCTTATCGACGCATCCTTGGCAAAGGCCTCCGGGCTATCCGTCACCCGCGTCGGTAAAGACAACGCTTGCTCGGCCATTATAAGTTCCAGGACCTCTAGCTTCCAGCGAGAGGTCATCCTGCAGGTGATGTCAAATCTCCGGTATCGAACTCCAACGAAGCTCGTCAGCGAGAAACTGAACGAGCCTTTCAACAACGTTCGATTGGCAGACGATCGCTGGTTCCAGCCGGAAATCTCCAATCTGGTTTTGGGCTCGGATATCTACCCAGACTTAATTCTCCAAGGCGTCCTGGCGAGCCATGGCGGCGCACCACTGGCCCACTGGCTCCTGCGCTTACCAGTAGGAACAGAGCCACTTCCCTCTCCCTTTTTGTTTTTGCGATACTGCAAGGCGGGCGGCATATTCACACAAGAAGTGTATCCGGCAGTCGCCATCCAACCGCCATGTAACTCCGGAACCAGTACATGGAACATTAAATTCACCTCACTTACACTAATACATTGTAATGTACTCTGAAAATATAGAACAGAAGAAAAAATAACCTGCAAGTGAGCAAACGTGTTTTTTTCAAACCTTCTTAAGTAAATTTGTGCAGAGCAGAAACGCTCCCCCAACGATACAGAAATTCGTAAAGTTTACCTGGAAGCCCTGCGGACGCCCTACTACATCAGCAGTGAAGACTAAATTCGAAGCAGACCCGCATGAATGTGTGTGTGTACAATGTACACTGTACACTGTGCATGTACATATATAGAAATTCTTGAAAATTACGTCGTAATACGTGCGCAGTAGTACGCAAAATACCGAAAAACAAAACAAAAACCGATCTTAATGAAATTTTCTACAGTATATATTATTGTACCTTAGAATATTTGTGTATTCTCAAAAAGTCAATTGCATTTAAATTGTGGCTTAAATTGGTTGGCAATACAAGTTGGGTTATTAACTTGATTTATAGCTCTGAGGTGTAGCGGGGAGGTGGCGATAGGTATAAAATGAAAGATACTTGACATATATATAATATTCTAGAAGCAACATATCATGTTTGGTGACTCTAGCTCTAATTATTTACCCCAATTTGCTCAAAAAACAGGATGTCGACATCGGTTTTTATCGATTGCTTGGAAACGGAGTAAGTTATCGATTATCGGAAACAAGCTCGAACTGCATGCACTAGGAGCACCTACATCTAAAACTTCAAGTCTCTGTCTCTAATAGGTTCTGAGATCCTTGCGTTCATACATACGGACAGACAGACGGACATGGCTAGATCGACACGCCTATTGATGCTGAATATATGTACTTTATGGGGTCGGAGATGCTTCCTTCTGCCTGTTACATACATTTGCATTTTTTAAATATACCCTTTTTACCCATTTTTAATGGGTTCAGGTTATAACAACTTTATTTCACGAGAGTGAATCTGTATCAGTTTATTATGTTGAATATCTGGATTATGACCGAAGAACAAAAATTTGCTTACGCTATATTTAAATATTTATAATTATATTTAAATAATAATTGGAGTACGTGACTTTTTGCAAAGGGACCGCAGCTGCAGCTTGTTTATGCTAGCGTTTCTCTGTGGGTCTGTTTTTGTTTATAAATGATTGTTGAAAATATTTGAGCTTGGCTGCAGAAGGCATTCTGCTCTTATGATTTTCGCTGCTGTTAACATTATTTGAATTTGGCTGCAGAAGGCATGCTATTGTCATGATTATTCAATTTGTAAATGTACAGTGGGTTATACCATGCAAAGCAGCCTTTGAATAACAGTGGTTCAAAATTCGGTTGTTGTGAATATGTCACTCCTCCCCACTAAAAATATAGCGTGTCCTCACGCGTGTAGGGAATATATAAAAGGTAAGTATAATAAAAAACAAGTAAGAGGTTCTAGTCGGGAGCTCCCGACTAGGGAATACCCTGAACCCTCTTAGTCCAACACCAACTGCAGCTCGCTTTTGCGCCGCAAACACGTGCGCAGTAGTGCGCAACATACCGAAAAACAAAACAAAAACCGATTTTAATGAAATTTTCTACATATATATCTTATTGTACCATAGAATATTTGTGTGTCCTTAAAGAGTCAATTGCATTTCAATTGTGGCTTATATTGGTTGGCAATCAAGTTGGGTTATTAACTTGATTTATATCTCTTGGGTGGTAGCGGGGAGGTGGCGATAGGTATAAAATGAAAGATACTTGATGTATACTATTCTAGAAGCAACATATTAAGTTTGCTGACTCTAGCTCTTATTATTTACCCAATTTGCTAAAAAAAAAAATGATGTCGATATCGATTTTTATCGATTGCTGGGAAACGGAGTAAGTTAGTCGATTATCGGAAGCAAACTGAATCTGCGTAGGTACTAGGAGGACATACAGCTCAAATTTAAAGTCTCTAGCTCTTATAGATTCTGAAATCCTTGCGTTCATACATACGGACGGACGGACGGACGGACAGACATACGGACATGGCTAGATCGGATAGGCTATTGATACTGATCAAGAATATATGAGGTCGGAGATGCTTCCTTCTACCTGTTACATACATACATTTACATTTTGCACAAAAACATTATACCCCTTTTACCCATTTTTAGTGGGTTCAGGGTATAAATATTATTTAAATACTTGGATACAATTTTGATAACATACTTAAATTTTTTTGTTAATTTTCCGGCCAGCTGTGCCCCTTTTCACAGCTAAATTTGTCAGTGACGCTTTTAGAGCCTACCTCTAAGCAGAAGGGTGTAAGTAGAAAAAAAGTGTTCTTAAGTAAAATAAAAAATAATCTTAGTTTGCTATATTAATTAATAAAATACACTAAATAAGAAAAAATAAATTAAGAAGATTGTTAATAAAGTAAAGAAATGTAAGAAGATTGTTAATAATGTTAATAATAAAGAAATGTAAGCTAGATATATAGAGTGTTAAGTAGATAGGACAGAGAGAAAAGTAATGGGAAAAGTAATGGGAAATCACCGACCCGTGGTGGGGGAAAATTTACAGCCTGTCCGGCAAGCTATGCCCCTGCTCATAGCTTGGGATTGTCAGTGACTTCCCGAAGGTATCGTGAAAGCAACGATTTTATTAGGGGTAGAGAAAGTTCGATAGAGAAAACGTGATGCAAACTATTATAATTTTTACATAGCACGCGAAAAGGATTGTGCATAGCGTAGTCTGTTGTGCACGTAGACAGGAATAAGGGGCGGTAATTTCTGGTTGGTCTAGACGGAACAGAGAATTGAAGACGCCCTAGCAGAAAAGGAGAAGTTGGATGGCAACCGAAGATTAGGGTCCCTATTTAAACCTCGTATGGGAAAAAGCAGAAATTGCTTCTGAACAGATTCAATACGATCCTGGCTATTGTTATACTGCGGAGACCAGATGCAAGAGCAGTATTCAAGGATAGGGCGAACAAGAGAGATGTACAGAAGTTTCGTTATAAAAGGATCGTTAAACTCTTCCATCGTTTAATGAATCCAAGTACACCTTTTGCCTCATTAACGATGGTATGTATGTGAAGATTGAAACAGAGTTTAGAATTAAAAAGAACGCCTAGATCCTTAACTGTTAGTATACGTTGCAAAGGGGTATTGTCGATTGTATAACTGACAAGATAAGGTGTAGTACGATGAAATGTCATAAACATACACTTTGAACAATTCAGATGAAATTGATTGGCCGAACACCAAAGTTGCATAGCGTTCAAATCGTCTTGTAGACGACAATGAGAATGTAGGGGATTAGTGTATGATAGAATAAGTTTCACATCATCCGCATACATGAGTACACGGGCATGTGATATAACAGAGGGGAGATCATTTATAAAAAGAGTAAAGAGTAAAGGTCCAAGATGACTACCTTGAGGAACACGAGAAGTAACGTGAACCTGTTTAGAGGTAGTCAGCCTCAGCATAACTCTTTGGGTCCCGCCATTTAAATAAGAGCTAATCCAAAGCAAAGGAGACGGAGGGAAACCTATTCGGTCAAGTTTAAAAAGTAAAATATTGTGGTGCACAGATTCAAACGCCTTACTGAAGTCAGTATAAATGACATTAGTTTGCATTTTCGAAAGAAAAGCATAATTTACCAAGGAAGTAAACTCAAGCAGATTGGTCGTAGTTGACCGATTCTTTACGAATTCATGTTGAACAGGGGAAACAACTGATTTGCAGAAATGCTGCAAATTCGAAGTCATTATTTTTTCAAATAATTTAGGAATAGCGGACAGTTTTGCAATGCCCTGTAATTTTGTATATCAGACTTTCCACCTTTCTTGTGGAGGAATGATAGATATAAGATTCTTTCCAAAGAGATGGAAAGACAGAAGATTCAAGAGATAGATTAAAAAAGCTTTTGCAATGGATAAAGAAGGGAAGAACTACACTCCTTGAGTAGACGACTAGGAATATTGTCAGGCCCAGGAGAGTAAGAAGATTTTAAAGAATTTATAGCTAAAAGGAGAGAGGAGTGTGAAATAATAGGAGGAGGTATAGAACTAGAGGAAGAAATAGTATAATAAGAAGTATTATTAGGACAGACTGAGGAGTAAGTCGATTGGAAAAAATTAGCAAAGAGGTTAGCAGGATCAGGTCATTACTAGCTTTATCCATCCCGAAAGAAAAAGAAGTTGGCAAACTTAAAGATTTACGCTTCAAGTATACAAAATTTTAAAACTGTCTCTGATTTTGGGCAAATTGCCTTTTACAACGAGTTAGATAATTCTCATAGCATTGAGAATTCAGAAGAAAGAAGTTCGACTTGGCTATAGAATATTTAGCCAAGTCTGTACACGAACCAGACTTTTTAAACTTTTTAAAATATTTAGATTTTAAGTTTTTAAGATATGACAATCTGGGAGTAAACCAGGGTGGTTTTGAAGAAATAGTCGAAGGAATTGACTTGGGAATACTCATATCTAAGAGGGAGTTCAGGGTGCTATAAAAATAATTAATAGCAGTATTCATATCAACCGAGTCCTATAAGAAAGACCAATCGGTTGCATATATAAGCTGATTCAGCAATGAATAATTTGAATAATAATTTGAATAATTTCCTTTGCGAAAGCAGCGGCGGGGCTTATTGGCTGATGAGCACGAAATGAGACGATTACAATTGAACATTGTAATCTCTAAAGTAGGATGATATACATCCTCATGAAGAGATAAAGAAGGGTACCTAGACACATTCGAAATAAGGTAGTCGTTAACAAATACAAGGTCAAGTGTTTTATTCAAATGATTAGAAATTGAATTGATTTGAAACAACGAAAGATCAAGCATGCAGTCTATAAAATCATGCTGTGCTGAGGGCACTAGATCATTTTCGGCAGTGAATAATAACCAAGAGATGTTCGACAAATTAAAATCACCCAACACCATAAATAGGTCATTATCACGCACGTGTGAAGAAACTTCTTTAATACAAGTAATATGTTTCATATAAACTTGAAATCAGAAGAAGGAGGAACATAAGAGCATGTAATAAAGATATTCCGTGTAGGAAAAGACACCTTGACTGAGACAATCTCAGCGTCAGTAGGCGAACTAAAACAGAAAAGTTCTGACTGGAGAGTGGCTTTAACGGCAACTAACACACCACCACCTCGAGTCGGCCGATCATTTCTATGCAAAATAAAACTATTCGAAAATACCTCAAAATCGGATATGGTTGAATTTAACCATGTTTCGGAAAATGCTATTATATCTGAGTCGAAGGAAGTACTGGCCATGAAAAGATTTTTAAGCTTTGAAATAAGACCTCTGACATTCTGATAATGAATACAGATTTGGTCAGAAGATGAAGTTAGTTTTTTGGGGCAGAAATGGTACCCTGTATTGAAGGGACTGAAAGGGTGACAGGCTGGTTACGCTTTTTTGGCTTGAACTCGTGAACAATCATGTGTGGAGGCCAAAATTTGGGATCACAAATGACTGGGAACATATCATGTGAAACATTTATTTTGAATGATGATATTTCACGAGGGGTGGAGAAATTCAATTTGGTTATTGACACGCTAGCAGAAGATTTGCTAGCAATATAGGCTGCCAATGACTCAGAAGTGGTGTCCGATGAAAGTCGAGACACAAAAACTTGCCTACGAGGGGCAACAACCGATAAAGTAGGTGCTGATGGGGCTGCAGGTAATACAGGAGATGGAGGAGCTAAAGAGGCACCATGATTGTGTTTACCAATCTGGGCAAGATTACGCGCAGGTCTACCTTTGCGGCCAGGAGCTGACGGGGCTGAGGCAATTTGGATAACTGGGACGGTATCAGGTACGGGCTCTACTGGCACTACTATAGGGGATGAAACGGGGGTAATTGGGCAGTCGCTTGGGGAAGGCGATAAAGACAACATTGGAGATAAATCCATGTTGCTAGGTAGGGACAAGAAAGACGTAGGTGTCTGAACAGACGTAGAGGGCAATTGCAAAAGTTGATGCTCCAACCGGCGATTGGTTGGAGACTCAAATTTATAATTGGCAAGCAACTCAAAACTCGAGTCAATTTTACTCGACAGTTGCTTAGCCACATTATTCAATTTTAAGAATTGATTTCTCACAGAATTATACATTCTGGAGAAATCAATTTGCTTGTCGATGCAATCTGGGCACGACCAACGCAAGCCACCCCAGCCCTTGGCAACTGCAGCGATCTTGTCGCAATCACGCCCAGTGAGACCTGCACATTTAGCATGCATCATATTCTCACACAGCCAGCAATTAACAAATTGCGGCTGTGCAGAATCATCAGCCTGCTTGAACGTGCAAGGTTTCTTACAGCACGACATAGTTATTACAAGTATGCAAGTTGCGAGAGCGCAGAGCAAAACGAAAACGGTGCACAAGAATAGAGCAAGTAAAAAAAAGCAATAGCAAAAATTTGGGAGAGCGCGATGCACAAGCAGAAATATGCGGCAGCGAACACACGCACAAGCAAGTGTATGCACAGGGGAGCACCAAAGCAAAAGAATCAAAACAGGCAATAACAACAATACGGAACGGACGCCGCGTTCAATAAATGCAATTATTAACAGACTTACGCTGCGACAACAGAATAACACTTTGCACAATTATACAGCTTTTTAAATAAAGCACAAAAAAGGCCAAATTAAGAAATAAAAAGCAGGATTAAAGCGCAAAAAAATATATAAAAATCTTGGAGCACAAGTAAAACACGTCAATCACTCTCAACTGAGAACTCTCTGATTAATATGATAATTACAATTACTGGCATTATTATAATTTGGAATATTTTTATTTCTTTAGTATGTTCGACAATAATTTCTTTTGTTAGAGTTTACGAAAGTGGTTTTAATTTAGTAATATTATTTATTAGGTATATACTTTGTGTGTAATATGAGTTCAAATTGCTTATAGATATTTCATTAAGTATTACTGAGCAATTATGGATTTTTATTATGTTATTTCCCTCAATTGAGATTCAATGTGATTTTTGATTTGGATTCAATGTGATTTTGAATAATTATTGTGTTTATATTTGTTTGTCAGTAACATTAGTTTGTCATATATGTCTTCTGTCTTTGTTCAATTTATTATGAGACAATGGTGTTCGTAATAATCTGGTATGTCTATCATACCTATTTTAAAGAGTAAGTATCCATTATTTGATTTAATAGGGTTAATATCTATAAACTGGTTATTACTTCCTGGTAATAGGGTTGACATCATTAGTGTCAGAAAAATGTAAGTTATAGGTCCTGCTTTGGAATTTAGTCCGCCTGTAAATGTTTGCTCGTATTTAGCTCCTTTTCTTTTGATAATTTGTTTTATAACCTCTGTTAGTCTCTTCAAAATGATCTTCGTCAATTTGTTCTATTTTCCCAGTGGGTTTGTAAGTGTTTTGTAATTTACCATGAATTGTGGGTGCTTTCCTAAACTTAGTATTTATTTCGAAATCCTTTCGGTTTTTATTAAGATTATTTATTCTTGTCTCTTTTATATTCTGGGTATTATAATTAGGTGTTCCTGCATAAACGAAAATGTCAGCTGGACTTCTACCATTAGAGTTATGTTTTGGCTTATGATTATAAGTGCATAAAATTACTTCAATTTTCATGAGTCTATTTTGTTCGTAATAGTCAGTATTTATAATATGCATTTTTTCATTAATTGTCTTATGCAGTCTTTCTACAGCCGCTGTTTTTTGAATTTCAACTTTTCCTTATTTAAACATTCTTTCAGGGGTAGAGTCATAAAAGCACTGTCGCTATCTGTCTTCAGAGTTGTAGGTTTTCCCATATTGTTAAATATTTGAATAAGTCCTCTCTTGACTTCCATCCAATCCTTGCCGCTAAGCTCAATTACTTTTGAAAATTTTGAATATACATCAATGCATGTTAAATAGCTGTGATTCTTTTTTTTAAATGGTGTAATTTAAAATTTATAAGATATGTTGTTTTATGGTTCATAATTTCATTAAATGCTTGTTGTATTATTTCAAAATCTGAGTCGTATTCAATTTATAATACGCTTGAATTGTTGCAAAAATGTTCTATCAATATATGTTTAGCTTTTCCAATATTTAGGTTTAAATATTCGATTTTTATCATTAATTTTTTAAAATATTGTTCAACTTCTTCCTTTTCGGTATCACTTCGAATCATTTCTATTTGTCTTCTAAAGTAATTCAATGGTTTTTCTGTTAAATGAATTCAGTTTTCGTTATCTTCTTCAGCGCTTTGTGCTTGTGTATTAATATCTTGTTCGCCTAGCATAATATTGATTGAGATTTTGAATATTTGATTGAGAAATTATATTCACTAAGTTTAATACGCCAACGTTGTAATTTCATGTTGGGTTCTTTAATGTTATTCAGCCAAACAAGTGGCTTGCGAACGCTTTAAATGTCAAATGGTCTGCCATATAAATATGGGCGAAAATATTGTACTGCCCACACTATTGCTAAAAGCTCTTTTTTAATGTACTGTAATTTGTTCATGCTCGTTTAGCGTTCTACTTGAGAATCTAATTGGCTTGTTATCTTGTGATAACTCCTATTGCAAAATTACTTGCGTCGGTTGTTAACTGAAATTTTGTATTAAAATCTGCACATGTTAATATTGGGTCATTCATAATTAATAATTATAATTTTTTAAATGCTTTATATTCATAATTTTTAATATCAATTTTTACTGCTTTCTTTAAGTAAAGAGTCATGGGTTTTGCAATTTTTGCAAAATCTAGAATAAATCTTCGATAATAACCACATAAGCCTAGAAATAATTTAATTTCCTTTGATGTTTTTGGCAAAGGAAATTCTTGTATTGCCTTTACTTTTAGTTTATTTGGCCGTATGCCTTCTGGACTTATAATGTGGCCTTAAAATTCTGATTCCTTTTTTATAAATTCGCACTTAACTAATTAAAGTTTCAAATTTGCCTGTCTTAATTTTTAAAAACTTTATTTATTGAATTTAAATGTTTATCAAGTGATGTGGAGAAGACAATAATGTTGCCAAATAAACAAGGCAATGCTTGTTAATTAAATCACGAAGAACATGATTCATGCACCTTTGAAATGTTGCTGGTGCATTTTTAAGTCCAAATGGCAATCGAGTATACTCGTCATGTCCGTATTTGGTAGAAAGCGCTGTTTTATTAATTGATTTCTGATCCATTTCAATTTTTTGGAAACCTTCTGCTAAATCTATTGTAAAATATGAGCATCTTCCTAATTTTCCCAAAATCTCGTCCATGTTTGGAATGGGAAATTTATCATTAATTGTTATGTCGTTCAATCCTCTGTAATCGACAACTAATCATTTTTTGGTAGTATCCATAAGGGACTACAATAAGACGACTGGCTATGCCGAATAATACCTTGGGTTAGCATATCTTTAATTTGCTTTTCGACTTCTTGTTCACAAGCGAAAGGGTAACCGTATGGTTTCCTGTAAATTGAATTTTCATGGTGTGTATTAATTTCCTGCTGAACAATGCTCGTGAAATTCTCACCTTCTCGATATTGAATATCACTGAAATTTTTCAATAATTTTAATAGTTTTGTTTTTTCTTCATCATTTAGATGATCAACTCGGGAATCTTGACCCGATGTTATTTCATTACTTATTGCGTAATTAACTTCTTGTTTATAACTTTCTGGTTTTAAATATGTTTCAACGTTTTTTTTTTCATTTGGATCCCAAACTAATTTCTTATGCTTGAACGATCTCTCGCTAAATATTATACTATCATGACTGTAGTGTAGTATGCATATATATTGAATATCTACTGTACCAAGAGTACTTAAAGTGAACACACTGTAACACTTTGTTGCAGTGTTTATATATATACAAATCCCCGGTCATAAACCAAGTGGCCGAAATATGAGTCGATCGGCGCGCTCACAGAATGTGCAAGTGTCAGCATTCTGTTAGACGCGCCGACCACTTGACCGAACTCAAGGGCATGCATATACCCTAGCGTTCCAGCTTAAGAGAGCATAATTACATACATATAACATATAGAATATACATAACCGTCTCTCTGCTGTCCAACTGTGGGCAGCGCAGCGATGAGACTTAGGCTTACTTAGAACCTAAGGAAAAATGTAAAAATCAGATTCAACTGAACGTTGGAAGCGGCACCTTCGCTGCTCCCAATAAATTAATAAAAATAATATATCGTTCACAACATGGCGACCGTGACATGGTCCTAAATATTAAAAAAAAAAAAATCAACAACAACTATGAAAAGTGTCTACAAGTACGAGTGGCAGTCCGTCAACGATGGAATAAAACACAAGAGTGAGAGGGCTGGATGACAACAACAACAAGCAACAAGTGTGAGAGGCAATCCGTCCCTTACGCCAGCGCTGGAGACCTAGAGATTGGAAACAAAAAAAACTGAAAGCCTGAGTGAGTAGAGTGCGAGTAATGGGCAAACGCGGAGGCCAGAAAAACAAAATAAATAAAAGAATAGCACACATTAAGTGGCTATTATACACGACTACGCCGCCCACATGGGCAACTGCACAAAAATTAACTACCGAACTTGATTTTCTGAAAGAAAGCCTCCAGCAAAGAAAGCCAAATACCGCAACTCACTCTGCAAATATCAAAGTTATAAATGAAAAACTAATTAAAAAACCACCATCTCCAAAGCCGTTGCCGAAAAAACCTGACGTCTGCCCGAACGACTGCCCTGGACCACTCTACGCTCCAGCATGCAAATTCACATGCTTGGGACCAAAGACCAGTGCGAAGACCGGCACCGGCCCCGCCTGAGCCAATAGGCCACGGACATCAGCAGCAGTGAAGACAACAGCGCGAGGGGCACTCCGCCACTTTCGCCTACGAAGGAGCGTCAGCGTAGCCAAACCGGCGACGACCAGCTGACGCGGAAGACAACTGGACATCTGGAGCAACAGTTAACATTATTATAATAAAATTTGTAAAATTGTGCGGAACCATCTCCGCTCAATTAGAAGTATAGCCCGTAAAGCTATACAAACCAATAGGTAGAAAAAATTGTTAACGTAAATGCAAAGCAATGCAATAGTAAAATTTACTGAAGATACAACAAATAGTTATAAATACACTCTAAAAATATATACGCCCAAAATGGCAATAGTGGACGTTAAGTCAGTGGACTCCACTGCTAATGTCATTAATAAAGTAGAGTCAAATAATAATGACTTAGAACTAATACACACACTGTTAATAATAATTGTTGTTATAATGTGCGCAAATTGTTTTTATAAACTATATAAATTACATAACAAATGTTTAAAAGAAAATATATGAGCCAGGCAAATGACCTAGACAAAATTTAAAAAAAAAGAGCACAAACAACATTGAAAAAAAATAACCCTATAGTTAATTTAGTAACTTTAAGAAAATGAAATAAAACAAATATAATGAATTACAAAAAAAAATATATTAATAAAAATATGGCTACACTAAAGACAATTAGAGCAACATATGATAGAATTCAGTTTTCCCTTATTTTAAAGAAAGACTTCATATCCATAATATAATGGAATGGAATGAATTATGTAAAGAAATAAATAACATAAGAATTGACTTTGATAAATCATATAAGTCACTTACACAAAACAGGCAAATTCAAAAAAATACGATTAAGAAACATGTAGAAATACTAGTAGAATGCTTTAATGAAGCACGTATACTAATACATGGCCACAGAGAAAAATTAAATCAAGATCATTGGTCCCAAGTATCAAAATTTTTAATTAGACTACGATCTAATTTAATATCAATTAAACTAAAGTTCAATTTAGATATATCAGTACCGACCATACTTAACACTTCTCTAACAGTTGAAACAGTTGAAACTGGTGATGAACCGGAATCAACAGAACAAACTGACACTGACCAAATAGAGTCAGAAGAGTTCGCGAAGACAAACCCTAAAATAGAAGAGCAAGATTTAATTAATCTTACCATTCCAGCTGTTTTGATGTCAGATCTGGATAATTCTACAGATTCTGATACTGGTACAGGCATAATAGAGAATAAATTAAGCAGCAATATCACAATGGCACAAACTAATATTGATTTTATTAATACAGCATCCAAGCTTATACCAATTTTTGATGGTAAAGCTGAAAACTTAACAAGTTTTATTGATGCTTTACAAATATTAGAATTGATAAAAGGCGAACACGAACAATTAGCGGTTTCTATAATAAAATCAAGGCTAAAAGGTGTCGCCAGCAATCTAGTCGGAAATGAAACAACAATAACTGAAGTCATTTCCAGATTAAAAAGCAACGTCAAAGGTGAAACTGTAGAAGTATTGTCAGCAAAACTGATGAACCCACAGCAACGCATTAAAACTGCTAACCAGTACATACTAGAGGTCGAGCAGTTGACAAAAACGTTAGAAGGTGCATATATAACAGACGGCTTACCCCCAGAGTTAGCCAGAAGTTATTCCACTCAGCATGCAGTCAGAGCAATAACTAAAAATTGCACAATCGATAAGGTAAAACTTATCATGCAAGCTGGTACCTTCAATACTATGAATGATGCCGTATCAAAATTTGTAAATAGTTGCACAGAAGCAACCGGACAGCCAAACACTGTCCTATATTACAAAAATTACCCACAGCGCGGCGGAAACCGCGGACGTGGAAATCATAGAGGTAACTTTCACAGTCGCAACGATAATTATAACAATAGTACCCAATACAATAATGGACGAGGCCAATATAGAGGAAACTCAAGAGGCCGTGGCAACACGAGTCGAGGCCAAAACTATAATAACCCACGTAATGTCAGAGTAACCCATACTACATCGGAAAACTCGCAAAACCCTTTAGATACTCAACAATAGAAAATGCAAAGGTTCATACCATTAATCTCAGTCAGAATATGTTTGTATCATTCAACCATGTGGCTACAGGAAAAGAACTTGTCTTTTTAGTAGACACAGGTGCAGACATTTCAATAGTTAAAGAAAATTCTGATGTCTTTCATGACATACAAGATAATTATATTATAGAAATAAAAGGAATTAGTCAAGAGGTAACCAAATCCAAGGGGTTAACTTCTATTGAGATACAGACCACTAAGTACATAATCCAACACGATTTTCATATCGTGGATTTACAATTCGCTATTCCTTGTGATGGCATATTAGGAATCGATTTTATTAAAAAATACAACTGTCAATTAGACTTCAAGCCATCTGAAGATTGGCTTATAATTAGACCTAATAACTTAAAATTTGCAATTTATGTTCCAATAACATACAGTTCTGGCAACAACTCAATACTTCTGCCAGCAAGATCCCAAGTTATTAGAAAAATCCAACTAAATTCAAAAGAAGACAGTGTATTGATTCCAAATCAAGAAATTAAGCATGGTATTTACATAGCAAGTACCATAGCAACATCTAAAAACGCTTTTATAAGACTACTCAATACAACAAATAAAGATCAAGTAGTCAGTACAAATAATTTAGCGTATGAATCACTTTCGAGCTACGAAGTAGTCAAAACTAATCTTGAAAATAGAGAAAATTCTGTATTATCTCAACTTTCAAAAAACTTTCCTCCACAATTCAAATCACAGCTTTCAAGCCTATGCACCCAATATAATGATATATTCGGATTGGACACTGAACCAATAAGCACAAATAACTTTTATAAACAAAAACTGAGATTAAAAGATGATGAACCAGTGTATATAAAAAATTACAGAAGCCCACACAGTCAGGTGAACGAAATACAGAAACAAGTCGGAAAATTGATCACCGACGGGATTGTTGAACCATCTGTATCTGAATATAATAGCCCATTATTACTTGTCCCTAAAAAACCATCTCCAGGTTCAGAGCAAAAGAAATGGCGATTAGTGATTGACTATCGTCAAATTAATAAAAAATTACTGTCCAACAAATTTCCACTCCCAAGAATTGATGATATTTTGGATCAACTTGGACGAGCAAAATATTTTTCATGTCTTGACTTAATGTCAGGATTTCACCAAATTGAACTCGAAAAAAGTTTAAGAGATATAACGTCATTTTCAACGAGCAATGGCTCGTATCGCTTCACGCGATTACCTTTCGGACTAAAAATAGCGCCTAATTCATTTCAGAGAATGATGACCATAGCATTCTCTGGATTAGAACCTTCACAAGCATTCCTTTATATGGATGACTTAATAGTTATAGGATGTTCCGAAAAACATATGCTTAAAAACTTAACAGACGTTTTTGAGAAATGTAGGAAATACAATCTAAAGTTACATCCAGAAAAATGTTCATTTTTTATGCATGAGGTGACTTTTCTCGGTCATAAATGCACAGATAAAGGAATACTTCCGGACGACAAGAAATATGATGTCATTATGAATTACCCTAAGCCGCACAATGCGGACAGCGCTAGACGTTTCATAGGATTTTGCAATTATTATAGACGTTTCATAAAAAATTTCGCCGAATATTCACGGCACATAACAAGATTATGTAAAAAGAATGTTCATTTTGAATGGACAGATGAATGCCAAAACGCATTCGAATACTTAAAAACAAAACTGATGGAACCCACTTTGCTACAATATCCTGATTTCAGCAAAGAATTTTGCATAATTACTGATGCAAGTAAGCAAGCGTGTGGAGCGGTTTTAACTCAAAACCATATCATTACTCAAAAACAGACCATTAATATATTTATTTTCAATGATCAATCCGAGTTCTAAACTGACACGTATGAGGCTAGAATTAGAAGAGTATGATTTCACAGTTGAATATCTAAAGGGAAAAGACAATTATGTAGCTGATGCGTTATCAAGAATAACCATTAAAGATCTACAAAACATTACTGGAAATATAATGAAAGTCACTACTAAATATCAAAATAGACAGAAAATCCGCGCGGATAACAAAGAAATAGAATTGCCTACGCAATCTATAGAGAAAGCTTCTAAGCCCAACGTATATGAAGTCATAAACAATGACGAAGTACGTAAAGTAGTGACCTTGCATGTAAAAGATACGCTATGTTTATTTAAATATGGTAGAAAAATTACTGCAAGATACGATGTTAGCGATTTATATACCAATGGAATCCTAGACTTAGGTCAATTTTTCCAAAGGCTTGAAACGCAAGCCGGTATAAACAAAATCAGCCAACTCAAAATGGCACCGTGGGAAAATATCTTTGAACATGTTTCAATAGATAATTTCAAGCAAATGGGCAATAAGATATTGAATACATTAAGAGTAGCGCTACTCAACCCGGTGACCCTTATAGAAAAACAAAAAGAGAAAGAAGCTATACTGTCTAAATTCCATGACGATCCAATACAAGGAGGTCATAGCGGCATTACAAAAACCTTGGCCAAGGTCAAAAGACATTATTTTTGGAAAGGTATGACTCGAGATATTACTGAGTACATACGAAAATGTCAAAAATGCCAAAAAGCTAAAATAAACAAGCACAATAAGACCCCATTAATAATAACTGATACGCCAATAAATGCTTTCGACAGAGTGATAGTAGACACTATTGGTCCACTACCAAAATCAGAAAATGACAATGAGTATGCAGTCACTTTAATATGTGATCTAACTAAATATTTAGTTGCCATACCAGTTCCAAATAAGAACGCGAACACTGTCGCTAAAGCAATTTTTGAATCATTTATTCTGAAGTACGGTCCAATGAAGACGTTCATTACGGACATGGGAACAGAATATAAGAATTCAATTATAAATGATTTATGCAAATACCTAAAAATTAAAAATATAACATCTACGGCACACCACCACCAGACAGTTGGAACAATAAAACGTAGTCATAGAACTTTTAATGAATACATACGCTCATATATATCGGTTGATAAAGCTGATTGGGACGTATGGCTTCAATATTTCATTTTCTGTTTCAACATGACCCCCTCAATGGCACATAATTACTGTCCATATGAGTTAGTATTTGGTAAAACAAATAATTTACCAAAACAATTTAATAGTATAGATAAGATTGAGCCCACATATAATATAGATGACTATGCTAAGGAAAGTAAATATAGACTAGAAGTAGCATACAAAAGAGCCAGAATAATGATAGAAGAAAATAAGAAAAAAAAAAAGATACTATATGATCAGAAAACAAACAACATAGATATATCAATAGGTGATAAAGTCTTATTAAGAAATGGAACAGGTCATAAGCTAGATTATAAATATACTGGTCCGTATAAAGTAACGGAAATAGGAGATAGAAGTAACATTATAATAACGAATAATAATAACAAAAAACAAACAGTTCATAAGGATAGGTTAAAAATGTTTATTTCATAATTGTATTTAGTATGGCCATGCTAAGAAAAAAAATTTTTCTTCTTTACATACAAATAATATTTGTAATTTCATTTTCTTGGAAAATATATATATACAAAAAAAAAAAAAACAAAAAAAAACAAAAAAAATAAAAATTTTCCTTTGTTAATTAAAAATTATTCTTTTAAGCAAAGTATACTTATAAAATAACTTCATAATATTACGTTATTTTTCAAAAGGAGGGAGATGTAATATGCATATATATTGAATATCTACTGTACCAAGAGTACTTAAAGTGAACACACTGTAACACTTTGTTGCAGTGTTTATATATATACAAATCCCCGGTCATAAACCAAGTGGCCGACATATGAGTCGATCGGCGCGCTCACAGAATGTGCAAGTGTCAGCATTCTGTTAGACGCGCCGACCACTTGACCGAACTCAAGGGCATGCATATACCCTAGCGTTCCAGCTTAAGAGAGCATAATTACATACATATAACATATAGAATATACATAACCGTCTCTCTGCTGTCCAACTGTGGGCAGCGCAGCGATGAGACTTAGGCTTACTTAGAACCTAAGGAAAAATGTAAAAATCAGATTCAACTGAACGTTGGAAGCGGCACCTTCGCTGCTCCCAATAAATTAATAAAAATAATATATCGTTCACAACAGTAGTCAATAATGGCGTTGTTTGCCTTTAATAAATTTCTGCCTAAAAGCATGTCATAATGAGGTGAAAAATCGTGTATGTAAAACATCTGGTCTTGCCTAAAGTTTATTAGGTGCAGTGTATACATAATGATTTAGTTTTGATACCCCTGTCATAGTTTAATCAAAGTAGGTCTTGTATAAACTGGTATATTAATAACATTTTCCTTCATCATATTTAGTGACGACCCAGTGTCAATGAGACATCTGTAGCATCTGTTATTAAATGTAATTTCTATGTACTGGCTTGTCCCGAGGCTCCAATTGGAAAATGTTCGTCTTTTATTTCGTTATTTTGAATTACCTCGTATTTGTTGTTCTGACAACCATACTCTTCTTGTACGTAATTACCCTGATAGTTGCCTGATTGTTGATCATTTTTATTAACCTGAATTTTTTGGGAACCACTAGTAGATATATCTACCTAGAGAAATATTTTGATTTATGGGGTTATTTATTTGTGCTCGTTGTAAATTCTGTTTGAATTTTTGAACTAGTTGCTTATTTTGGTTAAAATAGGCTTGGTTGTTCTGAAAGTGATGTGAAAAATTGGGACTTTGATTATTGTTAGTCATGTAATTTGGGGTAAATTGAGGTTTATTATTTCTTGTAATATTTGTAGCATTGTTAGTATTTTGAATTTATTATTATTATTATTATAATAATTTTCTTCATTTGTGCTACTTGTTTTAATTTCGAAATAGTTGATATGTCGTACCTTGCAAGTGACATAAAGAGTCTATCTGGTAGTTTTTTATGTATGAAGTTTTTTACAGTATTATTCATAGCGGTGGTATACAATCTGGAATAACCTAAATTCCCTTCTAATTATAATTTGTCCGTTATAATTATTATCTTAGCTTCTACCTCACTACAAAACTTGCGTAAATTATCTTGATAATTGGTATTATATAACATTCGCAGTAGTTCTTCCACGGGTGTTTGCGTTTTGTATTCGGAGATTAAAGCCTCCCTGAGTTGTTGCCAGTTGTTGATTTGCAGCATTCTGGGGTACCTTGTGGGCATCTCCGGATATCTGCAGCTCGATCGCCCAGCATGAGAACCTTCTGGTTGCTCCATTTTTGATTAAGTTTTGGGTTTTTGTGTTACAGCGACCGAATTGGATTTATACGTTGCTTGAATTGTTTAGACACCTTAAGTTCTTTTGCGGATAGCGAATTCCGGAATTGAAATATGTTCGATTTAATTGTAATACTGTGCACAATTACACTTGTTGATCAGAGAAGACACCAGTTGTATGGATAAGCCTCTCTTTAATTAATCGCATCACTCACGAATTTTAAATTATTTCGTTTCACGAAATGTTACGCTATCCTACCGGCTGCGCCGATAACGTAGTAAATAGTTTGGAAAAAAAAAAACGTTATTTCACGAGAGTGAATCTGTATCAGTTTATTATGTGGAATATCTGGATTAAGACTGAAGAACAAAAATTGGCTTACGCTATAATAATAAGTGGAGTACGTGACTTTATGCAAAGGGACCGCAGCTGCAGCTTGTTTATGCTAACGTTTCTCTGTGCGTCAGTTTTTGTTTATAAATGATTGTTAAAAATAATTGTGCTTCGCTGCAGAAGGCATTCTGCTCTTATGATTTTCGCTGCTGTTAGCATTTTTATACCCTGAACCCATTAAAAATGGGGAAAAAGGGTATATTGTATTTGTGCAAAATGCAAAATGCCATACATGATATGTTGCTTCTAGAATATTATATTTATGTCAAGTATCTTTCATTTTATACCTATCGCCATCTCCCCTCTACCACCCAAGAGCTATAAATCAAGTTAATAACCCAACTTGTATTGCCAACCAATTTAAGCCACAATTTAAATGCAATTGACTTTTTGAGAATGTTACGGAACTGCTTGTTTCTCGGTGGGCCGCGCCGGCTAGCTCATCGGTTACTCTGGGTGTAGTCCCATCCCTGGCCCGCAGTCCGCACAATCGATAACAACAAAGCTACGCGTCTGTAGCAAATCAGACTTTCCCAACACTATGCAAAACGAACCACTAATCGATAACATCAAACAATCGGAACTTCTAACAGATGAACAACATAAACAGCTGCGACGACAAATAAATGTAAACAACAAAGGTGAGACGCTAATATAATATAACGAAAAAAAAACTATTAATCCACTTTACTCTTCCAGATCAGGCCCCGGATCCGGACACAGCGCGCCCGCCCAACCATGAGACGATCACCTACTCGTCTCCCACATTTTGGCCATTAGATGGCCTGCATCAGACTGTGCCGGCTGTTAAGCCAACTCTCCCCATCAATGAAAATTTATCCGGACATTTCTCCTTTTAGGTACCGTATATAATTGGTTGCATTTCTTATCGCTATTAACAATTAATATTATTTCTTATTCCCCCTGCGGGATATCTCCAAGTTGCTATTTATAAATTCGTACCCGCGAACATTGCCGGCATTTTTAATAGGTATGTACGATAAATTGGTATATCTTATATTTAGGACAATTGATACTAATATTAAATTTAAATTTTTTTGTACAGAATACATTTTGTCTGCAACGCTTGTACAGAACAGGAGACGAAAACACGGCCAGAAGTTATTACCAGTCGACAAAAGAAAGGAAAACAAGGGGAGAGATATCAACACAGGTAATTATTGCACCAATGGGGAGCAAGTACCCGCTGAAATAAATGCGTGTATACTATATTTATTTATTTTATTTATTTATTTATTTTATTAATGGTCGACAAAACGAGTGTCTTCCTCATTATTCAGTAGATAATACATACAATAGATAATGGAATTATATGCTAAAAGCCTAGTTAGATAACACAGTTCTCTAAATAGCATCACCGACCGATGGAGGTGTTTTAGTTGCCAGTCCGGCCAGCTGTGCCCCTTTTCACAGCTAAATTTGTCAGTGACATCTAAGCAGAAGGGTGTAAGTAGGAAAAAAGTGTCCGTAAGTAAAATTAAAGATAATCTTAGTTTGCTATATTAATTAATAAAATACAATAAATAAGAAAAAAGAAAGTAAGAAAATTGTTAATAAAGTAAAGAAATTTAAGTTAGATATATAGAGTGTTAAGTAGATAGGACAGAGAGAAAAGTAATGGGAAATCACCGACCCGGTGGGGGAAAATTTACAGCCTGTCCGGCAAGCTATGCCCCTGCTCATAGCTGGGAATGGTCAGTGACTTCCCGAAGGTATCCTGAAAGCAACGATTTTATTAGGGGTAGAGAAAGTTCTATAGAGAAAACTTGATGCAAACTATTATAATTTTTACATAGCACGCGAAAAGGATTGTGCATAGCGTAGTCTGTTGTGCACGTAGACAGGAATAAGGGGCGGTAAATTCTGGTTGGTCTAGACGGAACAGAGAATTGAAGACGCCCTAGCAGAAGAGGAGTATCTATATCGCCAATAATCAACTTATGTAGAAGGACAACACCCGCTTAACGACGGAAGGTTTAGAAGAAGCAGCCTGCTGGAGTAGGATGGCAACCGAAGATTAGGGTGCCAATTTAAGCCTCGTAAGGAAAAAAGCAGAAATTGCTTTTGAACAGATTCAATACGATCCTGGCTATTGTTATACAGCGGAGACCAGATGCAAGAGCAGTATTCAAGGATAGGGCGAACAGGAGAGATGTCCAGAAGTTTCGTTATAAAAGAATCGTTAAACTCTTTAGACCATCGTTTAATTAATCCAAGTACACCTTTTGCCTCATTAACGATGGTATCTATGTGAAGATTGAAACAGAGTTTAGAATCAAAAAGAACGCCTAGATCCTTAACTGTTAGTATACGTTGCAAAGGGGTATTGTCGATTGTATAACTGACAAGATAAGGTGTAGGACGATAAAATGTCATAAACATACACTTTGAACAATTCAGATGCAATTGATTGGCCGAACACCAAAGTTGCATAGCGTTCAAATCGTCTTGTAGACTAGAATGATGTAGGGGATTAGTATATGATAGAATAAGTTTCGCATCCGCATACATGAGTACACGGGCATGTGATATAACAGAGGGGAGATCATTTATAAAAAGAGTAAAGAGTAAAGGTCCAAGATGACTACCTTGAGGAACACCAGAAGTAACGTGAACCTGTTTAGAGGTAGTCAGCCTCAGCATTACTCTTTGGGTCCTACCTTTTAAATTAGAGCTAATCCAAAGCAAAAGAGACGGAGGGAAACCTATTCGGTAAAGTTTAAAAAGTAAAATGTCATGGTGCACAGAGTCAAACGCCTTACTGAAGTCAGTATAAATTACATCAGTTTGCATTTTCGAAAGAAAAGCATAATTTACCAAGGAAGTAAACTCAAGCAGACTGGTCGTAGTTGACCGATTCTTTACGAATCCATGTTGAACAGGGGAAACAACTGATTTGCAGAAATGCTGCAAATTCGAAGTGATTATTTTTTCAAATAATTTAGGAATAGCGGACAGTTTTGCAATGCCCCTGTAATTTTGTATATCAGACTTTCCACCATTCTTGTGGAGAGGAATGATATAAGATTCTTTCCAAAGAGATGGAAAGACAGAAGATTCAAGAGATAGATTAAAAAGCTTTTGCAATGGATAAAGAAGGGAAGAGCTACACTCCTTGAGTAGACAACTAGGAATATAGTCAGGCCCAGGAGAGTAAGAAGATTTTAAACAGTTTATAGCTAAAAGGAGATACATAAGTGTTTCCAACGAAAGGCGTTATGTTTGTCTAAAGCGCTTATATTAGCTTGCCTGCCTAAAGAGCTCTCTGGGTAAGGGGGCGGTAAGGGCGATCATAAGGTGTATTCTGCACCTGAGGCGCGTAACACATATATATATATACATATAAGTATATGGGTATCACTCGTGCCTACGTTGACCAAAATCGAAACTTTTAATTTCATTCCTTACTTGACAGGCGCAATAATCTTTGGGCCCTTTCCTTCCCTGTTCGCACTTTCGGAAATTTACTTAATTTAAACTAATCGTGAGTATATTATGTATTAAATAAACAAAAATAAAACTACAGTTAACAATTTTAAAAAAATATATTCTCTTTCTGGGAGCACAATGAGGAGTCTGCGTCTGACTCTGCCTTTTACTCAGGCGAGGAGGGACGATGTGGAACGGACTCACTCAGTGATGAAGTGGGCGTGGTCTCGCCTGTGGCCGCCTCTTCGCTGTTGGAGCCTGGTTGTGGTGGCTCTTCTTGCCGGTGGCCGCTTCGTCGTCGTGGGAGCCCCGCCTGTGGTGGCTCGTCTCGCCGTCGTGATGGTGGCGACGCTGACAAGTGCGCGGAAATCAGGCGCTGTGCTCCAACAAATGGTTAAAGTTACTCTAATACAGTTTCTTTTTTGTTGTTTTTATCTCTCGACTGCGCGTTTTATCACAAGTGTATGTGTGTGTGTGTGATGGATATTATTTGTACACGGCGATTTGATTCGTAATATGTTTGCACTTAATAAATTTGTCTTTTCTCAAACGCCCATTTTTTTGATTAAATTTAAACTATAATCTTATGAAAGCCGGACTGATGACTTGGGGCCGGCATTGAAGAACTTCACTCGCTTTTGAGCACGGCACACCCGCCGTTGACCGCTGACAAAGTCGAACTCCACGCTGTACATTTGGGCAGCAACATCATAGGTGCCGAATTTCGGCACACACATACAGTTGCAAGGCGGGCACCGTTGCTGCTTAGCTGCTTACACGCTTTTTTTTTTTAGGTCAACGGCCCAAATGAAGGCCAAGGTCATATTCAAAGGCATGCGGCCCACTCTCGGGCGGCCAATAACGATCGCTCCTTCTGGCGCTGTGGATCGCAAGCTCGGCGTTGCCACTCCTCCCTAATTTGAGCGCCGTTGTGTGCCCGGCTTCACCCCGATACCCTGCCCCTATGACCAAAGATATCGGCGTGGCCGGGTTTCGACACAAATATACCTCGCACTACCACTGTACCACCTACCATACCAGGCCGCAACCTCGTGCTACCTCTTCTAGCGGGCCGGAGCCTCGTACCACCCCGCTATCGGGCTTTGGCCACGCACCAACTACACTGTCGGGCCTTAGCCACGCACCAACTACACTGTCGGGCCTTAGCCACGCACCAACTACACTACCGGGAGTCTTGGCCACGCACCAGCTACACTGTTCCGCCCCTAGGTTAGGGTGAACATCGGCTAACTCCGATGTTTAGCGCAAAGGTATCCGACCGAGATTACAAAGATCTGCATTTAAGTTAATTACTGAGGTTTTTATTCACTTTATTCATAACTTTTATCCTATTCTACCCTAACGCACTTCCTAGTCTAAGGCCCTGCCGCACTGTCTTGGAGCCCTAGCGCTCCGCTATGCACTGCACGTTATTCGCTCGCACTCCTTTTTTTTGGCACGTCTACTCACCATGATCGGTATTTCCAAAGTGCCGGCTCGCTCGCTAGCGAGCCATGCGCTTGCCTCGGTTGCTCGACTTCGCCGCGAGCTTTCGCAACTTCGCCTCGGAGCTTTCGCTCTTCGCCGCCGAATTGAAGCTGCGCTCTCGAAGGCAGTGTTGAGCAGCCGATCAGCAGCGCACGGTTGCAGCGGCGGCCGGCGGTTAAATTCAAATTAATGACTGGCTACTTGCCCATAACTACGCACTTATCCTAATAATACGCAGACTATGCGGTTAACGGCTCCTTGCCTTTTTTACTTGAGTATACTATCGGCGGCTTCTTGCCTCTTACAATCCTACTATCTTACACTACTACATTTAATGCTTATAAACTATAAAAATTATACGATATTATCCTTTCCATTACCTTGGCGATGCGGACGACGGCTCCTTGCCGTGAGTTCAAAACTGTGGGGGGGCTGATCATAATAGCCGCCTCACACCCCCCCTTACTTCGACGACGATACCGTCGCTTCCCCGGCGGTATTCATGGTGACGACTTTCTCGACTAGCTTATTACTTATTCGTTGTTTATGTTATTCCCTGCCTTAACAGTGCAGCTCACATTATACTAAGCCTATTCTGATTACGCTATTCACTTGTGACTTATAAACTAAATTTAGTACAATGGCTAAGCTGGGCGACGGGTGTCGCTCGCACTCTCCGCCTGCTCGTGGGCACCCATGTTCCCGGGGTCTTCCCCTTCGTCCTCCGTCGTCTCTCGGTAAAACGGCTTCAGCTGCGAGATATTGGCCACCCTCCTTTTCCGTTCACCTGGCCTCATTAGGCGCACAATGTTAGGTGACACGAACTTGATGACCCGATAGGGGCCATCGAACTTGGGTGCCAATTTCGCTGCGAAACCCTCGGCGGCGTTGGATAGCTGGTGCTGTCTTAACAGGACCATCGAGTCCAACGAAGGCCGCCACTCTCGTCTCCTCAAGTTATAGTGTCTGCCCTGGTCCTTTGATGCACGCTGGAGATTGCTGTGAACGACATAAAAGATTTCTTTTAACCTATCCGCCTTTGTCCTAGGGTCGAACGCACTAGTTGCGGACCCCGGAGTCACCTGATCATATAAAGCAGCCGGCAACCGCGGCTCCCTTCCCTGCATCAGGAAAGCGGGACTGAATCCGGTCGAATCCGACACGCTTGTATTGACCGCCAGCGATATCTCGGGCAAGAGTTCGTCCCACGAACTCTGGTGGCCCTCGATAAATTGCGCTATCATGGTCTTCACGGTCTTGTTGGTCCTCTCGGTAGGATTTTCTTGCGGACAGTAAGGGGCGGTGTACTGGATCTCTACACCCAAGGACTCCAGAAAAGCCTTGAAACTCCGGCTTGTGAACTGTACCCCGTTGTCACACACGAACTTCTTGGGCACCCCGAATCGGCTCAAAATCCTCTCCCGGAACGCCGTTTGTAGGTGTGCCGCCGTGGCTCTCCTGAGAGGGACCAGCTCCACCCATTTCGAGAAAGCATCATGGAACACCAGTAACATGGTGTTGCCATGTTTCGATCGTGGGAGGGGCCCGACGAAATCCGCACAAAGTATTGCCATCGGCTCTGCCACCTGCCTCGTCAGCATGCGTCCAGCCGGTTTGAGTTGCACACTCTTGAACTTTTGGCAGGTTTCGCAACACTTCACGTACTCGGCGGCGTCTCGGAACATACCCGGCCAGTAGTACCTTTGGGCTAGCCTCGACACAGTTTTCCTCACGCCTTGATGTCCGGCCGTGGGGGCATCATGGCATTCCGCCAATACCCTCTGCCGTTGACCACTGGCCACACATAGCTTCCAAGGGATGTAATCTTCGTCGTCCGCGCGGTGGCCCAAATGCCTATATAGCTGTCCGTTTTCCTCGATGTAATCCGGGAACTTGGCTGGCTCTTCGGCGATTCTAGCACGCATACTCGCGACCCATTTGCAGGGCGGCTCGGCCACCACTGCTTGCTGACAGGTCTCTAGAGGATGTCTTGATAGTGCGTCAGCCACGACGTTGAGCTTCCCTCGTCGGTAGTGAACGTCGAATTGGAATTGTTGCAGTTCCAACGCCCATCGCGCGATTCTTCCTGACGGGCTCTCGATAGAATTAAGCCACTTTAGGGCCAAATGGTCCGTTATCACGTCGAACCGGTACCCTTCTAGGTAGCAACGCAGCTTCCGTATCGACCAAACGATTGCCAGGCACTCTTTCTCGGTGGCGGAGTAGTTCACTTCGGCCTTCAGCAACTTTCTGCTCGCGTACGCTATGACCCGCCCCTGCCCTTCTATCGTCTGCGTCAGCACTGCGCCGAGGCCGTACTCGCTTGCGTTAGTCTGTAGGACGAATCTGGCGGAAAAGTCTGGACAAGCCAACACAGGGGCAGTCGTCAAGCTGTCCTTCAATTGACGCAATGCCTCCTCCTGTTCTTGATCCCATGCCCATTTCCGGCCCTTCTTTAAGAGCGCTGTTAGCGGCTGTACCTGAGTCGCGAAGTTGGGAACGAAGCGCCTGTACCATGACGCCATCCCAAGACACTGCCGCAACTCCTTACAATTTGTCGGGGCCTTCAGGTTACGTATCGCCTCCACCTTCTCTGGATCGGTACGTATTCCTTCCCCACAAATGACGTGTCCTAGGTAGACCAACCTCTCCCGGAAGAAACTGCACTTCTTCCTGTTCAGCCTGAGATTAGCCGCCCTTAACCGGCGGAACACCTCCCTCAAGTTCTCTACATGTTGCTCCTTAGTCGCTCCTATTACCACGATGTCGTCTAGGTAGGCGAATGCATGAGGCTCCATCTCCGGCCCTATGACCGTGTCTAAAGCTCGCTGGAAGGTCGCACACGCCGAGTGTAAACCAAACGGCATCACCCGCCACTGGAAAATACCTCTCCCGGGGACCGTGAACGCCGTACATTCCCGACTATCGGCTGCCATCGATATCTGCCAGTACCCGTGCTTCAAATCCAGAGTGGAGATGAACCGTGCGTGACGCAACCGCTCAAGGATGTGATTGATCCTGGGAACAGGATAAGCATCTGGGATGGAATGCGCGTTGAGTTGTCGATAGTCGATACACATGCGCCACTCGCCAGTCTTCTTCTTGACTAGGACGATTGGGGCGCTGTGTAGACTACGCGACGGCTCGATGGCACCTGCCTGCATCAGCTCGTCCACCTGTTCATCAATCACCCTTTGCATGGCCGGGTTCTTCGGGTAATATCTCTGTTTTAATGGCTTATCATCCTTAAGCCTGATCCTGTGCTCCGCGATGTGCGAGACTCCCTGCAGCCCCTCGAAGAGTGTCAGTTCCGACACCAGGAACTCCTTAAGCTCCGGATCCAAGTCCGCTGGCCACTCTGCCTCTTCTACGCCGGGCTTGCCCTGCGGCTCGCCTCCTCCAGGTACCACTCCGACTCCAAAGAGAGCTCCCTGATCGCTCGACTCTGGCAGCCGCTCTTGATTCCCTGTGCCCGTGCGGATTTGAGCCATTGCTCCTAATCCCTCCGTTCTTTGGCACGCTTCCACCGTGCCGCCTGCATGACCAGCGTAGATCTGCCTTTGCAGGTCTACGCGCCGCCTTTTGGGCTCCTCAAGCTCTCGGCCCAACCCCGAATGAGACTCATCTTTTACTTCCTTCTTCTTCTCCTTTTCCGACAGTTGCCGAGCCGGCACTCCCGTTTGCTGACGCGCGAGGCCTCCTGCCGACTTCTCTCTCCTCTGCTGCCGAGCAGGTGCTCTCTTTTCATGACCTGGGAGGCCTTCCTCCGGCTCCCTCTGTAGCCGAGCAGGTGCTCCTCTTTCATGACTCGGGAGGCCTTCCTCCGGCTCCTTCTGTGGCCGAGCAGGTGCTCCCCTTTCATGACTCGGGAGGCCTTTCTCCGACTCTCTCTGTAGCCGAGCAGGTGCTCCCCTTTCATGACTCGGGAGGCCTTTCTCCGACTCTCTCTGTAGCCGAGCAGGTGCTCCCCTTTCATGACTCGGGGGGCCTTTCTCCGACTCTCTCTGTAGCCGAGCAGGTGCGCCCCTTTCAGGACCTGGGAGGCCTTTCTCCGACTCCTCGCTCGTTCCTGACCCCGCGCCCGGTATCGTCACTGCTTCTAGGACAAGTTCTGCCTCGCCGCAGCGTATTGTAGTGCCCATTGCACCCAAGAAATCCATACCCAGGATTACGTGGTCCAACATTGAGGGCATGATGAGCATCGTCATGCTGATCGTTTTTTTCCCTAAACTAACATCTACTCTCAAGGCCTTCTCCACCTCTAGGGTGGACCCATCCGCCAGGCGGATGCGTGCCTGTATTTCCTCCGCTCTTCCCCGAATCGTCCACTTGCGTACGCAGTCTTCACTCATGAAGCTACGAGTGGCTCCAGTATCGATCGTGGCAGGCATCGTTCGTCCGCCAATCTCTACCGTAGCGACGATCCGGCCACCGTCTACCCTCAACGGGTGTCCTACTACTGCCTTCCGTGTGTATCGGCGCCGCCCCGATCCTGGTTCGGGCGACGCCGTTGCCCGTCTCCTGCCTCCGCGCGGCGGCAACACGCCTGACTACTTCGGCCTCGGCTTCCACATATCCAACAAAATAAGACGGAGGCGTTGGGACATTCCCTGGCGAAGTGCCCCTCCTGTGCGCACCTACGACACGCGCGTCGCGGATCATATCCGTTCCCGGCCTCTTGGCTCATCATCTGGTGGGCCACTTCCGCAGGGGCCGTTGCCGGCGGGGTGGAGACTCGTCTATCCACAACGCTTGCTCCGGCTCCAGTAGGAGTAGACCGGAATGGGTTAAGGTGTCCCCCCGGGGCTGTACCGTCCTTTCCCACTCCGCGCTACGTGAACTCGAGACTCCCGGGGCTACGGGTTGGCTGCCTGAGTACTCCGCTCTCTGCCTCACGACGGTCTCGTATTCTACGGCTAGTTGAGTTAGCTGTGACAAGGTAGAGAAGTCTTGCCGTCGCACATAAAGCCTGTATTCCGGAGCGGCGTTCTCGTAGATCCGGTGCAGCTCTTGTGCCGGCTCGTATCTAGCGTGATACATAAGGGCCCTCAGTTCTATCAAATATTCCTTAAACTCTTCGCCTACGCGCTGCCTCCGGGATCGGATCTCGTCCTCAAGTCTCTCGAAGTAACGAGGGGGTAAGAAAAACTCCAGGAAACCCCTCCTAAATACGGCCCACGGCACATCCCTTAGTCCGCTGCTCAGAAACCAACGAGCAGCACGGTCACAGAATATCTCGCTCATGGCCCGAGGTAGTCGATCGAGGACAATTCCGTACGTAATGGAGCGCTCCTCTAGGTCCTCCAGGAACCCAAGGGGGTCGGAACGGCCATCGTACCTCATGCCCCACTTTCGGACTTGTTCCGGAACGTTTGCGAGAGGCCTGGCCTCCGACTGAGAATATGCCCGGGGAATGTAAGGGCCACTATTCGAGTCGTAAGGGATTCGCCCTAGCTCCACGTCGACCGCCGTCGTCCGGCGAGCTCCGCTGCTCCAAATCTCGCGACTTTCCCCTGCACCCGAGACGGCTAAACTAGGGATCGGAACCTGCAGCCGCTCGTACAGCTGCGAACTCCTTAGGTCTGGTTCCGATTTTTGGCGCGGCCGTCCGCCAACGTCGGGTAGAGTGCCCCAGGGAGACGGCTCCAATGTTTTGGCGGTCTGAGACTCTAACTCGGCAAGCCGAGCCCAAATCGCGGGTGTATGGCCGCCTCCCTGCACAAAAGTGGATAGCCGCTTACGCAGCTCTTCCACGCGCCCCTCCTTTTCCAGCCTGAACTCATGGGCGATCGCCACCAGTTCTTCTTTGCGGCGCTGGCCTGTCTCCATCCTGAGTTTTTGCTACTCACTCTGGGCTCAACTACAACTCTTGTGGACCTCGCTCGAGTTTTGGGTTTGGTGTCTGGGCAACTCTCGTTCCGTAGGTTTATTTCGTTCACTTTGGTCTTTGTCTCTCTTGTTTTTTTTTTTCCTTTTGCTGTCCCTTTGGTCTTTTCTCTCCTTTTTTTTTCTTTATTTTTACGTCTACTTCACAAATCTCGAACCAAAAAAAATAAAAATAAACACTTAGAGCTCTTTTAGACTTTCGACCATTGTTCACTTTAGTTTTTGTCCGTTTTTGCCTTTGCTTCTTATTATTTTACTTTTCTTAAGTATCTGTCCTTATTATTTCTCTTATACATCCACTGCATTCCACTCGCAAAACAAAAAAAATATAAAAAAATTAATTCACTTGATGTTCTTATAAATTTTTTTCCTTGTTGCTTAGTCTTTGTTCATTATTCTTTTATTTCTATTTAATTTATTTGTTTTCATTATTATATTTTTTATTTATTTTTTTTTTATTTATTTTTTTTTTTTTTTAAATATTTTTTCTGCTGATTTTATATTATTTTATTTTTGTTATTTATTACTTTCACTGCACACCCGTCGTCATCGCCTTCGCCGACTGTACTGACGAATTCAGTTTTCACCGCGCGTGAACTGAATTCGTCCCACTGTACAGCCGCGACGCCTTAACGGCCCTTCGACGCCGACGTCGACTGCGGCGCGCGTTTGTGCACACGTGTGCAAGCATGGTCTCGATGTCGCCCGTCTGGCGCGCGCGCGCTGTACTTTTCGGCCGGCCGTTATCTCTCCCTTTTTTTTTTGTTGCTGAGCTTCACTTCTGTGCACATTTCTGGTTGCCTAAATTTTGCAGGTGTTCATCTCGTCGCCTAACATAGGGTATGAAATGCACTTGTCGGGGTATACACGACTACTTTATACCCTAGACTCGCATTTTACCCGCCTACTATGTCTTCTTTTACCGGAGTATATACACTTCAAGGTATGCTCGACTCAAAATACCCTGTACGCAAAAAATTATTTTTTTTTTTTTGGAAACACCTATTTGGGCATACTTGCGGGGCTTTAATCCGCAACTATGCCACGCCCCTAAACGCCTCTATGTCCCTGCTCGGGCGCCACTTGTAAAGTAGCTACTGGCCGGGGTATGAATCTCAGTCTTACCAGGTCCAGCGATTCACAAGATATTTATAAATTCGCTGGGACGGAGGGCTAAAGGGGGGGGGGGGTGAGGGTTTCGACACAAATATACCTCGCACTACCACTGTACCACCTACCATACCAGGCCGCAGCCTCGTGCTACCTCTTCTAGCGGGCCGGAGCCTCGTACCACCCCGCTATCGGGCTTTGGCCACGCACCAACTACACTGTTCCCCCCCTAGGTTAGGGTGAACATCGGCTAACTCCGATGTTTAGCGCAAAGGTATCCGACCGAGATTACAAAGATCTGCATTTAAGTTAATTACTGAGGTTTTTATTCACTTTATTCATAACTTTTATCCTATTCTACCCTAACGCACTTCCTAGTCTAAGGCCCTGCCGCACTGTCTTGGAGCCCTAGCGCTCCGCTATGCACTGCACGTTATTCGCTCGCACTCCTTTTTTTTGGCACGTCTACTCACCATGATCGGTATTTCCAAAGTGCCGGCTCGCTCGCTAGCGAGCCATGCGCTTGCCTCGGTTGCTCGACTTTGCCGCGAGCTTTCGCAACTTCGCCTCGGAGCTTTCGCTCTTCGCCGCCGAATTGAAGCTGCACTCTCGAAGGCAGTGTTGAGCAGCCGATCAGCAGCGCACGGTTGCAGCGGCGGCCGGCGGTTAAATTCAAATGAATGACTGGCTACTTGCCCATAACTACGCACTTATCCTAATAATACGCAGACTATGCGGTTAACGGCTCCTTGCCTTTTTTACTTGAGTATACTATCGGCGGCTTCTTGCCTCTTACAATCCTACTATCTTACACTACTACATTTAATGCTTATAAACTATAAAAATTATACGATATTATCCAATACGGCCAGTAGCTCCTTTCCATTACCTTGGCGATGCGGACGACGGCTCCTTGCCGTGAGTTCAAAACTGTGGGGGGGCTGATCATAATAGCCGCCTCACACAATTACGGGCAATATCGATGTCGTCGATATGTCAAATGCAACAAGAATACACAAATATTCTAAGGCATAATAAGATATACTGTAGAAAATTGCATTAAGATCGGTTTTTGTTTTGTTTCTCGGTATTTTGCGCACTAATGCGCACGTGTTGCGCATTGTGTACAGTGTACATTGTACACACACACATTCATGCGCGTCTGCTTTGAATTTAGTCTTCACTGCGATCGATTTCTGTGTTGCTATTTTAATTGGTTTTTTTCTCAATATTACTCAATTATTATTGTGGATGTTGAGTCGAGGCAGTGGAGGAGGAAAGTAAATATGCAGTCAGTTGCGAGTTCAAATCCTGCCAATGGAACTTTTTTTTTTTATACCCTGAACCCATTAAAAATGGGTAAAAAGGGTATATTGTATTTGTGCAAAATGCAAACGTATGTAATAGGCAGAATGAAGCATCTCCGACCCCATAAAGTATATATATTCTTGATCAGCATCAATAACCGAGTCGATCAAGCCATGTCCGTCTGCCTGTCCGTCCGTCCGTCCGTATGTATGAACGCAAGGATCTCAGAACCTATAAGAGACAGAGACTTGAAATTTTACATTTAGGTGCTCCTAGTGCCTGCGCAGATCGAGTTTGTTTCCGATAATCGATAACATACTCCGTTTCCAAGCAATCAATAAAAGTCGATATCGACATCCTGTTTTTTTTAGCAAATTGGGTAAATAATTAGAGCTAGAGTCACCAAACTTGATATGTTGCTTCTAGAATATTATATATATGTCAGGTATCTTTCATTTTAGACCTATCGCCCCCTCCCTGCTACCACCTCAGAGCTATAAATCAAGTTAATAACCCAACTTGTATTTCCAACTAACTTAAGCCTCAATTTAAATGCAATTGACTTTTTGAGAATACACTAATATTCTATGGTGCAATAAGATATACTGTAGAAAATTTGACTAAGATCGGTTTTTGTTTTGCTTTTCGGTATTTTGACTGCGCACTGCTGCGCACGTGTTGCGACGCAATTTGCAAGAATTTATATATACACGTACAGTGTACAGTGTACATTGTACACACACACATTCATGCGCGTCTGCTTCGAATTATGTCTTCACTGCGATTGTTTTCTGTGTGGCTATTTTTATTGGTTTTTTTTTCAATAATACTCAATTATTAGTGTGGATGTTGAGTAGAGGCAGTGGCAAGTGGTGGTAAACATGCTGTCAGTTGCGAGTTCAAACCCTGCCAATGGATCTTTTTGTTTTAAATTTATCTTTATTAATTCAAACGAGCTCCATTTGGTGTTCGAATAAGTGGGTTCAGGGAATTCCCTAGTCGGGAGCTCCCGTCTAGAACCTCTTACTTGTTTAATTTAACTTTATTAATTCAAACGAGTGGCATTTGGTGTTGGAATAAAAGGGTTCAGGGTATTCCCTAGTCGATAAGGCATGTTATTGTTATGATTATTCAATTTGTAAACATACAGTGGGTTATACCATGCAATGCAGCTTATGAACAACAGTGGTTCCAAATTCTGTTTTTGTGAATATGTCACTTTATATATTATTATTTTTAAATATATATAAATATGGATTGAAAAAGTAAAATATTATAAATCAATAAGTCTTTTTAAAAGACTATTTAAGCTTTTGGAATAAACATGCGGTTTTTCCAATTAGATTAAGTCCCGTACAACAGGTGTAGTGCAAACATTCAGAAAATATATTTCAAAGCAATGCCAGAGTCACAATGCGTACACGAACACTAACACTCACGTATTATTGGTCCACCGCTAGCAAGTGCGCCTCACACTCTTGCACTAAATGTTTACACAAACACACACAGGTTGTCTGTCTAAGGGAGAGGTGAGCTCTAACAGTAACCAAACAGCATATAAACTGGAAATGCCGTAGAGGGAAAGTGGGCAAAAAAATATCGAAGACATCTGGCCCACAATCGCGAGCAAGGGAGTAAGATATACATATGATGTCTTTTTATTCGCCTACACTACAGGAAACTGCTCGGTTTACGCTCTTCCATATGATTTGTGCGATTGAACGGCAACGCTGTTGTATGTATGTGTCCGACAATCAAAAATGCGCACAAATTCAATTTTTCCCAAATGTCGGAGGCATTTCTACCCTTTTGAAGAGACGAGTAATATGAAATCATGAAATGCTTTGCCACGTCGACACGAAATTCTTTCATTTTAGCTCGTTATCGTTGGTAAGGGTACCTAAGCGTTGGCATGTGTGCATTTACGATTCTTTGGACTTGCTATTCACGCATACTTGCATATTTTGTATATGAATAGAAGCATTTATGCGCTTGTGTGCCATTTACATTGCGCGCACTTCCAGCGATATTTGAATGCAAAAGATCATTTATCGAATCAATAATACAATAGTATCATGTTAGAGTTGCATAACTGAGCGCATACATACTTGTGCGTAAGTGTAGATATATAAATATATATACACATTACGAATATACAACTTAATGTATTTGCGCTTCGGTCACAACTGTGTAAATAATATTAAGTAAAACAATATTAAAAAATTAAACAACTGCGAGGCGATTACCCAAAGTGCCCACCGCACAATCCTGTTTCGCGGCAAGGAGCCGTTAGACATATAATTTCATTGTTTTGTTACGTTTAAGTAGCATAAGCATAAATAGTAAGAAAGGCAAGGAGCCGCTAGATATATAATTTCATTGTTGTTAGTTTAAGTAGCATAAGTATTAATACTAAGAAAGACAAGGAGCCGCTAGATATCAGCATTGTTAAACATTTATTAGAATAAGAGAGTAGGTACGAAGGGCAAGGAGCCATTGAATTTGAATTTAACCGCCGGCCGCCACTGCAACCGTGCGCTGCTGATCGGTTACTCAACACCGCTTTTGAGAGCGCAACTTCAATTCGGCGGCGAAGAGCGACAGCTACGAGGCGAAGTTGCGAAAGCTTGCGGCGAAGTTAAGCGGCCGAGGCAAGCACACGGCTCGCTAGCGAGCACGGAGAGAAAAGTGAACACAACCCTAAGTGGGTAGCGGGGCGCTAGGGCTCCAGACTGTGCGGCAAGGTTTTCTAGTATGGAAATAGAATAGTATAGTGCTAACAATTATAAAGGAGTGATACTCATAAAGAATGTCTGCTAATCCTTGCCATCTTTTATTAACACTATCTTCGGGTACTGTGTCTAACATAACCCTTCATTTTCTAACTTAACGTGTAGGTCGAGAGCGAGGCTTTATTACGTCGCTCAACATAACCCTTTTCCTAATCCAAAGCGTAGTGTAACGAGAGACGAGGCTTCATTGCGTCGCTCATAATAACAACCTCTTTCCTAACCTAGAGTGTAAGGTATCGAGAGAGACGAGGCTTCGTTACGTCGCTCATGGTAATCAGCCTAGCAGAGGTTTGTGCGTAGGCTGGGACGAACTCCGGCAGAGAACGCTGGGTTATCCATCGAACGCCGAAAGCCAGCTCGGTCGTTCCGGATATGCGCAAGCTTTTCTGCTAGGAGGATCGAGGGTAAAGTAGCGACATTTGTAAGACTTCCCCCCTCCCTAAACCCGCCATCCCAGCAACTAACAAATGTCTTGTAGGCTTGCTGAACCTGGCGAGACCGAGATTTGTACCCCGGCCAGTAGCTTCCTTACACAATATATTTTAATTTGTTTATATAGACTAAAAACTGATTTACATAAAGCTATAGGATTTCAATGTAAAGGTAATTTGATCAATTTTTGAACATCTCTATATATAAAACTGTTTGTCCTGACTGACTGGTGACTGATTGGTGATCAACGCACAGGCCAAACCGTAAGAGGAAGCTGATCGCTGTAGTTACATTATGTGACGAAGGTGCACGTTAAGACGGGGTTTCGGGAAATTCCACCCGCAAGTATGGAAAAATCGCGAAATACGTTTGTATGTAACTTTTTTGTTAACCATCCGATCGGCCTCAAACTCAATTTCAAAGTTCTTTGTTCAAATTCATTTGAGGGGTGTTTCGCACTGCTTGGAAAATCTATAACTCCTTGGTATAAATGGGGGTTAAAGATTTCCATGGATCTATATGAAAAATAATTTGAGACGTGTTTCACATTTTTAGCAGAATCAAAGCATCCTCGGTAGAAAGTGCGATTCTAAGATTTTTTTGGTGCAGTTTTAAATTTTGTCCGATTTGCTTCAAACTTATTTTCAGAGCTCTACATAAGAACTTATTAAATACGTGCTTCAGCGATTTTGAAAATTCGACCCGCAAGTATGGAAAAATCGCGAAAAACGTTTGTATGAAACTTTGTTGTTTACCATCCGATCGGATTCTTTTGCTTGTACTGAGTTGCTTAATAACTTAGCATATAATATGGTTACATTGATTGCATTTAAATTTATATTCGATTGGTTGTCGATCTTACATTCGGCTAACCTGACTACAGATCGCCCACGATCTTACAATTTTAGGGATACAATTCATAACACTTATTGATATAATCTTAGGTTATCTATGCATGTAGGTTAACGGCATACATCTATAGTGTCGGATACACACTGAACCCATGGCTTGAGCCTAGCTGGCTCTAATATACTACAGTAAGGCATCAGAGTCAATTGGCAATCTTCAATATCAACCACTTCATTACGGTCGTTGTCAAAGACTCTATTTACTATCTACTCGACAGCTGCTTAGCCACGTTATTCAGTTTTAAGAATTGATTTCTCACAGAATTATACATTCTGGAGAAATCAATTTGCTTGTCGATGCATTCTGGGCACGACCAACGCAAGCCGCCGCAGCCCTTCTTGGCCATTGCAGCGATCTTGTCGCAATAACGCCCAGTGAGACCTGCACATTTAGCATGCATCATATTTTCACACAGCCAGCTATTAACAAATTGCAGCAGTGCAGAATCCTCAGCCTGCTTGAACGTGCAAGGTTTCTTACAGCACGACATAATTCCTACAAGCGTATCAAGTTGCGAGAGCGCAGAGCAAACCGAAAACGGTGCACAAAAAGAGAGCAAGTAAACGCTATTCGTACACAAACAAGCTGAAATATGCAGCAGCGAACACACGCACAAACAAGTGTATGCACAGGGGAGCACAAAAGCAAAAGAATCAAAACAGGCAATAACAACAATACGGAACTGACGCCGCGTTTATTAAATTCAATAATTAACAGACTTACGCTGCACAACAGATAACACTATGTACAATTTATAAAAGCTTTTTAAATAAAGCACAAAAAATGCAAAATTTAGAAATAAAAAGCAGGATTAAAGCGCAAAATGTATATAAAGATCTTGGAGCACAAGTAAAACACGTCAATCACTCTCAACTGAGATATCTCTCTTGTTATGTTCTATTATGTATGGTTTTGAGTGTAATATGCACGGCAACAATTTCTAGTAAATTGTGCTACTTTACTATGGATTGACGGGAACCAATATGTTCTTTTGTTTCTTTTCTCTTTTGTATATTATTGCATCTATCATTTCAAATTCTGTTTCGCGCCTTTCCTCTATTATTTCTCTAATTTTTACTATCTGTTCATCTCGCATCTGCTCAGTTTGTAAGATTAAGTCCACATCATCTGGGGTAACACCAACCACTCCAATTTCTGTTGCTGAGTTAATTATCGGCTGCTCTTTATGTTTAAAATTTTGCTTCTCCTTTTTTATTCATGTCTCCAATCTGGTCGACCCCCCACCGCCTTTTTAAGAATGCCTCTAGGCTCTACATTACCTCTATAATTTGTATAACCTCTATGATCTGTGTTATGTCTATACTTTACATTGCCGATATGTTTTATTTTATCCATCTCCTGTATTACCTGCACCTACTGTAACGGTTGTTGCCCCTCGTAAGCAAGTTTTTGTGTCTCGACTTTCATCGGACACCACTTCTGAGTCATTGGCAGCCTATATTGCTAGCAAATCTTCTGCTAGCGTGTCAATAACCAAATTTAATTTCTCCACCCCTCGTGAAATATCATCATTCAAAATAAATGTTTCACATGATATGTTCCCAATCATTTGTGATCACAAATTTTGGCCTCCACACATGATTGTTCACGAGTTCAAGCCAAAAAAGCGTAACCAGCCTCACTCTTCCAGTCCCTTCAATACAGGGTACCATTTCTGCCCCAAAAAACTAACTTTATCTTCTGACCAAATCTGTATTCATTATCAGAATGTCAGAGGTCTTATTTCAAAGCTTAAAAATCTTTTCATGGCCAGTACTTCCTTCGACTCAGATATAATAGCATTTTCCGAAACATGGTTAAATTCAACCATATCCGATTTTGAGGTATTTTCGAATAGTTTTATTTTGCATAGAAATTATTGGCCGACTCGAGGTGGTGGTGTGTTAATTGCCGTTAAAGCCAATCTCCAGTCAGAACTTTTCCGTTTTAGTACGCCTACTGACGCTGAGATTGTCTCAGTCAAGGTGTCTTTTCCTACACGGAAATCTATATTACATGCTCATATGTCCCTCCTTCTTCTGATATTTAAGTTTATATGAAACATATTACTTGTATTAAAGAAGTTTCTTCACACGTGCGTGATAATGACCTATTTATGGTGTTGGGTGATTTTAATTTGTCGAACATCTCTTGGTCATTATTCACTGCCGAAAATGATCTAGTGCCCTCAGCACAGCATGATTTTATAGACTGCATGCTTGATCTTTCGTTGTTTCAAATCAATTCAATTTCTAATCATTTGAATAGAACACTTGACCTTGTATATGTTAACAACTACCTTATCTCTAATGTGTCTAGGTACCCTCCTTTATCTCTTCCTGAGGATGTATATCATCCTACTTTAGAGATTACAATGTTCAATTGTAATCGTCTCATTTCGTGCTCATCAGCCAATAAGCCCCGCCGCTGCTTTCGCAAAGGAAATTATTCATTGCTGAATCAGCTTATTTATGCAACCGATTGGTCTTTCTTATATGACTCGGTTAATATGAATACTGCTATTACTTTTTTTATACTCCCTCTTAGATATGAGTATTCCCAAGTCAATTCCTTCGACTACTTCTTCAAAACCACCCTGGTTTACTCCCAGATCACATCTTAAAAACGTAAAATCTAAATATTTTAAAAAGTTTAAGAAGTCTGGTTCGTGTACAGACTTGGCTAAATGAATTCTCAATGCTATGAGAATTATCTAACTCGTTGTAAAAGGCAATTTGCCAAAATCCCAGACAGTTTTACAATTTTGTAAACTTGAAGCGTAAATCTTCAAGGTTGCCAACTTCGTTTTCTTTCGGGATGGATAAAGCTAGTTCTGATTCTGCTAACCTCTTTGCTAATTTTTGCCAATCAACTTACTCCTCAGTCTGTCCTAATAATACTTCTTATTATACTATTTCCTTCTTCCTTCTATCCTTTCTATAGTTCCCATTATTTTCCATTAACTCAGTCACTTGAGATTTTCTACTCAATGCGTCCACATGTGCCATACTGACGCCAGGCCTGTGCATAACAAAGTAATCATAGTTTTCCAACTCTAACGACAGCGCGCAATTTTTGGACTAATTGATTTTCTTCCTAACGTCTGTACTAACGAATTACAATCAGTAATTATTTTAAATGGCCTATGCTCTAAAACGCCGCAATACGTATATTATGGCTAAGGTCTCTAATTCAAAGCTATATTTGCAACAGTACTGCTCCATATCCGTGTGAGCTTGCAGCGGTATGCAACTCAGTTTCACTATTGGGACTAAAGATGGCTAAGACCGGAGGGTTTGCTAGTGCTTTATTGAGCATTGGAAATACTTCCAGCTATTCTTTGTTAAGGGGAAAAGGACCACCCGCTTTTAGTACTTCGGAAAATGGTTTTGCTATTTTCGCGAATGACAACACAAAGCGTCTAAAATATGAAAAAAACCCTAGGCATGTAGGAATGTAGTGCTTTTATATTTTGTGGGTCTGGATAGCTTTTTAACGCTTCTATATGAGAGTCACTTGGTACTATGCCCTTTTGTGTCACCTTATATCCCGAAAACTCAAGATATCGTCTTAAAAATATACAATATGCTCTAATGATACGGGCTAACAACTTCTTCAAGATATCTATGTGCTCCTCTACTGTCTTTGTTGCCACCATTATATCATCCATATAGACTACGATGCTCTTATTTCTAATGAGGTCACTAAGCAGATTGGAAATAAATCTCTGAAATATGGCTGATCCATTTTTAAGCTCGAAAGGCATTCTTAAATATTCGTACTGCCCATGAGGGGTTCCGAACGCAGTATACGTTTTTTATTTATTGTTTTATTCTTTATTGAATTAAGGGTGTTGCGCTATTGAGCTTTTCAATAGCTTTCACAATAGAAATAATTAACTTTGTTTTATTTCTTGTGTTCCAATTTGCTTGTATGTTTATTATAACTTAACAGAACCTGGCACCCCCGAATTGGTCTGTGCTTAAAATTTAAGTTTACGAAAATAAACGAAACGTTTATAAGAGCAAGCGCACCCGAATTGCTACGTGCCGATTACAGCGAAGCGACTATTGATTTTTATAAATTTAAGATGCAAGTGGCCTTAGCTGACTCGACGCGCACCATCGAGGCCTTCGCATAAGCTAATGCTAGGGCAATAAAATTACAGTGAAGAGCGCCAGCATAATGTAAATGTAATCTTAAGAGCGAAGTTTAAGCAATTGCTTCGCAGAGCAAGTTTTCAATTTAAGATTAAGTTGCTGCTCTTATCGTTGCAGATCGCTCCAGCTGTTTTGGCTGCGTAGCCAAACATACTCCCCCCGTTGAAAGGCGTGTGCTCTCAACAGATTTCCAGATGGGCAATAGGCACAACTTGTTTGCAGCTCTCCTCGTTTCTCCTGTTGCGGTGCGCAAGATGGCTACGCGAGCGACTCCATCCTTTCCCACGATTAACTCCGTGATTCTCGCCAGTGGCCACCTTAGAGGCGGCAGATTCTCGTCCCTTACGAGGACTAAGTCGTTGACGCATAGGTCTGGTTTCGGAGTACGCCATTTGGAGCACTGCTGAAGCAGCGTTAAGTATTCTTCACGCCAGCGAGAACAAAACAGTATTTAACGCGTTGCCAGCCATCCAGACGATTGAATTGAAGGTGCATCACATCAGGCTCAACGAACGATGAGCTGGGTCCACCAATCAAGAAATGAGCTGGAGTGAGCATATCTGGGTCCGCTGGATCTTCTGAAATAGGAAACAATGGCCTGGAGTTAATTATCGATGCTATGTGGAAGACTAGGGTGCGAAGCTCTTCGAGGTTGAGAACACAAGAGCCAACAGCACGGTAAAAACGAGAAAGAAGGGCTATCTTCGGCATGCCGAAGATCTAATACCCTTGCAGACCCAACCTTTTAACGCCGAGAAAATGGTTAAGTCCGAGTTTGGTCAAGGTATATTGATAAACAAAAAAAAAGGCTTTTAATCAAAAACCGATATAAATAAGATTTTGCAAAAATGAAGGGAGCATAGTGAAATCTTTAAATGCCGTGTTTAATCGCAAAATCATGAAAAACAAAAAATGCTGCATACAAAAACTTAATAATATGATATAGTGGTCCGATCTTAATAGGATTTTGCATATATATGAGGAGCATAGTAAAACTAATAAATGCCGAGTTTGGTCAAGATATCATGAAAAACAAAATGTTTTTCATACAAAAACTTAATTTTCGACCGATCGTTCCTATGGCAGCTATATGATATAGTGGTCTGATCTTAATAGGATTTTGGATATATATGAGGACCTTAGTAAAACTAATAAATGCCGAGCTTGGTCAAGATATCTTGATAAGCAAAATTTTTTTCATACAAGAACTAAATTTTCGACCGATCGTTCCTATGGCAGCTATATGATATAGTGGTCCGATCTTAATAGGATTGTTCGGTCATATACCTCATATATACATTAGTCAGGGTATCAATAGCAATGTCAATTTGTCAATTATGTTAAGATTATGCTAATTCTCTTCTATTTGAATGTCATAATCACTCATACACATGTACGAAGCCTCGCTCTCTTTCGAACTCTGTAATTGCTCGGTCCCTTTAATCTTAATTTATGTTAAGAAATCAGTTCTGTAAGCATCATCATAGAAGTCAGTCGTGCTGCTCATCAATTTGTAAAACCTTTATTAAAACTTCATACCATCCACACACGCCCACTTGAGATAAGATTCTTAAAAGGTCAAAAAATCGCTTTTGATCCAACATTTTGGCGCCCAACATTGGGGCTAGTGTGTGGAAATTGACGGCATATCGTTGCCGCACAACATTTCGTTGGAGAAAGGTTTTATCGAACTCTTCGCAAAATACAGCATCGACAGCAACATTTGGCCAGCTCTTTTTCTTGTTGCCGTTGCTTCGTCGCTGGAAACTCGCTACCTTCGCTTCGCTACTGCATTCTTGTAGCCGTTACTTCGCGCTGGATACGCTCTGAGTTTGATTGCTCATTGCCTTTGCCTCACAGCTCCTATCTCGTTGCCGTTGCTTCGTCGCTGGAAACTCGCTACCTTCGCTTTGCTGCTGCATTCTCGTTACCGTTGCTTCGTCGCTGGAAGCTCGCTGCCTCTGCTTGTTCACTGCATTTTGCTTCATCACTGCAAGTTACCCTCACATCGGTGAGCGCAACATTTACAAGTCTTAGCTGTTCTGTTAACAGTGGGAGCATTTGAACTGTCGCTCGCTCACATCGGTGAGAGTGACATTATCAGGTTAAAGTTAGGCTGTGAAAATTTGGCAGTATCAAAACTGTCGCTCGGTCACATCGGTGATCACAACATTCTCGATACATAATGTCAACTCTTGAAGCAAACTTACGTAAGCGAGCGAACATAAAACGCAATATCGCACACTTAGAGGATGTTGTAAGAGTGTCAACTGAGGTCGATGGCAGTGAAAAAAGATTATCACACGGTGAGCTACAATTACGCTTGGACATGTTGGAGATATACAATAAGGAGGTTTTGGAAGTACAATCTGAAATTGAATTGGAAGATCCTCAGGACAATGGACGTGCAGAGGTGGAAGACACATATGTGAGTATCAAATTGTCCATCCAATCCCAACTGGATGATGTACTGCACAGCACCTAATTTTCTAACCCTGCTCCAATTCGCTCTTCGCCGCCATCGAGTCTTCCTCGATTTTCTCCGCCTGTATTTGATGGGAAACGAGCAGAGTTTAAAAACTTCATTACATCATTCAATCAGATTATCGGTCGTGAGTACTCTCTTTCGAAAAGTTTAATCATCTGCTGAATTGCTTGAAGGGCCCTGCCCTACAGGCAGTAAAGGCATTCCAAGTGACTCAGGTAAATTATCCCAAGGCTCTTGCTCGTTTAAGTGAACGTTATGACAATCCTACACTTACATTTTTAGACACAATAGAATCACTATTCAATCTACAGCCAGTCGACAAACCGGACGGAAATCAGCTGCGCAGTCTGCTGGACAATGCGTCAGCCCTGTATTCATCATTATCGTCATTGGGTACCGGATCAGATATTGCCCAAGCCATGTTGATATTCATCGTCATCGGAAAATGTGACCAGCAAACTCGTAACAAGTGGAATGAGTCTCTTGACTTACGTACATTGCCAAATTGGGCTCACTGAACAACTATTTTGGAACGTCATTGTCAGTTTCTGCAATCAAGCGGCATTGCATCGTATCGAATGGCTGATTCTTCTAAACAAAAACACGTGTACAAGCCTAGCAAGGGATTATCATTTGCTATTACTAATCCAACATGCACTGTTTGTTCCAGCTCCGACCATAAAATTGTACAATGTTCTCAGTTTCAAGACATGAGTCCTAAACTCAAGTACGGAGTCGTAAAAAATGCTGGACTTTACATTAATTGCCTTCAATTAGGACATCGGATGGCTCAGTGTCCGTCTAACAATCGTTGTCGAAGCTGCAAGCATCGCCATCACACGCTTCTGCATTTTGGCCAACCGCCTGCATCAACATCGTCTACATCGCCATCATCCATAGCGCAAATGTCCTCAACAACGACTCCTGCTGCAACGCACTCGCATATGAATCAATCGCCAGGCGGACAAATAATTCTTGCTACTGCAAAGGTACTATTGCGAGATTCATCAGGGGCGTATAAACAAGGTAGAGCATTGCTTGACTCATGTTCCCAAGTCAATTTCATAACTGATCAATTCGCCCAACGGCTACATCTACGCCGTGATAAGCATCATTTCGAAATCCGCAGCATAGGGGAGACCTCGACTAAAATTAACAACTGTACAACTACTGGAATTAAATCTCGTTTGTCACCATTTGAAGTAACACTACAGTTCTGCATAACGTCTCACATTGCCTACCAGCCGGATTCGGAAATCGACACCTCAGATTGGAGGTTGCCCGCGAATACATCACTTGCGGACGAAACTTTCCACAGGTCAGTTCGGATTGATCTCCTTCTCGGTACCAAGGCATTTTTCAAATGCCTGGCTGTTGGACAGATTAAGCTCGGAGACAATTTGCCAGTCGTTCAGAAAACATTGCTTGGATGGGTTGTGTCTGGCAAGTATCGTCATCAGTCAGCTAAGCAGTCATCAACGTGCTTGCTTTCTGTGGAGGAGTCAATTGACAAAAATCTTCAATTACTGTGGAGCATTGATGCTTTAGAAAATTCTCCAAAGTCAATCAATCGAAAAGACGCTTCCTCGAAGATGACGCTTCCTCGATTAGAGTTAAGCGGAGCTCAACTTCTGAGAAAGTTATATACAACTGTCAAAAACATATTCATCGGCAAGCCGCACAGCGCGCATTTCTGGTCTGATTCGCAGATTGTCTTGCACTGGCTGCAACAAAACTCTATCACCTTGTCGACGTTTGTTGGAAATAGAGTATCCATTATACAAGATCAAACAGCAGATGGAAAGTGGAGACATGTACCGTCAAAATTGAACCCTGCTGACATCGTGTCACGTGGATGCCCAGCTAATGAGCTCCAGCAATCAATTTGGTTTACAGGACCTGCGTTTCTGCGTGATTCCGAGACTCAATGGCCCTGCCAACAATTCGACAATGATTTGGACATGGGCATTATCGATGCTGAAAAACGGAAGTCTACATTTGCTGTAATTATCTACAGTAATTCTATTCTGGACTGGCTGAACGGAACTAGTTCATACATTCGGGCGCTTCGAGTTATGGCATATATGTTCCGGTTTTACCATATTGCCAAAAAGGAACACCCTGTCGAAAGTTCGCCGCCATGCCCAGAAGAACTTCGCCACGCGTTGCACTGCATCATCAGGATCATCCAACAGCACCATTTCAAGGAAGATTTGCAATTGCTAAGGAAACAAAGAGATTTGAAAAGCAATCTGAAATTTCTCAGCCCCTTCATAGATGACTCTTCTGGATACGAGCTCATTAAGGTTGGCGGCAGACTCGAGCATGCTGATATCCCCTCTCGTCAAAGGCATCCTTTACTTGTTCCCAAGGAATCGCAATTTGTCCACAATTATGTTCGGCATCTTCACTTGCGCAACTACCATGCAGGACCAAAGGCATTAGTCGGACTGCTGCGGCTTCAATTCTGGGTCATAAACGCAAGAGCTTTAGCACGCAGCATTGTTCGTTCTTGTGTATACTGTGTCAGATATCGTCCAGTTCTACTTCGTCAAGTCATGGGTTCCCTGCCACCTGAGCGCTTATCCACAGACAAGCCACGTTGGAGTCGACTTCTGCGGTCCAGTGAACACCTATCTTCGAATACGTGGCAAGGGTCCCACAAAATCCTATATCGCCATATATCTCTGCATGGCCGTAAAGGCCGTTCACATTGAAATCGTGTCAGATCTTTCAACGAATAAGTTTTTGGAATCGTTGAAACGCATGGTTGCCCGTCGTGGACCAGTATCGCACATCTATTGTGACAACTCCAAAAATTTTGTCGGAGCATCCAACAAGCTACTCGAGTTAAAGAAGTTCATGTTCAACACTAGCACTCAAGAGGCTATCATATTGTTCCTCTGAAGAGATAACCTTTCATTTCATTCCACCTAGGGCTCCACACTTTGGCGGTATTTGGGAGGCCGCTGTCAAGAGCGCAAAGAGTCTGCTGGTGCGTACCCTCGCTAACACCCGGTTCACCTTTGAGGAACTGAACACCGCAGTCGTTGAGATAGAAGCAGTACTCAACTCTCGCCCGCTGTCACCGCTATCATCTGATCCCAACGACTTCAGCGCTCTCACTGCAGGACACTTTCTAAATGGAGATGCACCGCGCGCTTTGCCCGAGCGTGAGATTATCACCAACAACATCTCCAACTTGGATCGTTACGAGCCGATCACAGCTGTTAAACAGCAATTCTGGCGTCGTTGGTCTGCGGAGTATGTGAACGAGCTTTGAGCCAGGACAAAGTGGACTTCGGCTTCCCCAAATCTCACAGTTGACTCTATGGTCATCATACATGAGGACAACACACCGCCATTACACTGGAAATTAGGGCGTGTTGAGTCTGTTGTGAGTGGCAAAGATGACCGGGCTCGTGTCGCATATATTCGCACTGCCTCTGGACTCTGTTGCCGGCCAGTACATAAGCTGGCTGTTCTACCTGTCTCTTGAAAGATAATTCTTTCAAGGCGGCCGGGATGTTCGGTCATATACCTCATATATACATTAGTCAGGGTATCAATAGCAATGTCAAAGCAGATTATGTTAAGATTATGCTAATTCTCTTCTATTTGAATGTCATAAGCACTCATACACATGTACGAAGCCTCGCTCTCTTTCGAACTCTGTAATTGCTCGGTCCCTTTAATCTTAATTTATGTTAAGAAATCAGTTCTGTAAGCATCATCATAGAAGTCAGTCGTGTTGCTCATCAATTTGTAAAACCTTTATTAAAACTTCTTGTCATGAGTCCCAAGTTCAGTGTGTATTGTGCTCCGCAAAAACCTTGAAAAACAGTGAAAAAAACGGACAAGCCCACCCAACAGTGGCATAATAATACATTTAAAAGTGAATTCAACCCCAAACTATTCAAAAAATTCGTAAAAGTGCCTAAAATAAAGAAAGAACCAAAAATCAAAACTGCTAATGTGCAATTTACACAAACGCAAAAACTGGGAGCTGTCAAAGCCAGTGCTGCCAATAACAATGCCGAGTTGGCCACAACAATGGCAGCCAGCTTAAACAACTGCCATGGCAAATAAAAACTTAAAAAACGAAGACGTCCCTGCTGCCCATGCATACAACACTCGCAGCAACACCTGCACCAGTCATGCAGTAATAAGCAACATCTTACCACCAGCTAATCCCGAAGCCAACAGCAATCAAGTGCAGGGGATTCCAGGCCCGCTCACTGAAGCAACTAGATCTCAACCTGTTGACATGAACGAGGCGCGCCTGTACATCCCTGAGGGATGGAGTCAGACGAACCAGCTTCTACTCCAGCAACACGGCATTGTAAGATGGAAATTGCCGACGAAGCTCCAGCTCAAGCCGAACGTCAAGCTGCAAAAAAGGTCCCCAAGCTCAGGCCCATAACAGTTCCCGGAGTTAACGACATCGTCGCAATGGAACAGACCCTCGAGCAGGCAGCTGGCCCAGATGCCTTCGAATTTAAGGTCTCTCCCTCTGGCGCCCTGAGAATCTACGCGAAAGATTCTGACACTCACAGAGCCATTATTCGCAGGCTCACTGAAGTCAGGGTCCAGTTTACGCACTTCTGTCTCAAGGAGGACAGACCGTATCGCGTAGTTGTCAAAAACTTAGCCGCTTCTACTCCCAGGAGCCAAATCGAAAGTGCCTTTGCAACACACGGCCACGTTGTGACAAACCTATATAACCCGGGGACCAGGCTACCCACAAATGACGCCGATGCGAACCCCACAAACGATTCGCCAAGTCGCAACTACTGGTATGTAGACCTAAGGCAGGCTCCTAACAATAGGGACGCGCTACGCATTATCAAGATTGGCCGTCAACGGGTCCAAATCGAGCTCCCTAGAAAGAACAAAAGCATCAGGCAATGTTATCGTTGTTATGAGTTCGACCACACTAAAAACTATTGCCTCAAACAGCCCAAATGCGGAAGGTGCGGCCAGCCCCATTGGACGAACTCGGTGCAGTGCCAGGCCAAAACGGTGGCAGACCTACGATGCTCAAACTGTGAGGGGAACCATGCTGCTTATTATAAAGGATGCAAAGCATACCAGCAGCGCTTGCATGCCAGACAACCGGCCATCAATGTTGCCCCCCCGTCACGACACAACCAACAGCAACCTGCACGGCGCATCAACTCGCAGTTTGTACCCTCCAGAATTGTGCAACAAGGCCTGTCGTATGCTGATGCGTTGCAGCCAGGACGCAAAACTTACCAGCAATCCATGTGCACCAACCAGCACACCGCTACAACAATGCAGCCACAATACCTACAGCATGGATCTCAGGGGCAAGACACGTCCCTCGGAAGCATCCTCCAAGGACTCCAGCAGTCGATCGCAGCACTTAATGCCGCGGTCGCAACTATCCTAGTCAGCATCAAGGAGCTGAAGGACGCGCAAGGTCCTCCACAGCTCGGTCTTACCACTCACCGCAAATAATGGCTGCCCAAATGCGCCTCGGATCGTGGAACGCTCGCAGCATCATACAAAATGCAAACGAGCTTAAACTATTTCTGAGAAAACATGAAATAGACATCATGCTTATCTCAGAAACGCACCTACACGCTGGCCTGTACTTCGCCATGGAGGGATATGCTTGCTACCGTGCGGATCACCCAGCAGGTCGAGCCAGAGGAGGGGCTGCTGTGCTTGTCAAGCAGGACTTGGTGCACTACCAACTACAACAGATGACCTCCAGCACCACAGATGGCTGCTATTATGGTGGGGACTCCTTTGGGTGAAATACTCGTAGCTGCAATGTATCTACCACCAAATCTATCCTGGAGCCGAGCTGGATTCGATTCTCTCCTTGATCAGCTTGGTCATAAATTCATCGTTGGAGGCGACTTCAATGCCAAACACAGGCTGTGGGGAAGCTACAGAGCTGACAACAGAGGCATTGCGCTGCATGAAGCGCTCACCAGCTGCTCAGCCCAGGTCTTGGCCACTGGGAGACCTACCCACTTCCCGTACAACAGGCAAAGTACCCCTTCGTGCATTGACTTCTCTATATACAAGGGCATCCCCAACAGCGTAATATCAGTTTGTGAAGAGTATGAGCTGTCATCCGACCATCTACCACTCCCCAAAAAAGCGAAGGCTTGTCACCCTTCAATCGGACATACAACGCTTCAAAACTGAACTGAATGGCATGATAGATCTAAACATGCCGATCTTGACAGCCGAGGATGCCGACGCTGCAGTTCAAACCCTGCTGGATAAAGTACATACTGCGGCTGCCAACGCTGCGCCAGCACAAATGTACTCTACGCCTACAAGCCAATTTACAAGGACGCTTCCCCCCATCGTTGAAGGCCTTCTTTCCCTGAAAAAGCGACTGAGGAGGGAGTACGTCCGTACCCAGGACACCAGAATCGACAGGATTTATCGCCGTATCGCCAAAAGGGTCAGGAAGGAGTTAACTTTACTGAGAAGAAAAGCCACAGACACCATGCTAGAGGAAGCAACGGCAGACGAGAGCTCCAAATTCGCGCTGTGGAAACTTACCAGTCGATACAAGCGGCAAGCTGCGCCAAAGTTTCTCGTTCGACATCCCGATGGTACCTGGGCCAGATCGCCAATGGACAGAGCCGAAGCCTTCGCCTGCAACCTAGAGGAGCGCTTCAAGCCGTTTGAGACCGCATCGCATGGAAGGATACAGCGAGTCGCGCAAATACTGGAAGCGCCACTCCAAATGTCACTCCCTGTATCACCAATCACCTTCCAAGAAGTGAAGCAGGAGATAAAGAGCTTAAAAAGCAACAAAGCCCCTGGGGAAGATCGGTTGGACAACCAGACAATTAAGCTTCTGCCATACAAGGCGGTACTTTTTCTCGTCGCCATTTTTAATGCAGCTCTTCGGCTAGGTTACTTTCCAGTGGCTTGGAAGAAGGCACATATCATCATGTTGCACAAGAGCGGAAAGCCACCTAATCAACTGGAATCCTATCGCCCCATCAGCCTCCTGCCTGCCTTTGGCAAGATTCTGGAAAGGTGCATTCTAAGAAGGATCCTGGATACCCCGGAAATAAAACGCCTAATCCCGAAGTTCCAGTTTGGGTTTCGACTCAAACACGGTACCCCTGAGCAACTCCATCGGGTCACAAGCTTTATTTTGGACGGCTTTCACAGGAAAGAGTATGTGGTGGCAGCATACCTCGACATCCAACAAGCCTTCGACCGGGTGTGGCACGCAGGACTCCTCTCCAAGATAAAGGGCAAATTAAATCTGCAGCTCTTTAACATCATTGCAAGCTTCCTGAACGAGAGGACATTTCGAGTGGTACAGGATGGCATAGCCTCTCATACCAAACGCATAAGAGCGGGCGTTAAACAAGGTAGCGTTTTGGGTCCCACACTATACAGCCTCTTCACGCACGATATGCCCACGGCAAGTGAAATGGCGTGGCTACGTTTGCTGATGACACGGCAATCCTTGCCAAGAATAATTGCGTGTACGAAGCAACGGACATACTGCAGGAATATCTGAAGAGCTTCGAAAACTGGGCTTGTAGGTGGAATATCTCAGTGAACCCTCAAAAATGTGCCACGGTCACTCACACCCTGCGCAAGGACTCCAGCCCCGGACTTTTTCTCCATGGCGAGCTCTTAGAGCAGGTGCGTACCATAAATACCTAGGGATCACACTCGACACCCGACTAACGTTCAAAAAACACGTCACCGAGGTTACCAACAGCTTGAAAAGCAAAATCAGGCGCCTGAGCTGGCTGCTAAACCCAAATAACAAACTCTCGCTCCGAAACAAAGTACTTATCTATAAAGTAATCCTTGCCCCTGCGTGGCGATATGGGCTCCAGGTTTACGGAATTGCCGCGAAGACGCACCTAGACAAACTTCGTATCATCCAGGCTAAGACCTTGCGAACAATCTCTGGAGCCGAATGGTATATTCGCACACGAGACATCGCAAAGGACCATAAGGTTCCTATGGTAGGAGACGTTATGAACAATCAAGAAACAAGCTACCTATTTAAGCTCCGCAACCACCCTAACGTCCTGGCAGAGAACCTGCTAAGGAGGCGAAGAAAAGGGGGCTTTAAAAGTCATATCTAATAGACCTGGCCAAACGCCGCCTTTAATGAAGCAAAATAACATGTACATAAACACACACTATGTAAATATTTAATTTAAGATATCAATAATCAAAACACACGCTGATAAAAGTTGCTAAACAAGAGTAACAGAAATATAAAATAAAAGAATTTTAACACACAAAAAAAAAAAAAAATTTATTAAAACTTCATACCATCCACACACGCTTGAGATAAGATTCTTAAAAGGTCAAAAAAACGCTTTTGATCCAACAAGGATTTTGCATATATATGAGGAGCATAGTAAAACTAATAAATGCCGAGTTTGGTCAAGATATCTTGAAAAACAAAATGTTTTTCATACAAGAACTAAATTTTCGACCGATCGTTCCTATGGCAGCTATATGATATAGTGGCCCGATCTTAATAGGATTTTGCATATATATGATGAGCATACTAAAACTAATAAATGCCGAGTTTGGTCAAGATATCTTGAAAAACAAAATGTTTTTTCATCCAAGAACTACATTTTCGACCGATCGTTCATATGGCAGCTATATGATATAGTGGTCCGATCTTAATACGATTTTGCATATATATGAGGAGCATAGTAAAACTAATAAATGCCGAGTTTGGTCAAGATATCTTGAAAAACAAAATGTTTTTTCATCCAAGAACTACATTTTCGACCGATCGTTCCTATGGCAGCTATATGGTATCGGTAAAGTGGTCCGCATACTAAAAATAATACAGATTCTTGACCAGTATATTTAGTGCAAGGAGCATAACATAAAATTTCTAATAAAAAATGATCCACAATAGAGTAAATTCAAAGGTCGACAAGCAGTCAAACTCTTTGGAAATCAGCCACAGCATAACAAGTCAATTTAAGAATACAATCATCCAAAGAAGCTACATTATGCGATACAACTGACGTTTAACAGCTCTTCGATCGCAATGATTTGATCTCTTCCCACAAGTGCATTGTATCAAATGCTGCATTGCTATCAAATGAGTTGACCGTATTTACGAGTTTGCAGTTATATAACGAAGGGAGCATACGTAATAACTAATAAGATGCCGAGAATATTGATCAATAGTCCCTAAGTATATCTGCCGGGTTGAGTGATGTAGGAACGAACCCATTCCATGCCATTAGTTAGCTCTTGAACTGCTGTGACGCAAAATAGCTTGCAGGGCTCGGCTTTATCCAAGAAAGGCATACAGAAGAATCCGACCAACAGTAGAATTTTCCATTGAATACCGCGCCACAGAGCTCTAGCTTAGGAACTGTGATTGTTTTCAGAGGAGCTGCACGATTTGGCACAACAGCTTGCAACTGGCTATAGTCGTCGAAAGGACGTAACACAGGCCCCATATGCTTGATGCTAACGTCACAGAAACCGTAAAAAATGCCGAGTTTGGTTCAAGATATCTTGAAAAGAAATTTACGAAAATGTGCCTTTTTAAAACTCACAAAGATCATCCAACTGTTGCAATAGGCAGGTTCTCGACCAGATCCCAAGAAGTTTTTCCTATCGAACCGCCAAGCGGGTCATACAAGTGAGCAATAGTAAATACTTTTGGATTTGGATCTCTGCCGAATGGACGCCAAGGAAAACAGCAAACGATCCGACGCTGAGTCCCAAGCAAGTGCAAGAGTTTTGGTGATGTCATCATCAAACTTTAGAGAAGATTCTCTGTCCTCTTCGGGTATCCCTTCCAGTACAGCAGAATTGTTTGAGCACCACTTTCGAAAAATTCCTACTTGCCAAAATTCCAGCCGGCTGATTTAGAATTTCTTTTGCTTCTTGAATTGAGTCACCCCCTGAGATTAGGTCATCAACGTACAAGTCACGCCGCAGAATCCGCGAAGAAGGATGTGAAACAACGAGCTTTGAATAACAGGGCCAGGCATCAATAGTTTATTTAATAAATATCCTGACGAAGTAGCCGAGGAACCGTCGAAAACGACTCGCAACTTTGTCGATGAACTGTCTTCTTTAAAGACACAGTGATGAGGGAGAAAGTATTGACAAAGTCCTATAGACTCTGGAGCGACAGGCGAAATATGACTAAGATCCAATTCCTTTTGAAAGTTTGAATATTGAATCTTTAGGTCTGGACGATTTTCTAGTTTGCGTTCAAGGGTCAGGAACCAACGAAAGGCTTGTTGGTATGACGTCCCCAGCCATTCCAAACTTCGCTTGAAGGGTAAACGAACTGAGTATTGGCCACTAGGCAGCCTGATATGAGTCTTTACGAAATGTTCTTCCTACATATTTTCTTCCTTTGAAATGGTTGGTGTAATTTCCAAGCAGGATTCTATCTCCCAAAATCGGCGCACCAATTCATCAGCACGTTCTTCAGAACTTGACTCGAGTTTGCCCGCAGTATGTTTTGCCATTAATGTAGAACCACCCAAGCGCGGTCCGCCTCCAGAAACTACCCAACCAAGCCGTGTTTTTTGAAGACACGGAAGCCCTGGGAGAAGCCTTATCTGGCCGACGCTGAGAAGATCGTAAAACAGGCTAGCTCCAAGCAGCAAGTCCACGCGTTGAGGTTTAAAAAGCGACGGATCTGCAAGTTTTATGTTATCGGGAATGCTCCAATTCGTCGTGTTGATAGTGAAACTGGCTTGACTATCAGTTATATTATCAGGCGCTACCAGAGCTGTGAGGCATGTTGAGTATTCAGAGACTTGAGACTGTATTGTTTAAGTGACCGTATTTCCTTCTGTTTCAAAACCAGAATCTTATAGACCAGAGACAATGGCTGAGGACCTGTGCTTCTTTAACTGAAGCTGTTGAGCAAGGCGCGACGTTATATGGTGAAGCTGAGAACCGGAATCCAAAAGGGTACGACAAGGTATCAAAGTGCCGGAGCGATTTTTAACAAAGATCATAGCCGTAGCCAATAGGACAACATAACTACTGAAATACTTGGCAACAAGAGAGGTGGAGGTAGATGGCGACGACTTAGCGAAAGAGGCATGGGCTATCGACGATGAGTCAGCAGGCACAGTCAGCTGACCAGACGGAAATACAGAATTATTTCGCCCCGCAGGTCCGACAGCATCCAGAGCTGCATGATCGCAGTTGATTGCCATTGTTTAGGCAATTCAAGCATAATGCAAGTCGTTTTGCCTCCCTAAGCCGTAATGCAGGGGTCAAATTTCCAAATCGAGAACAATTATATATACTATGACCAGGGTTGTCACAAGAAACGCAGTGTTGATTGCTATAGTTTTTTCCACCAGATGGCTAGGGGCAAAGCTTGCCATAGCAAAATTTACGGTTTCCATTGTTCGGCATCTCTGCTCCAGAAACGTAGCCATATGCTCCCACGATGGTATTAAGTTGACGAAAGATGAATCCTCTAGCCTTTCCACTTGGCTTGTGAAGTTTGGTCAAGCTTTTGCAACAGAATCTGCACAATAATGCATCCAGCGATCTGTTCGGTGTTTCCCATGCTCTTTAACGCGCGTATATGTGCGTTGAATTGGTCGGATAACTCCCTTAGCGCCACGGCCGAGCCACCTGCCACCCTCTTGAACCCCAATATTTGAAGTATGTGTGCCTGAAAAACCAAACGTCTATTATTAAACCTTTTCTCCAACAAATTAAGTGCTACGGCATAATTATGGTTTGTTATTTCCAATTATCGAATCGCGTCCAGCGCTGAATCCTTCAGGCACGATCGAAGATGCTGCAGCTTTTCGAAATCTGCTAGATCAGGATGATTTTCTATTCCGTGTTCACGGAATAAAAGTCGGCCCATTCTGTGTAACCACCACTGAACATAGGCAACTTTATTGAGGGTAGTGCCGGCGGTGCCTTAGCTCTAACTGTCTGCGCGGGCAGCATAGATTGGTCGCGAAATGTTAAGCAGGGCAAGATTGAGACACGTTACGCGATTTCACTCTGAACCGAAGATTCCATAGAAACTGCTAAGTCGTCGAAGTCCTCATTGGCTACCAATTTCTTCAAAGTCGAGTTCTTCGAGGCTAGTGTGAATAATATCAAATTTTGATCAATTGCACGAAGTTGCGAATTAGTTAGAGCATTTCGAAGTGTTTGCAAACTGTCATAAATTAAAATGGCTTTGCGCTTCAGAAAAGGCACCCTGTTTGCAGAGGGCACTGCACTAGAGGCATTATTTTCGTTTGCCATTAGAAGCGTTGATAGAAAGCGTGTGCGAAACTAGCTGAGTAACTAACAACGGTGATCGCTAGTACATGCAAGCCGTTCAAAAAACAATAGCTGTAAGAACTACGGCGAACGCAAGTGTCAAGCTATGTAACGCAGCAACGGCAATAGCTCGTACATAAGTAACGCACGAATGAGCAAAAAACCTTAAGCGACCGAGAGAATAAGCAAAGCGACGGCGATCGCTTATATGTATGTATATAAACCGCACAAAACGAAATGTTAGGTGCTGATTATTTGTAAAGCAAATAATCTTACAACAAAAAAATCACGTCGGGGTCATGAAAATGTTGCGCTATTGAGCCTTTTGAATTGCTTTCACAATAGAAATAATTAACTTTGTTTTATTTCTTGTGTTCCAAGCGACAATTGAATTTTATAAATTTAAGATGCAAGTGGCCAAATGCACGAAGCGAACGAACTTAACTAAATCGACGCGCAGCATCGAGGCGCTTCGCATAAGTTAATGCTAGGGCAATAAAATTACAGCGAAGAGCGACAGCTTAATGTAAATGTAATCTTAAGAGCGAAGTTCAAACAAATGCTTCGCAGAGCAAGTTTTCAAGGTAAGATTAAGTTGCTGCTCTTATCAGTTGCGAGGTCGCTCCAGCTGTTTTGGCTGCGTAGCCAAACAAAGGGGTAAATGATATTCAGCATTAATACTTTTCTTATCAACTAATTTTACTTCAATGATTTCTAAAGCATCTCTTCCTAATAATACTGGTATATGTAATATCTTATCGTCTAGAATATTAAGTGAAATAATATAGGTTTTCATAAAAAGTCAATTTCTTCATAATTGTATTAATTGAACAGCTGCTAACTCGTTATTATTCATCTCAGCCGTGCCCTCGTTGCCTTGCACTGCTGCAATTGTTATTGTAGTACTGTGTAATATGCATATATATCGAATGCACACTGTACTTCATACATTTTTGCATATGTATAAACAAACACAAATATAAATTGTGAGTCCCAAGTGGCCGAAACCCGAGCAGGTCTGTATACTTTGGTCGGCCAACGGAAAGTCCAAGTGTCAGCATAATTGTCACATGCGGACCTCACATGGACATGAACTCAATTGTATGTGCATATACCCTCGCGATCCAGCCTAAGCGAGCATAGCTATATACCGCTCCGCTGTTGGCAGCGCAGCTTCGAGACTTAGCCTTCCTTAACTCCTAAGATATATTTGTAAAATCAGAAACTCATGAGAAGTTGAAGCGGCACTTTCGCTGCTCCAATTAAACACAAGAAATCCAAATCAAATCTATTAACTTAAACTATGTTGTGGGAACAACGGATTCTACTTCTACATGGCGACCGTGACAAGTGTCACAGGAAGGGAAGCCTGGACAGCCTAAGAAACCATCTTGGACCTATTGATGCCGGATAAATTGAAGGAGGAAAATACTACATGGCAAACATGCGAAAATAAACATATGGAAAATGAAGAGACAAACACCACTACTACTTCATACTTCGGACGAATTTCGAAAAAAATAAAATAAATATCTGAGTGAGTAGATTGCGCGTAATGGGTAAACGCGGAGGCAAACAAAAGAATAGCGCACATTAAGTTTCTATTGTACTCAAAAACGCCGCCTCCCGCGTGGTCAACTGCACAAAAATTGCAGGACGAGCTTGATTTTCTAAAAACAAGTCTCGAAAACAGACACCCTAAAACCGCAGGTCACTCAGTTAAAATACAAATAATAAAAGAAGCAATCCTCCATCTCCCAAGCCATTACCGAGAAAGCCGGTCACCTACCCGAACGACTGCCCTGGACATCTCAACAGCGTAGCATGCAAATCAACGTGCATGAAACCAGCGACCAGTGTGAAGACCGGCACTGGCCCCGCCTGAGCCCATAGGCCCAGGACATCTGCAGCTGAGAAACAACAAGCGCGAGAGGCAAAGCGCCACTTGCGCAATCGAGGGAGCGTCAGCGTACCTAAACCGGCGACGGAGAACTGATACATGGAGTACTGATGGCAGCTGAATCATTAAATTAATTAAAAATTAAATATATAAGATGAATTTTTTCTGCTCGACTAGAAGTATAGCCCGTAAAGCTATACGAACAAATAGGTAGAATACTGTAAAAATAATCAAAAATAAAAAAAATAAGAAAGTAAAAAAAAATTTCTAAAAAAATAAAAAAAAAAGCAAAAAAGAAAAAAAAAAAAGAAAATAAAAAGAAAAAAAAAAAGGAAAAAGATATAACTAATAAATTCAAAGCACAGTAAAACTAAAAAGAACATAAACAATAACAAACCCAGAGCCAAACCGCACCAAAACTAAAATTTTTATATGTTTTTTTAAAAAATTATAAACCCTCGCAAAAAAAATATAAATTTGAATGAACAGTAATAGTATAAGTAAATTTGACAATGATATAGATGATACACCCAAAATGGGGTTAATAGATACTAAAACAGTGGACTCCACTGCCAATGTCAATAACAAAATCGAATCAACAAATATTGTTTTGAAATGTTTTTATCATGTGCGCATACATTCTGTATAAAGCTTATATTATATTTTTATATAAACGACCTGGATAAAATTAAAAATAATATTACTAGTAATCAGCAACAAAGATTGCTAAAAAACATTATTGAAAAAAAAATTAATTAAAAATATATAACTATTTGATTAAAGATTTATATATATTTTTGCACATATTAATAATTTATTTTAAAATGAAATGGAATGGCAAAACATTAATGCCGCATTAATTAAAATAAAAGAAAACTTTGATAAATCATACAAGTGTCTAGCACAAAATAGGAATATTTCAAACGAGACTATAAGCAGACACGCAGCAATACTAGTTGCATGTTTTAACCAAGCTTGTTCTCTGATACACGACAATAAAGAAAAGTTAAATACTCAGCATTGGTCGTATGTATCAAGATTTTTGCATAGATTAAAAACAAACCTAAATAGCATTAAATCAAAATATTCGCTAGACATAACTATGAATACTCCAGTATTAGTCGAGGAAGAAACAAACACAGACTTAGAGACAGTAAGCGAATCTGAAATCGCAAGCGGTTCAGATAAACATATAAATGAAGAAGATCTAAGCGATCTTACGATATCAGCGGTAATCACACTAGCCGAACTATCTGAGTCTGAACCAGAGTCTGTTACTGAAGTAAAAACTTGAAATATGACCATGTCACAAGTAGAATTTCTTAAGCTAGCCTCTTCACTCATACCTGAGTTTAGTGGACAGTCTGAGAATCTACAAAGTTTCATTGATGCTCTTAGTTTAGTGGATTCACTAAAAGGAACACATGAAACTACAGCAGTCAGCCTAATAAAAACTAGACTCAAAGGCAATGTTCGAAACTTAATCAATACTGAACAAACAATAGTGTCCATAATAGACAAACCAAAAAGCGGTATAAAAAGCGAATCAGCTAAAGCATTATCCGCTAAATTGTTCAATCTGCAGCAAAAGCAAAAGACAGCAAGTCAATATATTCAAGAAGTTGAACAGTTGACAAGGGCTTTGCAATCAGCACATATGATTAACGGTGTATCGCAAGAATATGCCAAAGAACTGAGCCTACAAGTTGCTGTAAAATCAATCATAGCAAACAGCACATTTGACGAAGAATTTCTACATAATGAGTGAGATTAGAACTGTGTTCGTCGATAGTTGCACAGACGCAGTAGGACACCCAATTACAGTCCTATATGCTGCGCAGCAACAAAGATATAGACCTAACCGAGGGTATAACCGCGGAAACTACCGTGGAAATTACCAAAATAATAGTAATAGATATAATAATAATAATAATTATAATAATGATGGCAACAATAGAAATAGAGGCCAATATAGAGGAAACTCTAGAGGCCGTGGTAACTCAAACAGAGGCCACAACAATAATAATGGCAATAACAATAATGTGCGAACTGCCCAGAATGCTTCGGGAAACTCACAACAGCCCTTAGGTACACAGCAATAAACAGTAAAAAGGTTCATTCGATTAATCTTAGTGTAAATATATTCGTAACATTCACAAACGTAGCTGCAGGCAAGAAATTAATATTTTTGATAGATACTGGTGCAGACATATCTCTTTTAAAAGACAATTCAGACACTTATAATGATATAAACATGGACAACAAAATGAATATTCAGGGAATCAATCAAGGATTAATTCAATCCACGGACTGACATCCTTAAAAATACAAACAACCAAATATATAATTCCACACAACTTCCATATTGTCGAATCACCTTTTTCTATACCGTGTGATGGAATTTTAGGAATAGATTTTATTAAAAAATATAATTGTCAAGTAGATTTCACATCTTCAAAAGATCTGCTCATAATAAGACCAGACAATCTAAACTCTCCTATATATGTTCCCATAGATTACAGCTCTGGTAACAATACAATAGCTATATCCGAAGTTGTCCGAAAAATTGAGTTAACTTCAAATGAAGATAGCATTTTAATTCCGAACCAGGAAATTCAACCTGGTATATATGCAGCAAACCCAGTCGTAACAACTGCAAATGCATTCGTCCGTTTACTAAATACAACTAGTACCGATCAAATGATTAATATAAATAAGTTGAATTATGAACCATTAGCAAATTATGATATATCCGAAATAAATAATGAAACTAGAACGAACGATGTTATGTCAAAGTTAGCTAAAAATTTCCCAAAACTATTTAATAAACAATTAAAAGAACTTTGTTTGTAAATACATAGACATATTCGGACTTGATACCGAATCAATAACAACCAATAATTTTTATAAGCAGAAACTAAGATTAAAAGATGATGAACCTGTATATATAAAAAATTATAGAAATCCTCATAGTCAAAAAGACGAAATGCAAGCTCAAGTTGATAAACTAATTAAAGATAGAATAGTTGAACCTTCAGTCTCAGAATACAACAGTTAACTGTTACTAGTACCAAAGAAATCCATAGATAACTAAAAGAAAAAATGGCGATTAGTAATTGACTATCGCCAAATTAATAAAAAATTACTATCCGTTAAATTTCCACTTCCTAGGATCGATGATATCTTAGATCAACTAGGTAGAGCAAAATATTTCTCTTGCCTTGACTTAATGTCAGGATTCCATCAGATTGAGCTAGACGAAAACTCTAGAGATATAACATCCTTTTCAACGAGCAATGGCTCTTATCGCTTCACGCGATTGCCATTTGGCTTGAAAATAGCGCCAAATTCATTCCAAAGAATGATGAATATTGCATTCTCTGGACTTGAACCATTACAAGCATTCCTTTATATGGATGACTTAATAGTAATCGGTTGTTCCGAAAAACACATGCTTAACAATTTAATTGGTGTTTTTGACATGTGTAGGAAACACAACTTGGAGCTACATCCTGAAAAATGTTAATTTTTCTTGCATGAAGTCACGTTTTTGGTGCTAACACAAGCCCACATCGAGAGCATTTACCAAAGGAGAAAGTAACAAGAGTACGACGGAACAAGAGTTAAAAGCTATTTATTGGGCAATCACCAAATTTAGACCCTATATCTACGGAACTCATTTCATAGTAAAAACAGACCATAGACCACTAACATTTTTGTTTTCAATGACAAACCCCAGTTCTAAATTAACGCGTATGAGACTTGAATTAGAGGAGTATAATTTTACAGTAGAGTACCTAAGAGGCAAAGATAATTTTGTAGCCGATGCATTGTCTATCCGTGACAATATTCGAACTAAAAGACATACAAAATAAAGTCCTGAAAGTCACTACCACGTATCAAAGTAGACAAAAATTCTGCGCAGAAAATAATAAAGTAGAGATGCCAAGGCAATCTACCGAAACAGCTTCTCAGCCCAACGTATACGAAGTCATTAATAATGATGAAGTACGTAAAGTAGTGACCTTGCATATAAAAGATATGCTATGTTTCTTTAAACATGGTAAGAAAATAATAGCAAGAATTGACATTGGAGATTTATATACTAATAATGGAAATATTGACTTAGGACAACTATTTCCACGGCTCGAAAAAGAAGCCGGTATATTAAAAATCATCCAATTGAAAATGGCACCGTGGGAAAATATCTTTAAAAAAGTTTCAATAGATAATTTCAAAATTATGGGCAATAAAATATTTAACACATTGAGAGTAGCGCTACTCAACCCGGTGACCACATTAACAAATGTTAAAGAGAAAGAAGCTATATTGTCTACACTACATGATGATCCAGTACAAGGAGGTCACACAGGCATTGCAAAAACCTTGGCCAAGGTCAAAAGACATTATTACTGGAAAGGTATGACTCGTGATATAACAGAGTACATCCAGAAATGTCAGAAATGTCAAAAAGCAAAAATAACAACAAATATTAAGACCACTTTAACAATTACTGAAACCCCGATGAAGGCTTTTGACAGAGTAATAGTGGATACAATTGGTCCACTACCAAAATCAAAACAAGGCAATGAATATGCAGTCACGCTCATATGTGACTTGACTAAATATTTAGTTGCTATACCTGTCGCAAATAAAAGCGCAGCAAATGTTGCAACAGCAATATTTGAATCATTTATTCTCAAGTACGGTCCAATGATGACTTTCATTTCGGACATGGGAACGAAATATAAAAATTCAATTACAAATGATTTGTGCAAATATTTAAAAATTAAGAATATAACATCAACTGCACATCATCACCAAACTGTTGGAACAATAGAAAGAAGCCACAGAACATTTAACGAATATATACCATCCTATATATCACTAAATAAAACTGATTGGGACGTATGGCTTCAATATTTTGTTTACTGCTTCAATACAACGCCCTCTATGGCACATAATTATTGTCCATATGAGTTAGTATTTGGTAAGTATTTTAACAGCATATGTAATATAGAACCTATATATAACATAGACGACTACGCTAAAGAAAGTAGGTATAGATTAGAAGTAGCATACAAAAGAGCAAGAAATATGCTCGAATTAAATAAACAGAAAAATAAGGAATTATATTATTTAAAAACTAGGAACATAACTCTATCAATAGGAGATAAAGTTTTACTAAGAAATGAAGTAGGCCATAAGCTAGTGTAGTATGTTGTATGCCAAATGAGCATATGCCCACAGTATTGTAGAGTATACAATATAACAAGTGGTCATATGCCCAACTTAAAAGTAAGAGTAACAACTCATAACATAACGACACTTTGTTGCTATGTTTATACAATCATAAATATACATAAGTGCAGTAATAGGATCCGTCACTTATGCGGACTGGCCGCAGCGTGAGATCGCTAGCGTAAGCACTTCTTGAGTATGTACCATCTGTACATATATATGTATATATACATAGGCAGATATGTACTGCACTCCCTCTCTCTCTGCCGACGCTCTTAGCGGCAGAGCTCACTTAGAATATTGTATGTAATAAGCCAAATATAAAATTGAATAAAACCGAGAGCACACTCTCGACCAATGCTTAAACGGAATAAGACGTCTTTATTATTGTGAAAACATTTTAACTTAACATGGCGACCGTGACAAGTGTCACGAACATGTTAAAAATATAACATGTGGAAAAAAAAAAAAATAAATATATACAACAACAACAACGAGACGAGCAGCAGTAACAAGCTACAACTACAAAGGCGCGGGATAAAGAACAACAATTTTCTTCAGCAGCGATGGATTAAAGCCAAAGTTCTGAGTGAGTAAGGTGTATTTCGTTTGTGCTAAAAGTCGAAATGTCCATACGCATCACGCTTGAAACCATCAGCAAAACCATCCAAAAAGAAACCGGGGAGGCATTCAGCTGGGCATAAAAACCCGTAAGGCGGAAATATGCAAAGAATTATATAACAGCAGAAAGCCCCCGAATTGGAAAGATGCCAAGAGGCTAACCGATGAGCTAGACTTTCTTGATGCACAATCAAAAATACATAAAACACAAATGAAACGCCTTCCACTCATCCTATAAAGAACTTAGCTAATAAATACTTAAACAGTCCAAACGCAGAAAACAAGAAAGAGCCCAAACAAATGAAGAGATGCCCCAACAGCCTGTGAGAAGACCAGCACCGGCGCCCCAACAGCCTCTGCGAGGACCAGCACCGGCACCATTTAGCGTTCCAAGATAAGTCATCTTCGGGGACCGGCAGCGCTACAGAGAGCGCGCAACTTAATATACAAAAAAAAAAATCAGAAATTCAAATTTAATGCTTTCGAATGCAATCTCAAAAGACAATAATATATTAGAAGTAGAAAATATGTTAGACCACGAATCGAAAGTAGCGGATTCAACCGCAAATGTAATTAATAATGTCGAAACTGTCTCAGTAGATTTAAAATTAATAACGGTTATGCTTATAATAATTGTTATTCTTTTATTAGCAAATGTACTAACTAAATTATATAAGTTGCTCAATAAGTGCATAAAGAAAAGATATGCAAGTCGAGCAGACAATTTAGAAATGATATAATATGATAAGCATTGAAACGAAATCTATAATAAAAGAACCAAATTTTACAATAAATGCATTACAAATATTGCAAAAACATATCGAATTCATTAAAATAACTGAATTCGAAAACGAATTCATAGAAACTTTTCAAAGTATTGCAAGCCCATTAATCGGTTGTTCCAAAACTGAAAAAGGCATGGTGTTGAGTACATTACCTTATGTAAATATTAACATAATAACAACAATAAACAAAGTTAATGATAAATTAACGCAGGAGCATAAAAATATATGTCAGAAAATTGTAAAAAGTTTAAAAACCAGATAACATAATATTGGCACTAGACGGAATATTGTAATAACAATCCCAGAAGATCCAAATCTGCTAGCTGAATTCAACGAGAACCAGTTAGAAGATTTAGATGAGTCTAAACCAATAATCAATCCAGATATTGATATGGATAGTGACATTGAAAATCTCCAAGAAAATACAGAAACAATGACTAACCAGGTAGCCTTAGACAGGGAATACGTGAAGCTGGTTTCCTCTTCAGTCCCTGAATTTGATGGTAAAAAGCTATCATTAAACAGATTCCTAACTGCTTTACGCATTGTGGAAAGAACTAAAGGCGACCAGGAGGATATAGCAGTTGAGGTTATTAAATCAAAAATAACTGGTCTATTTCTGCAATGATTAAAAATTGTGAGCATGAGAAACTGAAAGTAATACTGGAAGCTGGTAACTTCGTTACTTTCAATGATGTAATGGGTAAATATATCCATTGCAGCACAGAAATGACTGGAAGTGCGAGTACAGAATTATTTCAGCGAGGCCGCAATAATAGAGGAGGTAGTTACTATCCTCAAAGAGGTAGAGGCAATGGACGCGGTAACTACAATTCCAATAATAATAATAACAGAAACAACAATAGAGGTGGACGAGGTTATAACCGAGGTAGGAATAATTCCAACCGAGGCAACAACCAAAATAGAAATCATTATAACTGTTCGGCTCAGCATCTAAAAATTAAACTTGTATTATGTTAGCATAACATTTCAGTTATATATTGCCCTGCGAGGCAAGCAATGTAACTATTTTGTTTTGTTTGGCGCTTCTCGCATGACATAAAATAACTCAATATCATTTGCTGTTAACTATCTAGCGCTTATCGCTTTGCGCTCATCGTAGATTCCTTTATCGCGCTCTTTTACCTTTTGCACTTTGTCTTAAGCGGCTAGCGCATCAATGCTAGCGACGCCGCAATCCATTCTTGTTTCGTATATTCGTTATATCGGATCTCTTATCGATCGCTTCGCTAAAAATTGTCATTTTTGCATATTGTCAATACGTTTGCTATAAGCATAAATAAATCAACCCGTTGCATGAACTTATAAGAAAGGGTGTAGTTTTTATAACATCCTTAATTTCTCGCTACTAAGTGCTAATAAAAAAGCTTGTTAGCCCAACATTTTGGTGACCCCGACGTGAATCTTTTTATTTAACATTATAATGTTGCATAAAATTATTTAAATTAAAATTGAGCTAGTTGTTACTAGTTTCGGCAGCAATTAAAAACCGCTCTTATATACATACATATGTACGAGCAAGTGTCATGCGGTAAATTGCAGTAAAGAGGAGTCTGTGTACATAAGCATTTATACACCTACATACAGACGCGTTGGCTCTCGCTATCTGCATTTTACTTGTGTTTTTATTCGACAAACTGTTGCGCGCGCTTAAGAGTACAGTGGTAACAATAAGTCAACGGTCAACGGTTGGCCTCAACCAAACGCCCCTTGCCAATAATGATGAAATTGCATTGTCGGTGCTGCTCAAGCGGATTGAAAAAATGGAATCTGCATTTGAAGACGCTCAAAACAAATTGGAAAAACTAGACTTTGACGAAATCGGCAGTGAGTTACGCGAGGCTTTTGATGAGCTTTCAGTAACTTTGGAGACTTCGGTGCGGTTTGAAATTGCTAAGCGCAGTAGAGCATTGCCGTCCAGCTCCACATTTGTAAATGAGCCTATTGCTGCTGCGTCAATGACTAGATCCAGAGCGTTACCGACCTTACCGCCAATCAAATTGCCAACGTTTTCTGGAGGTTATACAGAGTGGTCAGATTTCTTTTCAATGTTCACAACTTTAATCGAAAATCATCCCGAACTCACAAACATTGAAAAAATGCAGCATTTGCGGCTCTGCTTGAAGGACTCTGCGCTGGATACCATTCGGTCATTGGAAATATCAGAGGCTAATTATTCCATAGCATTAAATTTATTACAAAAACGATTTGATAACCGTCGATTATTATTTCAGGCACACATCGTTGAACTGCTGGGGCTCAAGAAGGTAGAGAATGGCTCCGCTGGCATGCTGCGTGAATTGTCGGATAAGTTTAATGCCCATATTCGTGCTCTCACCAGTTTGGGTAGCAAGGAGCAAATTGCTGGTTGCATCCTTGTTCAGGTGCTACTGCAAAAACTGGATCCTGCTACGCAGGCGAAGTGGGAAGAGAAGCTGGAGGATCCCGCCTTTGCAAATTTAATTCCATCATGGGCACAAATAGCCACATTTTTGGAGCAACGCTGCAGAACCCTAGAGAGTGTGGATTATGCTATGGCAACCTATACGCCGGGCCCTCAGGTGGGCAAAAACAAACAGACTGACTCCAGTAGGACATCACTCGTTGCTACTAACTCAATGGCTGCTGTTTGCGTATTTTGCAACGGTGAAGAGCATAATATATGGCAATGCCCAAGATTTGGCAATTTGTCTCCAGATATGCGTCTCAAGGAAGCAAAACGATTATCTTTATGCCTCAACTGCCTTAAAAGGGGACATCTTTTACGAACATGCAATTCCGGAGCTTGTCGCACATGTGGCTCCAAACACCACACACTTCTGCATTTAGACGTTTTGCATTCGATTCATCACTCTGTCACTCCTACTGCAGCTTCTTCAGCCCCCGCCTCTACCTCTCTTGTTGCCCACAACCTCAGCAGCGATGTTGTGTTCCTAGCCACTGCTATTGTACTAGTTAAAAATCGGTCTGGAACTCTAGTTCCGTGTCGTGCTGTATTGGATGGTGGGTCACAGCTACATTTAATTACATCCCGATTCGCTCAACAGCTTCAGCTGAAAAGAAGTCCGTCTTCAGCCGCAGTTGCTGGCCTGGGAAACGCTCCTTTCGCTACTGATGGATGCACTGTGACAGTCAATCTACAATCTCAAACGTCAGAGTACTCTGCAATCATCACAGCCATCGTAGCTTCCACTATAGCAGATCGCCAGCCAAGCATCGCCCTTAATACAACTAATTGGAATGTGCCTGGAAATATTCGCCTCGCTGATCCTTGCTTTTACAAGCCGCAGCGAGTTGACTTATTAATCGGAGCTGGTCTTTTCTACGAGCTAATGTGTGTCAAATAAAACTGCTACCGGGATTGCCTCTTCTGCAGAAGACACGCTTTGGATGGATAGTTGCAGGTGGCGGTTCCCAGCAAGGCGGTACCTCTCTTTTGGCCAATCGTGTATCGTCTGATGCCCGCACTGATTCTGATGGCCGAACCGATGAGTTAATTCAACGATTTTGGGAAGTAGAACGTTTTCCAGACCCTGTTGCTAAAGCAACAAAGGAAGAGCTTGACTGCGAGGAGCATTTTGTTAAGAATTTCCAAAGGTTGCCAACAGGAGCATATTCCGTGCGACTCCCTCTCAAACTCACGCTGGATCAATTGGGTGAATCTTATCAACAGGCATTTCGCAGACTTATATCGCTTGAGAGAAAGTTGCATCGTCATCCCAACCTTAAATCCCAGTATTGCGCGTTCATTCAAGAGTATATGGAGCTCGGACATATGACTCTTGTCCCTCCAGAGTCGTTACGTTTATGCAAATATTTTCTCCCTCATCATTGTGTGCTGAAGGAACAAAGCACGAGCACCAAACTTCGTGTCGTGTTTGATGGTTCAGCTACCACCAGCACTGGGTGTTCGCTGAATGAAGTGTTGATGGCTGGGCCCGTCATACAACCGAAACTGTTTAACATTGTGATGCGATTTCGCACGTTGCCCCGTTGCCCTTACTGGAGACATTGGCAAGATGTATCGCTGTGTCAGAGTAACGGTCCCAGATAACTACCTACAATGCATCTTGTGGCGAAATTCTACTAATTCTGAAATAAGTGTCTTCAAGTTGGACAAGGTTACGTATGGCACAAAACCAGCTTCCTTTCTTGCCGTTCGAGCAATGCAGCAATTGGCAGTCGACGAGCAACATTCATTTCCAATTGGTGCGAAAATTCTTCGACGCGATTTCTATGTAGATGACCTTATATCTGGCGGTGGCTCGGTCCAAGAGGCGATCGACCTATCTAAAGGTTGCTTTAAACTCAGAAAATGGTGCTCGAGTCACTCTGCAGTGCTAAAAGGCATTCCTGACAAGCATAAGGACTCGTTTTTAAAATTTAGCGATGGAAGCGACATTACCAAAACCTTGGGCCTTGCGTGGGATCCTTCAACTGATAAATTAATGTTTTCTCTCACGGCTGCCAATCAGACACTTAAACCTTGCAAGAGATCTGTTCTGTCCACCATAGCTCGTTTTTACGATCCACTAGGATTAATTGGACCAGTCATCGTTAAGGCCAAAATCTTTATGCAGCTTCTTTGGAAGGAAAACTTGGATTGGGATGAGAGTCTTCCAACTTCTCTAAATACTGCCTGGCAGGAACTTTGCCAAACTTTCAGGAATGTCCAATTATCCACCTTTCGATGTAGAGGTTCACGTGCGATGTAGAGGTTCACGGTTTCTGTGACGCTAGCATTGCCGCGTACGGAGCTTGCATTTATGTGGTTTCAAAGGGACATCATTCGAGTTCACGCCTATTCTGTTCTAAATCACGAGTGGCTCCACTTAAAACTCTTACGGTACCAAAACTCGAGCTTTGTGGCGCACTTTTGTTAGCCCAATTGATGCAGGAAGTAGCTGAAATGAAATTATTTACCGGTACATTCCATTGTTGGTCAGATTCATCAATATGTCTATCATGGATCCGAGATGAATCGTCGAAGTTCAACGTATTCGTTGCAAATCGAATAGCCACCATCCAGGAACTTACAGCGGGCTTCCAGTGGCATTATGTTCCAACAGCCAGTAATCCAGCTGACATTCTCTCCAGAGGGGCCACTCCTGACGAGCTTATACAGTCAAAACTTTGGTCATGTGGTCCTGAATTTTTGACTGGTCCACAAAGGTGCTGGCCTGCGACTTGTCTTCTTGAAAAACCAATACTGGAGTTACGCAAAAGAGTGTTGCTCATCACAGATCCTACAGATGATGCCATATTAAGGTGCAAATATGTGAATTCCTTCTCTGCTATTCAACGAGTGTTTGCCTATGTGTACAAGTTCATCCATCGTATTCGGCGCCCCGGACTTTTGATCTCCGACATACGTTTTGGATCCTTCATACTTTTACGTAATGTTCAAAAGGGCTCTCTTTGGGATGATATAAAGAACGTGCAATCAAAGGGCGTGGTCGTTCGTTCCAGTATACTCTCATCATTATTGCCCTTTCAGGATGAATTTGGTATTCTTCGAGTTGGTGGGCGCCTCGAAAAGTCAACCCTTCCTTATGAGGCCCGTCATCCTATTATACTGCCTAGACAACATCCAGTCACCATCGCCATTGTCACTCACTTTCATGAGCGGAATCTGCATGCTGGACCACGAGCCTTGTTGGGAGCAATTCGCCTGCAATATTGGCCGATTGGTGGCCGCAAAACAGTTTCCAGCATTGTAAACAAATGCATCAGATGTTTCCGGAACAAGCCCCGCTTGGTGGAGCACGTAATGGCTAATCTTCCAAAGGAGCGATTTGTTGAAACTCGAGCGTTTGATATAACTGGTGTAGACTTTTGCGGACCATTCTTCTACAAGCCTGACACTCGAAACAAAGCTCCTATAAAATGCTACACCAGCGTATTTATTTGCTTCGCCACGAAAGCCATTCATTTGGAGTTGGTCAAGGATCTATCTACGTGTGCATTTCTCAATGCTCTAAAGCGCTTTATATGCACTCGTGGCAAGCCACGTCAGATTTGGTCTGACAATGCCACCAACTTTGTCGGCGCCAAAAACGAGCTGTTGGAGCTAAAAAATCTCTTCATCAGTAGCTGTCATTAAGAGGCTGTGCTCCAGTTTTGTTTGGCGGACACAATTGACTGGCGCTTCATCCCACCGCGCTCCCCTCACTTTGGTGGCCTTTGGGAGGCGGCGGTAAAAACTGCAAAACATCACTTCTATCGGGTTGTGGGGTCAACTGTTCTGGGATTCGAAGAGCTTCGTACCCTTGTGTGCCACATAACGGCAGTCATTAATTCTAGACCACTGCTTCCCATTTCAGAAGATCCAGAAGACCTTGATGTTCTTACCCCAGCTCATTTTTTGGTTGGTGGCCCACAAGCCTCGTTTACAGAACCAGATGTGACACGGCTCAATTTTAATCGTCTAGATAGCTGGCAGCGAGTGTCCTACATGCACCAAGTCTTTTGGTCTCGCTGGCGAGAAGAATATTTAAATCTTCTGCAACAGCGTTCAAAATGGCGGACTCCCAAGCCAGGTGTGGCTCTCAATGACATCGTTCTTGTCAAAGACGAGAACTTACCTCCTTTGAAATGGCCACTAGCTAGAGTGGTTGAATTGGTCAAAGGAACTGATGACATCGCAAGCGTTGCAGTTCTCAAGACAGCTAATGGAATCATAAAGCGAGCAACTAATAAGCTGTGTCTGCTTCCCCTTAACGATCCTGTTGAAGCTCAATCGTTCAACGGGGGGAGTATGTTCGGCTCAGCATCTAAAAATTAAACTTGTATTATGTTAGCATAACATTTCAGTTATATATTGCCCTGCGAGGCAAGCAATGTCACTATTTTGTTTTGTTTGGCGCTTCTCGCATGTCATAAAATAACTCAATATCATTTGCTGTTAACTATCTAGCGCTTATCGCTTTGCGCTCATCGTAGTTTCCTTTATCGCGCTCTTTTACCTTTTGCACTTTGTCTTAAGCGGCTAGCGCATCAATGCTAGCGACGCCGCAATCCATTCTTGTTTCGTATATTCGTTATATCGGATCTCTTATCGATCGCTTCGCTAAAAATTGTACATTTTTGCATATTGTCAATACGTTTGCTATAAGCATAAATAAATCAACCCGTTGCATGAACTTATAAGAAAGGGTGTAGTTTTTATAACATCCTTAATTTCTCGCTACTAAGTGCTAATAAAAAAGCTTGTTAGCCCAACAATAACAATAACAATAACAATAATGTCCGAGTTGCCCAAGATACTTCGGGAAACTCGCAGACACCTCCAGATACTCAGGGTTAAATAGTAACATATATACTGTTAACTTAAGTCTCAACAATTTCGTATCATTCAAAAATGTTGCTACAAATAAAAAGATAACATTTTTGATCGATACAGGTGCAGATATTTCAAACATAAAAGAAAATTCTGATGTCTTTCATGACATCCAAATCAATAAAATTATAGACATTCGAGGCAGAGGAGAAGGAGTAATAAACTCCAAAGGACTAGTCTCAATCGAACTACAAACAGACAAATACATTATTCCATATAAATTTCATCTACTTCATTCAGATTTCGCAATCCCTTGCGATGGAATAATAGGATTAGATTTCATAAAAACATTTAATTGCCAATTAGATTACAATAGTTCAGAGGATTGGTTTATAATTAGACCACAAAACCTAACGTATCCTATCTATGTTCCAATAACATTTAGTTCTGGTACTAATTCTACACTTCTACCAGCAAGATCACAAGTGATACGCAAAATAGAGTTGTCTTCAGCAGAAGAAAATATTTTAATTCCAAATCAGGAAATTAAACCGGGTGTTTATGTTGCAAACACTATTGCTACAGCCCAAAATACTTTTGTCCGATTTTTGAATACCACAGATAAATGCCAAATAGTAGGCATTAATAAAATAAAATTTAAATCACTTTCGAACTACGATATAGTTCAAAATCTAAAAGACAATATAAAAGAGTCTGTAATTAATAAATTATAGAAAAATTTTCCAATTTTGTTTAAAAAACAACTTGAAGAAATATGCACCGAGTATAGTGATGTGTTCGGACTTGAAACCGAACCAATCACAACAAACAACTTCTATAAGCAAAAACTGAGACTTAAGGATGATGAGCCGGTATATGCTAAAAATTATCGATGTCCGCATAGCCAAATAGAAGAAATCCAGCACCAAGTTGGAAAGTTAATTGAACAAAATATTGTTGAACCGGCTGTTTCACCTTATAATAGCCCACTCTTATTAGTCCCAAAGAAAAATGACAATAGCCTTCTCAGGCCTAGAACCTTCACAAGCTTTCCTTTACATGGATGATTTAATCGTTATTGGTTGTTCTGAACAACATATGATTAAAAACTTAACAGATGTTTTCAAATTTTGTAGAAAATACAATCTGAAATTACATCCAGAAAAATGTTCATTATTCATGAACGAGGTGACGTTTTTAGGTCACAGATGCACAGATAAAGGAATCTTACCAAACGATAAAAAATTTGATGTTATCAATAACTATCCAGTCCCTACGGACGCAGAGAGCGCTAGAAGATTCGTTGCATTTTGCAATTATTATAGACGTTTTATAAAAAAATTCGCCGAATATTCACGGCACCTAACAAGATTATGTAAAAAGAATGTCCCATTTGAATGGACAACAGAATGTGAAAAGGCATTCCAGTACCTAAAAAATCAACTAGTTCAACCAAATTTATTACAGTGTAGTGTGCACATATCGAGAGCTTACTGTACTCAGCAATATATCCAGTATGTACTTCATATATACTTATTAACATAAATGCTAAAAAGGCAAAGACATTTATTCTTTGTTGCATAAACATATGTCATGTTCAAGTGCAGTCCAAGTGCCCGAAATATGATCGGCCCAGAATGCCTTGACTACAAACAAGCCGCGTCAGCATTAGTCCCATGCATTGACCGCTTACATACGTGCACAATACGCTCTGTCCCACCAGCGACGTTTCCGCCGCTTATACATAAATATTTATACTCGTTTTATACGTAATATATAAAACGACTTATATACAAAAGGCAGCGCTGCCCCTGAGGACTGCTCAGCCTTAGGTTTAGTAATAATGAAAACCAAATGTAAAGAACAGAAGAATAAAGTCGTGAGTAGCGATAACAACTGTTGCTCTCACTTAACACTACAAAATCAAATGTTCTATTTAATGATGACCCTATTAAAAAACTAAGTTAACAAAGTTAACTACATGGCGACCGTGACTTATGTCACTGGAGGACAACAAACCTGGATCAACGAATAACAACGGCAAGCAACAGGAACAACGGGAACAGGAGGAACAACAAAGAAACAATTAATAAACGCAGTGAGTAGAGTGATATGTGTGCGAAGCGCAGCGGCATAGTAAAACGGTTAAGAGCAAGAAAAGCTCAACTGTTAAAATTATTAAATACCGGTACTGATTTACCCTGGAGCAAATCAGTAGGAGTACATGCCGAAGTGGAACATATAAAAGAATTATTGTCCACTCACAAAAACAAAAAATCAACCCCGCACACATACACCTACTCTGCAATAAAAAACATAGCAAAACAAAATACTAAATCCTCTCCACCCCAACAAAAAGAAATTACGAAGCCAATGAAGCCAAGCCAAACGAAGCCTGAAAACCATACAAAAACCCAGGCAGGAAACAATGTAAAAAAAAAAAAAAAAAAAAGAATATATAAAAATAAAATGAAGTAAATGAATCATAACAGAATTAGTAAACGTGTTGAAAATCTTGAGTTTATATTAAATTATTAAATATATAATATATGTATCACCCGCAAAAATGGGTCTATTAGATGTAAAAGCAGTAGACTCCACTGCCAATGTAATTAATAAAGTAGCAGTAGAAAATCATGATTTAACAATGATAACAACATTGCTGATAATAATAGTAATAATAATGATCCTAAATCTATTGTTCAAAATTTATAAAGTACACAATAAGTGTCTGAAGAAAAAGTATTTGAGTAAAGCAAATGTTCTGGATAGGATCTAAAAAGAACAAATATTAAAATTATTGTATCATTACAGTAATGCTAACTATCATGTACACATATTTCAATACTAAAGAACAAAAGTAAAAGTAACTACATACAAAAAAAAAAAATCATGAAAAGATTTTCTTATAGGGTAGATATAAAACAGATATGGAATGGCAACAAATAAAAGCCAACCTTCAAGAAATCAAGAAAGCCTTTGATAGATCCAATAAATGTCTCTCACAAAATAGAAATATTCTCCCAGAAACTTTAAATAGACACGCAAAGATATTAGTAGACTGCTTTAATGAAGCAAGAATATTAATACATAAAAACAGAGAAAAGCTAAATCAATCACACTTGTCAATAGTATCTAAATTGTTGGTAAAATTCAGGTCAAATTTATTATCAGTCCAAAGGAGGTACAATCTAGATATATCGATACCGACAATCTTGAACACCCCATTGACAGTGGGAACTAGTGAAGAACCAAATCCAATAGATCAGGAAGACATAGATTCAACAGAAGAAGACTAATCAGAAAGTAATACTGACCCAGAAGTTGAAGAAAAAGATCTACAAGACTTAACTATACCTGCGGTTATAAATTTACCCGAAATAGACGAAGATAATTCCTTATCAGAATCCGACACGAACTCCAGCTTTGTCGAACAAAAACCAGCAATCATGACGCAAACTAATATTGAATTTATAAACACAGCATCGAGGATTATACCGGATTTCAGCGGTAAAGCTGAAAACCTGCGTAGTTTCATAGATGCATTGGAAATTATAAAAACAATGCAGGACGCGCATGAAAACTTAGCAGTATCTTTAATAAAAACAAAACTAAAAGGACCAGCCAGGAATATAATCAGCAATGAGAGTACAATTGATCAGATCATAAATAAACTTAAAACAAATGTAAAGGGTGAGTCAATCGACAATATATCTGCACGATTATTGAATCTCTCCCAGAAAAACAAAACACCCAACGTATATACCCAAGAGATAGAAAAGTTAGCTAAGTCTCTAGAAGGAGCATATATTGAAAAAGAATTTACACTAGAACAAGCTAAATCATTAAGTACCAAACAAGCTGTATCAGCAATGAAGAAAAATTGCCTAAGCAAAGAAATTAAAGCTGTTATGCGTTCTCGTCAATTCAACACTATGGACGAAGCAATAGCTACATTTATTGAAACAGCCAATGATATAGCAGAAGAAACTAATACTATTATGTATTACCAAAATTACCCACAGCGCGGTGGAAATCGTGGTCGTGGTAATTATAAAGGCCGTAACTATAACAGAGGCGGCCAAAGGTACAATAATAACAATAATCACAACAACAACAACTCTAGAGGTGGCTCGAACAGAGGCGGCTCAAATAGAGGTAATAATAGAAGTAATAATCAAGTACGAGTAACACAAAGTAGCTCGGAAAACGACCAAGCCCCCTTGAGCAACAGAACATAAAAGTTTTTAATATAAATCTAAATCTCAGCAGCATAATTAAAATACAGAATCAAAAAAATAATAAACCATTAACATTACTAATAGATACCGGAGCTAACATATCAATTCTAAAAGATAATAGCATATGTTCTGAAATTAAACAATTCAATCAATTGGACTAGCAACAATTGATTTACTCTTCGATTATTTCATAATCAGTCATGACTTCCAAATAGTTAATAATGAATTCCCAGTACCGTGTGACGGAATCTTGGGACTTGACTTCATTCGAAAACTCGATTGCATATTAGATTATCACAACGATGAATTAAAAAAACAAAACTAAATACCAAATACATGTGCCACTCTTACACAATGTTATTGACAATTCAATATTATTGCCAGCAAGGTCGGAAGTAGTGAGAAAAATCACACTTCAGACAAATGAAGATGCAGTTTTAGTACCAAATCAGGAAATTCATCCTGGGGTATTTATAGCTAACAGCATCGTAAAAAGCAATAGTGCAATAGTTCGTATTTTGAATACAACAAATAATAATATAAATATCGAAAATCCTAACATTGAATTTGAATCAATAGAAAATTACGAAATTAAATCGTTCAATAAAAACCAAACCAATAGAACAAATGAAGTCTTAAACAAACTAAAATTCCCAGACCATGTGAAAACAGAACTTACTGAATTATGCACCAAATACAGTGACATATTTGGTTTAGAATCAGAATCAATTTCGGGTAACAACTTTTACAAACAAAAATTAAGATTAGCAGACAAAACTCCGGTATACATTAAAAACTATAGAAATGCGGAAACAGAAAAACCAGAAATAAATAGACAAGTAGAAAAATTGATTAAAGATGGTATAGTCGAACCGTCTATATCACAACATAATAGCCCACTTCTCTTAGTTCCTAAGAAATCACTCCCAAATTCAAAAGAAAAAAAATGGCGTCTAGTAGTGGATTATAGGCAAGTAAATAAAAAACTTCTAGCAGATAAATATCCATTACCTAGAATAGAAGAAATCCTAGATCAATTGGGAAGAGCGAAATATTTCTCGTGTCTAGACCTAATGTCTGGCTTCCATCAAATTGAACTAGAAGAAAAACCTAGAAATATAACATATTTTTCCACGAGCACTGGCTCATATCGCTTCATGCGATTACCATACGGCCTTAAAGTAGCCCCAAATTCATTTATGAGAATGATGCAACTTGCTTTTTCCGGTCTAGAACCATCGCAAGCATTCCTTTATATGGATGATTTAGTTGTAATTGGTTGCTCTGAAAAGCACATGCTCAAAAATCTAACAAGCATATTCGAGCTTTGTAAAAACACAACCTTAAACTAAATCCAGAGAAATGTTCATTCTTTATGCACGAGGTAACATACCTTGGCCATAAATGTACGGACCATGGCATCCTTCCGGATGATAAAAAATATGATGTAATTAAAAATTATCCAACTCCAACAGATCCGGATAGTGCACGACGTTTCGTCGCTTTTTGTAATTACTATAGAAGATTCATTAATAATTTTGCACAATACTCACGTCACTTGACAAGACTGTGCAAGAAAAATGTCCAATTCAAATGGACTCAAGAATGTGAAGAATCATTCCAATATCTTAAAAACGCATTAATGAAGCCAACATTATTGCAATACCCTTATTTTAGCAAAGAATTTTGCATAACCACAGATGCAAGTAAACATGCATGTGGTGCAGTACTTACACAAGACTGCAACGGTGCGCAACTACCAATTGCATATGCATCGAGAGCTTTCACGCAGGGAGAAAGTAATAAATCGACTACAGAACAGGAATTAGCAGTTATACACTGGGCAATAAAACACTTCAGACAATATATCTATGGAACGCATTTCTTAGTAAAAACAGATCATAGACCCTTAGTATATTTATTTTCTATGAAGAATCCTACTTCAAAGCTGACTAGAATGAGACTAGATTTAGAAGAGTATCAATTTACAGTTGAAAACCTCAAGGGGAAGAATAATCATGTTGCGGATGCATTATCTCGCATAAACGTAGAAGACTTAATAAAAATGAACAGAAACATATTGATAGTCCAAACAAGATCATCAAAAAGACAGGAAAACATCTGCGCAGATGAAAAAATTAAAATGCACGATAAAATATACGAGCCCAATGTCTACGAAGTCGTTAGCAATAGCGACGTAAAGAAATTTGTAAAAATTAAAATGAATAATTTCAAATGTTTACTCAAACGAGGCAAACAAATTATTTCACAATTTTCAGTTAAAGATTTATATTCTAATGAAAAATTCGACTTAGGTCAATTTTTTCAAAGGCTTATTGCAGAAGCCGGAATACACAAAATCATTAACATACAGATGTCACCAAGTGAACAAATTTTTCAGTTTGTCACTATAAATGAATTTAAAAAATGACGAAAGTCAAATTAATGCAATCCTATTAAGATATCATAACGACCCAATAGAAGGAGGCCATACAGGGATTACGCGTACCCTATCAAAAATAAAGAAACGTTACTATTGGCCCAAAATGATACAAACCATAATATATGATACACTATGTAAAAACGGGTGTAGACTGCCAAAGAGCTAAAACTACAACACATACAAAGGCCCCAATGATAATAACAAATACCCCAAACACAGCTTTTGACACTGTTTTAATTGATACCATCGGCCCATTACCTCGAACCGAGAATGGCAATGAGTATGCAATAACTATAATATGCGACCCCACAAAATATCTAGTTTCAATACCAGTAACAGATAAAAGCGCAAAAACAGTAGCCAAAGCAATATTTAAATCATTTATACTAAAGTACGGTCCTATGAAGACGTTCATAACAGACATGGGTACTGGTAAAAATTCACTTATTAATGACTTGTGCAAATATATGAAGATAAGTAATATATTATCAACAGCACATCATCACCAGACTTTAGGAACGGTAGAAAAGAAGTCATCGAACATTCAACGAATACATTCGTTCATACATCTCTATAGACAAAAATGATTGGGATGAATGGTTGAATTCCTTCACATACTGTTTTAACACTACCCCATCAACAGTACATGACTACTGTCCTTATGAACTTGTTTACGGTAAACTACCAAGACAATTTACAGAATTTAACACTTTTTCACAAATAGATCCTATATACAATTTAGACGATTATGCAAAAGAGTTTAAATTTAAATTACAAATAGCATATAAAAGAGCAATTTCTATGATTGAAATAGAAAAACAAAAACGTAAAATAGAATATGATAAAAAAAGTTAATGACTTAAAGTTAGAAATAGGAAACTTAGTACTACTTAAGAATGACTCAGGTCATAAGCTAGATAATCAATATTTAGGACCCTATAAAATAATAAAAATAGAAGATAAAAACAATATTGTAATCAATATTGGAAAAAAAGAAACCTCAGAAAGTCAATAAGAATAGGCTAAAGTTATTCAAAAAATAATTTGAAAAAAAAAAAAAAAAAAAAATCTTTTTTACGTATAAAAACAAAAATAAAATTTTACTATTTTTCTATTTTATTGAAATACATGTACTTTCTAAGAACAAAAATAAAACATATATTAATATACATGAATTAAAACATCATATACATAAATTAAAAATAACTTCATATAATTACGTTATTTTTCAAAAGGAGGGAGATGTAGTGTGCACATATCGAGAGCTTACTGTACTCAGCAATATATCCAGTATGTACTTCATATATACTTATTAACATAAATGCTAAAAGGCAAAGACATTTATTCTTTGTTGCATAAACATATGTCATGTTCAAGTGCAGTCCAAGTGCCCGAAATATGATCGGCCCAGAATGCCTTGACTACAAACAAGCCGCGTCAGCATTAGTCCCATGCATTGACCGCTTACATACGTGCACAATACGCTCTGTCCCACCAGCGACGTTTCCGCCGCTTATACATAATATATTTATACTCGTTTTATACGTAATATATAAAACGACTTATATACAAAAGGCAGCGCTGCGCCTGAGGACCGCTCAGCCTTAGGTTTAGTAATGATGAAAACCAAATGTAAAGAACAGAAGAATAAAGTCGTGAGTAGCGATAACAACTGTTGCTCTCACTTAACACTACAAAATCCAGTGTTCTATTTAATGATGACCCTATTAAAAAACTAAGTTAACAAAGTTAACTACAACAGTACCCAGATTTTAGCAAAGAATTTTGTATAATCACAGATGCAAGCAAGCAAGCATGTGGAGCAGTTTTAACTCAAAACTATAATGGACTCCAACTCTCAGTTGCATATGCATCAAGAGCATTCACAAAAGGTGAAAGCAATAAGAGTACTACAGAACAAGAAAAAGCAGCAATACATTGGGCAATATCACATTTTCGACCATATATATATGGCAAACATTTTACAGTAAGAACTGATCACAGACCTTTAACATATTTATTTTCTATGATAAACCCAAGTTCAAAATTAACACGCATGCGACTCGAATTAGAAGAATATGATTTTACTGTAGAGTATCTGAGAGGGAAAGATAATTTCGTGGCAGACGCCCTGTCAAGGATAACAATATCCGACTTAATTGACATGAATAGAAAAGTCCTGAAAGTCACTACCAGGCACCAAAGTAGACAAAACAATTTCTGCGCAGAAAATAAACAAGAACTATTGCCAAAGCAAAGTCTTGAAAAAGCTTCTAAGCCCAACGTATACGAAGTCATCACAAATGACGAGGTACGAAAAGTAGTGACCTTGCGAATAACAGATTCGACATGTTTATTGAAACATGGAAAAACCGTTTTAGCAAGAATTAATGTTAGCGATTTGTACTCCAATGGAATTCTCGACATAGGTCATTTTTTCCAAAGGCTTGAATGGCAAGCCGGTGTATCTAAAATCAGCCAACTAAAAGTGGCACCGAGCGAAAAGATCTTTGAATCAATTTCAATAGATACTTTCAAACACATGGGCAATAAAAATTTAAAATCATTAAGAGTAGCGCTACTCAAGCCGGTGACCAAAATAAAAAATGAACAAGAAAAAGAAGCTATATTGTCTACATTCCATGACGATCCAATTCAAGGAGGTCATACAGGCATAAATAAAACGATATCAAAAATAAAGAGACAATATTATTGGAAAATCATGACTAAACATGTAAAAGAGTACATAAATAAATGTCCAAAATGCCTGACGTCGAAAACGAAGAAACATACAAGATCACCTATGATAATAACCGAAACTCCACAATATGCTTTTGACAGAGTGATAGTAGACACAATTGGTCCACTACCACGTTCGGAAAATGGGAATGTATACGCAATCACTTTAATATGAGATTTGACAAAGTATTTAGTAGCAATTCCTGTTGCAAACAAAAGTACAACAACTGTCGCAAAAGCCATATTCGAATCTTTTATTCTGAAGTACGGTCCAATGAAGACATTCATTACGGACATTGGAACAGAATATAAAAATTCCATTAGAACTGACTTGTGCAAGTATTTAAAAATAGATAACATAACATCTACAGCACACCACCACCAGACATTAGGTACCGTTGAAAGAAGTCATAGGTTATTCAATGAGTACATTCGTTCATATATTTCAGTAGATAAAACTGATTGGGACGTATGGTTGCAGTATTTCGTGTATTGTTTTAACACAACACCATCAGTAACTCATAATTATGGTCCATATGAACTAGTATTTGGTAGACAAAATAACTTACCAATACAATTTAATAGCGTAAATACCATAGAACCTATATATAATATAGAAGATTATTCTAAAGAAGTTAAGTTTAGACTAGAAAACGCGTTAAAGAGAGCTCGAATACTTTTAGAAAAAAATAAAATAAAGCAAAAAGAAATAAATGATAAGAAAGTATTAGATTTTAAAATAGAAATAGGAGACCAAGTTTATATAAAGAATGAAACAGGTCATAAATTAGAATCTTCTTATGTAGGACCATTTGAAGTCGTTAGTATAGAAAACAATAATAATATAATTATAAAGAATAAGAAAAATAGGGAACAAAAAGTTCATAAGGATAGGCTAAAAAGGATTAATAAATAAAACAAAAAAAAAAGAATAAGAATATATATATATTTCAAAAATAAAAAATAAATAAAAATATTTTTGTTTATAAAAAAAAATAAAAAAAAATTTTTTTATACAACATAGTATATAATAGATATAAAAATAATACTAATAATAATTTTTATATTAAAAAACTACAATATATTACGTTATTTTTTTAAAAAGGGAGGTGTAGTATGTTGTATGCCAAATGAGCATATGCCCACAGTATTGTAGAGTATACAATATAACAAGTGGTCATATGCCCAACTTAAAAGTAAGAGTAATAACGACACTTTGTTGCTATGTTTATACAATCATATATATACATAAGTGCAGTAATAGGATCCGTCACTTATGCGGACTGGCCGCAGCGTGAGATCGCTAGCGTAAGCAGTTATTGAGTATGTACCATCTGTACATATATATGTATATATACATAACTACATAGGCACATATGTACTGCACTCTCTCTCTCTCTGCCGACGCTCTTAGCGGCAGAGCTCACTTAGAATATTGTATGTAATAAGCCAAATAAAAAATTGAATAAAACCGAGACACACTCTCGACCAATGCTTAAACCGAATAAGACGTCTTTATTATTGTGAAAATATTTTAACTTAACACTAGATTTTAAGTACACAGGGCCCTATAGAGTTTAAAAAATAGAAGATAATGATAATATAGTTCTTTCCAGAAATAAGAGTAAAAAACAAACAGTTCATAAAGATAGGTTAAAAATCTTTAATTCATAAAAGACACACAAAAAAAAAAGAATTATACAAGGTATGCAAAAATATATATATTCAAAAAAAAATATTTTAAAATACACTAAATACATTATAAATATATTACAAATATAATAAATCTTCAAAATTTCAAAAAAAAATTTTAATGTAAAATAAATTTAAGTAAAATAACTCCACTTAGTTACGTTATTTTTCAAAAGGAGGGAGATGTAGTATGTGCATATATTGAGGGTACACTGTACTAATAAAGTAACATCGGTTAAGCATAAATATATCAGCAACACATTGTTGCAGTACACAAACAAAACCATTTCAAGTGAGCGTGTAATATGATCACTCGCTTATGAGCTAAGCTAAGTCAGCAGTCCCACGCTGACCACTTGTAACATATATTTACATAAGACTCTCTCTCTCTCGCGATTATGCTGATAAGACAAAATATGTATGAAGCCGCTCCGCTGCTGGCGTAACCAACAGCGCAGCTATGCGGTCTTAGCCATAAGAATATATTGAATAAAACATTCTGAAAACTAAAGTCTAACGGCACAGACGTGCAAGTGTATTAAATCAAATCAAATTACGATATTACGAATGTAACGACATTACAATATGCTCCACAATAAGTGTGTAACAAAAAGCCAAGCCAAGCTAACGATCTAGACAAGATCTAATTTGATAATAGCTATTATAAAAATATATTCCAAAATAAATAATATATGATATATACACTGATGAAATATAGAGAAGAGAAATAAATTGATTGTCTAAAAAAATTTTTAAAATGGACACATACGAGTGTATAAGAATTACACTAGGAAAAGAACCAGATTTTGAGAATAGGTTGTTTTCGATAATCATAAACCTAGTAGAGCCCCTTTTTAATTTCCGACTTTGAATACTTATATATGAATAGGTACAGCCTACCTTTCTCCCCACTCACTCATTGCAGCAGCACTCAAAAAGCAATAGTACCCTCTACCGTGAGAAATTGCAAGGTATTCTCAGAAATAGCCATAAAAACAAAACAATATAAACTTATTATGGAATGGGAGCAACTAACTCTCCATATCCGTGAAATAAAAGAAACTTTTGATAAGTCTTACAAATGTGTAAGCCAAAATAGGGCAATACAGAAGGATACCGTAAATAAACATGCAAAGATTCTTGTCGATTCTGTTAATGAAGCAAGAATATTAGTGCATGAAAATAGGAAAATAATAAATGAAACGAACTGGTCAAAATTATTGATCAAGTTACGATCGAATTTATTATTATTAAAGAGAGGTATCATTTAGATATATCGATACCAACTATCTTAAATACCCCTTTGCCAATAGATTTAAGCGAAGAGCAAAAATCAGCAGAACAGGAAGAAATAGACTCAACGGAAGAGGACAATTCCAATTAGAGCGAAGAAGTTAATAGAAAAGAAAAAGATCTACACGATCTGACAATTCCTGCGGTTATAACATTACCGGAAAAACAAGACGAAGAAGAATTTGATACAGATACCAGCGTAATAGAAACAAAAGAAAACATAATGGAAGACCCAGTTGCTCAAAGGGCATACATAAAGGACATATCAAGTGCCATACCCGAATTCAATGACCAAAAATTGAATCTACAAAGATTCATCATAGCACTCAAATTGGTTGACTTGGCAAAAGGACCAATTGAACGCTTGGCTATTGAAGTAATACGGTCAAAAATAGTAGGCTCAACCTTATACACGGTACAAAATGAAACCTCTATTACGGCGATAATTGCGAAACTACAAGACACTATATTCGGTAAATCATCCGACGTAATAAAGGCAAAACTGGCAAAAACCAACCAGAAAGGCAAAACTGCCGAAAAATTTACGACCGAAATCGATAACTTGCGGAAGCTATTGGAAGCTTCGTATCGATGAGGGTTTATCAGCTGAACACGCTGATAAATTCAGTACAAAAGAAGCCATTACTACAATGGTTAAAAATTGTGAACATGGAAAACTCAAAACAATTCTTCTTCAATGGCGGAGCCAATAATGGTAACAACACTAATAATAATAGCAACGCACACAGAAATAATAATAATAATGTCCGACAAGTACAAATACGTCGGAAAACCAATAAATACCCTTAAGATACAAAACCCAGTAAAACAAACAGTTCACATTATTAACCTTAACTTCAATCTCTTTGCTTCACTTAAAAATGAACAAACTTAAAAATTATATACATTATTAGTTGATACAGGTGCAGACATTTCATTAATAAAAGAAAATTCAGATTCATTTCATGATATTGATCATCATAACATTACTCAAATATCAGGTGTTGGTAAAGGAACAATAATCTCAAAAGGACTAACTTCAATAGTACTTCTTTCAAATAACTACGCCATTCCACATAATTTCCACTTAGTAACATCAGATTTTCCAATTCCATGTAATGGAATAATAGGCATCGACTTCATGAAAAAATAGAATTGTCAAATAGACTTAAAACCAGAAAACGATTGGCTTATACTAAGGCCCGACAATCTCTATCACCCAATAAACATTCCAATAAATCATACCCTTCAACACAATTTGACAATTCTACCAGCAAGGTCCGAAGTTGGCCGAAAAATTGCGATAAACGCAGCAACCAGGTATATATTGATACCAAACCAAGAAATCTAAAACGGAGTATTCATTGGAAACTCCATTGCAGGTTTTACAAACAAAAACGAAATTATCCACTTAATCGAATTAAAAATTGAACCATTAGATGACTACGACATGGTAAAAACAAATAAATATGAAAACAATACAGACATCTTAAATAAATTGAATAAAAGTTTCCCTTCCCAATTCAAAACAATACTAAGTGAATTATGCACAAGATACATGGACATATTCGGAATAGAAACCGAATCGATATCAACAAATAATTTTTACAAACAAAAAATAAGGATGAAGGATGATGAACCGGTATATATTAAGAACTACAGAATTCCCCACAGTCAAAAAGAAGAAGTAGAAACACAGGCTAAAAAATTAATTAAAGATAAACGAGAAAGAAGGGCTATCTTCGGCATGCCGAAGATCTAATACCCTTGCAGACCCAACCTTTTAATGCCGTGAAAATGGTTAAGGCCGAGTTTGGTCAACGTATATTGATAAAAAAAAAGACTTTTAATCAAAAACCGATGTAAATAAGATTTTGCAAAAATGAAGGGAGCATAGTGAAATCTTTAAATGCCGTGTTTAATCGCAAAATCATGAAAAACAAAAAATTCTCCATACAAAAACTTAATAATATGATATAGTGGTCCGATCTTAATAGAATTTTGCATATATATGAGGAGCATAGTAAAACTAATAAATGCCGAGTTTGGTCAAGATATCTTGAAAAACAAAATGTTTTTCATACAAGATCCTACTTTTCGACAGATCGTTCCTATGGCAGCTATATGATATAGTGGTCCGATCTTAATAGGATTTCGCCTATATATGAGGAGTATAGTAATAATAATAAATACCGAGTTTGGTCAAGATATCTTGAAAAACAAAAGGTTTTTTCATACAAAAACTTAATTTTCGACCGATCGTTCCTATGGCAGCTATATGATATAGTGGTCTCATCTTAATAGGATTTTGGATATATATGAGGAGCTTAGTAAAACTAATAAATGCCGAGTTTGGTCAAGATATCTTGATAAACAAAATTTTTTTCATACAAGAACTAAATTTTCGACCGATCGTTCCTATGGCTATCCTATCTTAATAGGAAGTTGCATATATATGAGGAGCATAGTAAAACTAATAAATGCCGAGTTTGGTTAAGATATCTTGATAAACAAAATGTTTTTTTATACAAAAACTTAATTTTCGACCGATCGTTCCTATGGCAGCTATATGATATAGTGGTCCGATCTAAATAGGATTTTGCATATATATGAGGAGCATAGTAAAACTAATAAATGCCGAGTTTGGTTAAGATATCTTGAAAAACAAAATGTTTTTTATACAACAACTTAATTTTCGACCGATCGTTCCTATGACAGCTATATGCTATAGTGGTCCGATCCAGCTGGTTTTGACATATGTGCTGCGTGCAACAGAAAAAGGGACTTCTGCAAAGTTTCATTAAGATAGCTTTAAAACTGAGAGACTAGCTCGCATAGAAACAGACAGACGGACAGACGGACATGGCTATATCGACTCGGCTGTTGATGCTGATCAAGAATATATATACTTTATGGGGTCGGAGATGTCTCCTTCTATGCGTTACACATTTCACGACAAAATTATAATACCCTCTGCAAGGGTAAGAAAAGTAGAACCTTCAGTTTCTCAATACAACAGTCCATTATTAATTGTTCCGAAGAAATCATTAATATCAATTGCGATATGGCGTTAAGTAATTGACTATGGCCAAATTAACAAAAAAATCTTATCTGATAAATTTCCACTACCAAGAATAGATGATATTCTTGATCAATTGAGTAGAGCTAAATATTTTTCATGTCTAGATTTAATGTCAGGATTTGACCAAATAGAACTCGAAGAAAACTCCAGAAATATAACGTCATTTCAAAGAGAGAGTTCTCAGTTGAGAGTGATTGACGTGTTTTACTTGTGCTCCAAGATTTTTATATATTTTTGCGCTTTAACCCTGCTTTTTATTTCTAAATTTTGCATTTTTGGTGCATTTTTTAAAAAGCTTTTATAAATTGTGCAAAGTGTTATCTGTTGTTATAGCGTAAGTCTGTTAATTATTGTTTTTATAAATCGCGGCGTCAGTTCCGTGTTGTTGTTATTGCCTGTGTTCATGCCAGTTCATTGCTAGTCTGAACACAGCATTGACTGAGCCTCACTCAGTGTGAGAGAGTCACTCAGTGAGACAGACTCAATCACTGAGAGAGACTCACTCACTAATACGATCCCAGATGCGCTCAGCACTCTCCTTGTGGTCTCCTTTCCACCTCCATAACTCCAACCAAAAATATGTAAAATCACTTAACCATCAGAGTTTGTTACATGCATATATATATTAACCAAAAATATGTAAAATCACTTAACCATCAGAGTTTGTTACATGCAGCTTTTCTTCAACAATAACCTGAGGATTATTTATCTGACGCCACCCCCACAAACATTGGTCCTTCGAGCCGGATTTATATAAACCGTTCGCCCCTACACAAGTTTTTTGGCAAAGATAAGTAAATACAAAATTTCCTTTCTATATATATTCGGCAATATCCGCCATATTTTTCCGCCATATTTTTTTCTTTAAGAAAAGTGATTGGCAATTTTCTGAATATATATATATTTTATATATATACAAATATATATAAATTATCCGATCAAACCTAAAAATAGTTTAGTTAAATTTTTTGGTAGTTACTTCCAACTACAAAAGAAATCCACTTCAACATTTTTGTACATTTGTTTTTTACATTTTATTTTGTGTACATACATACGTACGCACTCGTGCACTTTCCTAACTATATAAAAACAAAATTATTAATTACGTGTCCGCATTTAATCCGACAAGTTGCTTCACAATATTGTTTCCTAATTAATATTGTTAATTCATGTTCTTGGTCCGACACACAAACATACACCAGGTTCACCAGCACGTATTGTACATACATACATACATACATATATTCAATCCGAATATAATTGTCAATATGCATTTTGAATAGACACTATATTTAACATTATTATTTAATAAACATAAACACAAACTCCAATTAAGTTTCTTAACTTATAATTTATTGCACCTTGTATTACTTAATAAAACGAAAAACACAACCTCCAAATCATTTTCTTAACTTATAATTTTGCATAGGGTAAACGAATATATTTGTGCAACCACATAGTACATACATCCGATAAATAAATCCACAAATCATATGTACTATGTGTTTCCACATATAATATTTTTTAGTGCACAATCCAATATTCAATAAAATAAACAAATAAATAACACAACAATATTATAATAATAAATTGCAATTTCAACCGGCATATGTGCGTATATACATACATACACACACACACGTAAAAACCAACAGCTGCCGAACTGCATTTCTGCTTACATGTTTGTAAGCAATTCCACACAGTCAAATATAATTCTTGTTGGTTCTAGACGCACAAATAAAAACACGACAATTATAATTAATATAATAATATTACTATTTATGAACAAAAGCGCTACACATCAACTCAAAGCTCCACATTTGTCATCGGTGTGTACTCAGCCACAATTGTGGGTATTTTATTAGTACCACAAAAGGTAAAAATAATGTATCCGTTACCGTATTCAAAGACTAATATCACTAACCATACAATGCATAGATACTTCAAACAGCATTTTAATCGAAGCAGGATTTTTCGCAACGAGTGAGCCCCATGGGTGTCTGAGACCATTTTAGTGTGTTTAGATAAAGTAAGACTGCTGAGAGCAGCAGCCGAACGCCGGCCTCGAAAGCCGAACGTTCAGTATGAAGCCGCATCTCGCTCAGCGCACATCGTCGCTGCGGCTGATGTCTTTTTTTAATATATGTATGTATGTATGCCTGTTTTAAATGCTTACAGCCCAAATACATATGTATGTGTATACGCATTTGCCTCGCCCTCACTCATTGCTTTGCGCACTTGTGTGCATCTCTTTCTCCCTGCATATCTTCTCACAAAACCCCGAGATCTACACACATACATACATACATATGTTTATGTTGTGTGGATATGCACACAAGTAGATCACGGCGTTTGTAGCGAGCCAGAGGTTTTTCTTCAATTGTGTGCCCTTTGTGCCTGTGGTAGCCCAGCGGACCAACACGCGAGCCTTTAGCGAGAGTCTCGCAAAATGCTCACAAATGAGCTCGCATGTGAGCAGAAAACGAGTGGGATATATTTTTATCGCAAAACACTCGCACACGAGCGTTGCAGTGAGATCCTTGCGATAAAAATGCGTGCACAGTAGAGAGAATGGTGTGTTGTTTTTGTTTCAAATGTTAATCTTGCTCAGAGAGTGCAACATTGTCATGAGAGCGAGAGAGTAAAAACGACGTGGCATTCGGATGCTGTGTTGTTTTTGTTGTTGTTTCATGCTCAGTCCGTTTTTTGGGGGTTGAAAAATTACTGCTCTCTTTTCTATTGTCCGTCGAAGCGAGCAGACATGTGCTATAAGTGAAGAAAATTGGAATTCTGTAGCGAGGTAAGTAAATAACAAGTGTTTATTATTTAATTTTATTTTATTAATCCCTTTCAGAATATTATTCAATATTTCAATACGCACAGGAAAGAGTGGCGCGCTTAGGAAAGGTGAAGCAAAAAAATGAAAATATAATTTCTTCTTTCATTTATAGTTTGAAATTAAACTGTTTTATTTATGTATTAATTTTTTTTATAATTATAAGATTGCCAAGGAAATGCGTTTAAGCTTTAAATCAAATAAAATGTTTTGTATTTTTTAAATAAAATTTTAATTGAAAATGAATATTAAAAATAAACAGCAACAAACATTTTAATGGGAACGAAATGGGCATGAAACAAGAAAAAAGTTTCGTAAATCATTATTTATGCGAGGCTTTTGCGATATCTTTTAAGAGACTTTTTTAATGTTGCTTACCTACAAAAACGACTCGTTAGAAATATCAGAAAAGGCTCGCAAAAAATATCACAAAACGCTCGCTAGTCGTATTTCTTGCGACAGTCGTAAATGAAACTTTGACTGCCACAAACTGAACGACATATGATTCATATTGCTATCGTTTCCCGATGCGTTTGCGAGAGTTTTGTCGGGTAAAGTCTCGCATTTGACCAGTTTGCGATATCATTTGCGACAGTTTGGTCCGCTGGGAGCAAAAGGAACACACATTCAAATGCTCTATCATATATTTCTTCGTCCAATCAGGTAAAATGAGAAGAATCTGATCTATATTTATTAAATAAACAATTCATTGACCTAAATAAAACAAATATATTTATTTTCTATTTACTGTAGGGACTTATTTTGCTTAAAATAAAAATATATCTAAGTCGTATTTCTGCATGGGTAATTCATCGTCGGCTTGTCGAAAAATTCTAAGAAAATACGAAAAATTGAACATTTTCAAATTTTGCGATTTGCTACTTGTGCACACGCACACTCTTTCGACGGAGCAGTCGTGGGATATTATAAAAGGGTTTGGCCTGTTTATCTGCAAATTTGCTATTTTCCATGCTTGTTGAAGGGGTAAGGGTACCTGAACGTTGGCATTTCTGCATGATAACTTTTTGGGCCTGCCAAGCACGCATACTTGAACACTTTTCTATATGGATGGAAGCATTTATGCGTTTGTGTGCGTGTTGGTTGCCTGCCTGCCGCCCGATGCAAATTTCACAAAATTTGAAGTTTTTGGCATTTCTAAACTTCGAGCTCTACACACACACCCATACACACACTCACAAATGCGTGAGAATGAGCCGATCAAGGGTTTGTCGTGAGAAGAGATATTTTCATCAATGGGTGCGTAAATTTGGGAGTCGGGCACGGTCTTTGTTTTTTTTGGCATGCCTACGGTGGGCTTGCGGCCGCAAAAGGCACAAATGTGTGAATGATATATTTTTATTTTAAGCAAAATAAGTCCCTACAGTAAATAGAAAATAAATATATTTATTTTATTTAGGTCAATGAATTGTTTATTTAATAAATATAGATCAGATTCTTCTCATTTTACCTTACTGGACTAAGAAATATATGATAGAGCATTTGAATGTGGGTTCCTTTTGCTACCACAGGCACAAAGGGCACACAATTGAAGAAAAACCTCTGACTCGTGACAAACGCCGTGATCTACTTGTGTGCATCCACACAACGCAAACATATGTATGTATGTATGTGTGTAGATCTCGGGGTTTTGTGAGAAGATATGCAGGGAGAAAGAGATACACACAAGTGCGCAAAGCAATGAGTGAGGGCGAGGCAAATGCGTATACACATATGTATTTGGGCTGTAAGCATTTAAAACAGGCATACATACATATATTAAGAAAAGACATCAGCCGCAGCTACGATGTGCGCTGAGCGAGATGCGGCTTCATACTGAACGTTCGGCTTTCGAGGCCGGCGTTCGGCTGCTGCTCTCAGCAGTCTTACTTTATCTGGGCACACTAAAATGGTCTCAGACACCCATGGGGCTCACTCGTTGCGAAAAATCCTGCTTCGATTAAAATGCTGTTTGGAGTATCTATGCATTGTATGGTTAGTGCTAATATAATAATAAAATGATCGAAAACGAGCATCGAAATTCTTTATTATTATTTCCATTGTTTAATAAATAATCGTATATTTTTAAGTTACCAAGTCAAATAAGTTTATTAATTAAGTTGATCAAATCAAATAAATTTTGATTTTAAGCAAAATTATTTAAATCTTCCACAATCTCAATCGAATTATAAACTCGATTTTTTTTAAGCATCGCAACCTCTACTACTAGAAGCGAGCACCTTTGTTTTCCTACCCAATCGCTTCCGCCTAGTATGACAACTGGCAAACGGGAAGAAACAAAGCATCAATTAGCAGTTCCGTCAGCAGTCTTTAGAGTCGAAAGGGAAACATCGTCCCGGACTAAAAGCGAATCATCCGCGTCCACGCCAAGGGGAACTGTTAAGGCACCTCTTAGTTCGAGGCCAAGTCCACTAAGAAATATCAGTCGCCCGCCGTCCAAAGCTAAAAGCGAAGCATCCCTGACCACTGCAGTCGGACGCACTAAGGCAACCATTAGCAAAAGATCTAGTCCGATTTCCACGCGAACCTCCTACCACTAGAAGGCTTAACTCATTTGAGAATAAGGTCGCTAACAAGCCGCAAGCCTGCAAATTGTGATCCAGGGAGAATCACCCTATCCGTCTGTGCCCACGATTTCGCCAAATGCCCGTCAGCGAACGGGCAACTTACATCAAACAGCAAAAACTATGTTTGAACAGTTTCGCTAGGGGTCATCAGTTAAGGGATTGCAAAAGTGCTCACAATTGTTTTACGTGCAAGGGTCGTCACAATACGCTCTTGCATCGTAGTGACACTCCACAATTGGGCCCTGCGGTAGTCTCCATGCCACAAGCAACAGCTCCCTGCATTCAATCCATACAGTCCACTCCATCCCAACAAACGAATGTTCACAATTATGTTGCAATTAACACCCACGGTGTTCTCCTAAGCACGGCTGTTATATATGTTCGCCATTTGGGTGTAAATTATACAGCTCGTGCACTGATCGACTCGGGATCAGAGGCAACATTTATTTCCGAGCGACTCTTCCACCTGATAAAGCTGCCGTACAAATCCGTACAGGCACAAGTATCGGGATTAAATCAAGCTGTTGCAGCCCAGCCTCGCAAGCTCTGCCATTTTAATATTGGCTCTCCTTCAAAGCCTCGTATCCAAATCGAGGCATCAGCCTACGTCCTACCACATTTGGCGGGGAATCTACCATCATGCTCGATCCCCCAAAGTTTATTGACAACCCTGCCAAAACTCCAGTTAGCGGACCCTAATTTCCACAAGAGTTCGCAGATAGATGTGCTGATTGGCGCTGATATCCTACCGTCCATACTAACAGGCGGCTCCCATCCTAATATATGTGGCACGTTGCTGGCCCAGGAAACGTTTTTCGGGTGGATTTTAACAGGCCCAGTTTCAAATACCGCATCCACCGCAATCTCGTCATTCTCGACTCGAATATCTGTCTCTCAAGAACAGCAATTAGACGTAATTCTCACAAAATTTTGGGAGGTGGAGAACATTCCAGTCAAACTGGTAAAGAGCTCCGACTCTTTCTGTGAGAGTAATTTCATCCGAACAACAACAAGGAACGAGAGTGGCAGATATGTAGTCACCCTACCTTTCCAAGAACCTAATCACATAGACTTAGGACATTCAAGATCTATCGCACTAGCTCAGTTTCTAAAGAACGAGAATCGTTTAAAAAGAAGCCCTCCTTTGAAAGAGCAGTACGACTCAGTGATTCGGGAGTACTTCGACTTAGGTCATATGACACAAGTCTCTCCAAACAGCAACCCCAATAATTTTTACTTGCCGCATCATGCTGTTTTTAAGCCCGACAGCACCACAACAAAGGTTCGCGTTGTGTTTAACGCCTCCAGCCCGTCTTCCAATGGCAAAAGTCTAAATGATATCCTACACACGGGACCAGTACTCCAATCCGTTTTCAATGCCGATATAACTAAGATGTATCGGCAAATCCAGGTCGATCCAAGACATACGCCCCACCAACGAATACTATTTCGCAATGAGAACGAAGAACTTTGCGACTTCGAACTCAATACAGTTACCTTTGGGGTAAATTGTGCTCCATACCTCGCAATCCGGGTCCTCCATCAACTTGCTCGTGATATACGAGAACAATGTGCTATCGCATCCGATATAATTGAAAATTATATGTATGTCGATGATGTTCTAGCAGGGGCACACACGAAGCAACAGCAATTTCAGCCATTGCAGAACTCCGCATGGCACTCGACAGAGCCGGGTTCCCTCTGAGAAAGTGGACATCCAACACGAAGGAAGTGTTAAAAGGAATACCAAGGGACCACTTACTGTGTGCGGATTTCTTAGAAATCGAAGAGGCCAGCGTCGCTAAAACGCTAGGCATTCGATGGCAAGCCACAACAGACTAGTTTTTTTTTGCTCCGTCCAAAATGGTATCTCAGCCTTCGCTCACTAAACGTGAAGTACTATCACAGATTGCGAAATTGTTCGATCCTGCTGGATGACTAGCACCTGTGATAGTTCGAGCAAAGATTTTCATGCAAGAGATCTGGCTGCAAGAGCTGGGGTGGGATGATTCCCTGCCACTAACCGACTATCCCTCTCTCGAAGAGATCCGTATTCCAAGATGGGTCGATTTTCAGCAAAAGGCAAAGGTGCAGTTTCACGGCTTCTGCGACGCGTCCCAGCGCGCATATGGTGCTGCACTTTATTTGCGCGTCGAGATCAACGGATGCATCTCCACTCACCTTCTCGCAGCAAAAACGAGAGTCGCGCCAGTTGAGACGGTATCACTACCACGCTTAGAGCTGTGTGGCGCCGTTCTTCTTTCCGAGCTCACCACGGCTCTTATTCCTCAGCTCCCCATCCAGAGTAGAGAAAATTTCAATTGGACAGACTCCACTATTGTTCTTGCTTGGTTGGATAAAGCTCCATGCAAATGATCTACCTTTGTGGTTAACCGGGTAGCCAAGATAACATCAACCAATGGCAAATGGTCCCATGTTCGATCCGAACATAACCCAGCTGACCTAGCTTGTCGGGGGGTACTTGAGACAGAGATTGAACAACGCGCAGTGAAGTGCAATGTCTCACAGCTACCCTCCTATAACCTTCTGGAACGATTCTCTAGATTCGACAAGGCATTGTGAGTTATCGCATATGTCTGTCGCTTTATCCAGCGCTGTAGAAATCCACCGATCCACTTTCCCGCCGAGCTCCGTAATGAAGAACTTACGAGAGTTCAGTTCCGACTTATCGAGTATACTCAACGCCAAGCTTATCCTAAGGAGTATAGCTGTTTGCTCGATAAGAAGCCAATTCAAGGATCAAGCAGCATTCGCAATTTAACCCCTTTCATCGATCAAAGGGGTATTCTGCGATCCTGTAGACGGGTGAGAGCGTCAACCTCGTTAGGCTATGATGAGCGACACCCCATAATCATTCCGGCCAATTGTGATTTTTCACGCCTCCTGGTCCGATTTACCCACCTCATTTGTTTTCACGGAGGCAATCAGTTGGTAATGCGCCTCATAAGAGCCAAATACTGGATCCCAAAGCTCACGGTCCTGGTAAAATCTACCATAAAGGTCTGTGTAATACACCGTAGACGACTCCAGACCCAACTTATGGGCGACCTCCCAAGGGCGAGATCAACCTTTTCCCGACCCTTCACACACACCTTTCGATACGAAAGCTACATTGGTCGAGCATGCAAAATTACCAAGGGTTATGTCTGTGTCTTCGTTTGTTTCAGCACGAAAGCAATCCATTTAGAAGCCACCACAGATCTAACCACGGAGAGATTCCAGATAATGGGAAAACATTAATGGTCGACAAAACGAGTGTCTTCCTCATTATTCAGTAGACTATACATACAATACATAATGGAATTATATGCTAAAAGCCTAGTTAGATAACACAGTTCTCTAAATAGCATCACCGACCGATGGAGGTGTTTTAGTTGCCAGTCCGGCCAGCTGTGCCCCTTTTCACAGCTAAATTTGTCAGTGACGCTATTAGAGCCTACATCTAAGCAGAAGGGTGTAAGTAGGAAAAAAGTGTTCTTAAGTAAAATTAAAAATAAATCTTAGTTTGCTATATTAATAAATAAAATACACTAAATAAGAAAAAAGAAAGTAAGAAAATTGTTAATAAAGTAAAGAAATTTAAGCTAGATATATAGAGTGTTAAGTTGATAGGACAGAGAGAAAAGTAATGGGAAAAGTAATGGGAAATCACCGACCCGGTGGGGGAAAATTTACAGCCTGTCCGGCAAGCTATGCCCCTGCTCATAGCTGGGAATGGTCAGTGACTTCCCGAAGGTATCCTGAAAGCAACGATTTTATTAGGGGTAGAGAAAGTTCTATAGAGAAAACGTGATGGAAACTATTATAATTTTTACTCTCTGTTGTGCACGTAGACAGGAATAAGGGGCGGTAATTTCTGGTTGGTTTAGACGGAACAGAGAATTGAAGACGCCCTAGCAGAAAAGGAGAATCTATATCGCCAATAATCAACTTATGTAGAAGGACAACACCGAGATTTGTCCTACGGTTGGTTAACGACGGAAGGTTAAGAAGAAGCAGCCTGCTGGAGTAGGATGGCAACCGAAGATTTGGGTCCCAATTTAATCCTCGTAAGGCAAAAAGCAGAAATTGCTTCTAAACAGATTCAATACGATCCTGGCTATTGTTATACTGCGGAGACCAGATGCAAGAGCAGTATTCAAGGATAGGGCGAACAAGAGAGATGTACAGAAGTTTCATTATAAAAGGATCGTTAAACTCTTTAGACCATCGTTTAATGAATCCAAGTACACCTTTTGCCTCATTAACGATGGTATCTATGTGAAGATTGAAACAGAGTTTAGAATCGAAAAGAACGCCTAGATCCTTAACTGTTAGTATACGTTGCAAAGGGGTATTGTCGATTGTATAACTGACAAGATAAGGTGTAGTACGATAAAATGTCATAAACATACACTTTGAACAATTCAGATGCAATTGATTGGCCGAACACCAAAGTTGCATAGCGTTCAAATCGTCTTGTAGACGAGAATGATGTAGGGAATTAGTGTATGATAGAATAAGTTTCACATCATCCGCATACATGAGTACACGGGCATGTGATATAACAGAGGGGAGATCATTTATAAAAAGAGTAAAGAGTAAAGGTCCAAGATGACTTGTAATATTTGGGTTTTTAAATGAAAATAGCCGAAGCACGTTAGTGCTGATTGACTTGAGTTTTTAGAATGAATTTATTCAAAGTCAATGTTATGCGCTTAGCCTATGGATACATATATGTTCTTATGCTGTTATTGGTTAACAGCTACAAAGAGAGGGAGAGTAAGTAGCTTGCATATGCCTGTGTTAGTGAGCATATATGTGGCTCATGGAATGCGCTCAGACGGAGCGTGGGAAATGCATCGTAAACATAAATGGTCAGCGTGCGGGGCTAGTGACTCGCGCTGCGTAATATGAGCCAGATTATAGAGTGGCTCTGGGTTTGTTTAATGTATATTTGTTATTGTATGCAACAAAGTGCCACATACTTTATATATGAATACTGGGTGTTACTTTTAGGCATATACACACTACACCTCCATTTTTAAAGAAATAACGTAACATTATAAATGTGTAGTTATTAAATAAACAAAATTGGTTTTTTTTTGTATTAAATAGTACAATTTAGTAAAAATGATTAAAATAATATGAATTTTTAAAAAGATTATTTAAGATTTATAAAAATGTAAAAATTTCAAAATATAAAAAATATAAAAATATGAAAATGTTAAATTCATTATAATAATTTGTTTTTCTTAAGGATTGATTTTTTTTTTTTTGTTGGTTGATCAGGGCGATGTATCTTTATTATTTTTTTGTATTTGACTTCGTAAAGAAAATTTATATGTTTTATTCGTTAAAAATTTTTAGTCTATTCTTATGAACTTTTTGTTCTTTACCTTTTGTATCTTTTATTATAGCATTGTCTTTATCTTTTATGCTTACTACCGTATATGGTCCTAAGTATATATTTTCTAATTTATGACCTACTTCATTTTTAAAAGTACTTTGTCTACTATATTCAAATTTAAGTTTAGTGTTTTCCTATCATATAGTTCTTTATTTTTCTGCTTATGTTTATCTATCATAATTCTTGCTCTTTTATATGATAATTCTAGTCTATATTTAGAGTCCTTAGCATAGTCTTCTACATTATAAAGTGGGTCTATTCGATCTATGCTATTAAAATGTTTTGGTATATTTGAATTTTTACTGAAAATTAGCACATATGGACAATAATCATGTACCATTGATGGGGTTGTATTGTAACAATAAGCTAAGTATTGAAGCCATGTGTCCCAATCAGTTTTATCAACTGATATGTAGGAACGTATGTACTCATTAAACGTTCTGTGGCTTCTTTCAACAGTACCAACTGTTTGGTGATGGTGTGCTGTTGATGTTATATTATCTATTTAGGTATTTACATATGTCCGTTATTATTGAACTCTTATATTCTGTGCCCATGTCGTTATGATCGCCTTCATTGGACCGTACTTCAGAATAAAAGATTCGAATATTGCTTTTTATTTTGTTAAATCACAAATTAGTGTAACTGCATACTCGTTACCATTCTCTGATCTTGGTAATGGACCTATAGTGTCAACAATTACCCTGTCGAAAGCGTTTGTTGGTGTTTCAGTTATAATCATAGGTGTCTTAGTGTGCTTTGTTGTTTTAGCTTTTTGACATTTCGGACAATTACGTATGTACTTTGTTATATGACGTGTCATATTTTTCCCATAGTAATGCCTTTTTATTTTTGCTAGCGTTTTTGAAGTGCTTGTGTGACCACCTTGAATAGGATCATCATGGAATGTAGACATTATTGCTTCTTTTTCTGTTTCTTTATTTATTTGGGTTACCGGCTTGAGTAGCCCTTCTCTTAAGTTTTTTAAATATATATTGCCCATATTTTTGAAAGTATCTATTGTAATGTTTTCAAAGATCTTTTCGCTCGGTACCACTTTGAGTTGGCTGATTCCTAATACACCGGCTTCTTTTTCAAGCCTTTGGAAAAATTGACCTAGATCGATAGTTCCATTAGTATAAAGGTTGCTAATCTCAATTCTTGCAACAACCTTTTTACCATGTTTTAAAATACATAGCAAGGTCACTATTTTTCGCATATCGTCGTTTTTAATGACGTCGTATACGTTGGGCTTAGAAGCTTTATCAAGATTTTGCCTTGGCAAAATATCTTGTTCTTTTCCTGCGCAGGATTTATTTTGTCTACTTTGTTGTCTTGTAGTGAGTTTCAACACATTTGTATTAGTACTTTTTAATTCTTTGATGGTTATTCTTGATAACGCATCTGCAACAAAATTATCTTTTCCCTTAAGGTATTCTACAGTGAACTCATACTCTTCTAAATCTAGTCTCATTCTCGTTAATTTTGAACTTGGATTTACCATTGAAAACAGATATGTCAATGGTCTATGGTCTGTTTTAATTGTGAAATGTTGACCATATATATATGATCGAAAATGGGTTATTGCCCAGTGGATTGCTGCCAACTCTTGTTCGGTTGTACTTTTATTGTTTTCTCCTTTTGTAAATGAACGAGAAGCATATGCTACGGGCAATTGTTTATCTCCATACGTTTGAGTCAAAACTGCTCCGCAGGCTAGTTTACTGGCATTTGTTATGATGCAAAATTCTTTGCTAAAATCTGGGTATTTTAGTAAAGTAGGTTTCATAAGAGCTTTTTTTAAATATTCGAACGCTTTTTGGCATTCATCGGACCACTCAAACTTTACAGTCTTTTTACATAATCTTTTTATGTGACGTGAATAATCTGCAAAGTTTTTTATGAAACATCTGTAATAATTACAAAATGCAACGAATCTTCTAGCGCTATCAGCGTCCGTGGGGACTGGATATTTTTCAATGACATCATATTTTTTGTCATCTGGCAAAATACCTTGATCAGTACACTTATGACCTAGAAAAGTCACTTCGTGCATGAAAAATGAACATTTTTCTGGATGTAATTTAAGGTAAACAAGTTAAAAACGTTTGTTAGGTTTTTGATCATGTGGTTTTCGGAACAACCGATGACGATTAAGTCGTCCATGTACAAGAAAGCTTGTGAAGGTTCTAATCCAGAAAAAGCGATGATCATCATTATTTGAAAAGAATTAGGCGCTATTTTTAGACCATATGGTAATCGTGTAAAACGATAGGAGCCATTGCTCGTTGAAAAAGACGTTATATTTCTAGAATTTTCTTCTAATTCTATTTGGTGAAAACCGGACATTAAATCTAAGCATAAGAAATATTTTGCTCTCCCTAGTTGGTCAAGAATATCATCTATTCTTGGGAGTGGAAATTTGTCAGACAAGAGTTTTTTGTTAATTTGACGATAGTCTATAACTAATCGCCATCTCTTGGTATCGGAACCAGGTAATCCCTTTTTTGGGACAAGAAGTATAGGACTGCTATATTCCGATAGAGACGGTTCTACAATATTATCCGAGATAAGTTTTTCGACTTGATTATTAACTTCTTCTTTATGGATATGAGGAATTCTGTAGTTTTTAATGTACACTGGCTCAGTATCTTTTAGTCTTAGTTTTTTTTTATAAAAATTATTGGTTGTTATGGATTCGGTTTCGAGTCCGAATATGTCTGTATACTTGTGTGTTTTAAATAATGGGGGAAACTTCTTTTTTAGTTTTTTCATCACCGTTTCTTGGCGCTCTTTGCTAATTTCATTGACTGTTTCATAGTCACTTAGCTTTTCTATTTTAATGTCGTTAAGATTTACTATTTTTATTGAATTTGTTGTATTTAAAATTCGGACAAATGTTTGTTGATTATTGGAAATAGTATTTCCAATGAATATTCCTTTATCAATTTCTTGATTTGGAATGAAAATATTGTTTTCTGGCGAAACAATATTGATTTGACGGACTATTTCAGAGCGAGCTGGATGTATTGTGGCATTATTATCACAAGTGTGAGTTATTGGTAGTTTTATTGGATAATTTAAATTATTTGGCCGAAGTATTAGAGAATCACATGTTTGTGTGAAATCTAATTGATGTTTTCAAATGTATCAACATGTTCTTTTAATAGTGATATGTCTGCACCAGTATCTAGCAATAGGGTAAATGCTTTACCTGTTTTTTCGTTAGTTATGTTAATGAAGATACTGAGGTTTAAATTGACTGTGTGTACTTTGGTGTTTCTTGGTGCATATCTTAAGGGTTTTGTTGGTTTTCCGAGTTAGTCTGTGTAACTCGAACATTATTATTGCCATTATAGTTGCCATTTTTATTGTTTTGGTTGTTACCTCGGTTGGAATTATTCCTTCCTTGGTTATTACCACGGGTATTACCTCTATAATGTCCTCTGCCATTGCTATTGTTAGTATAGTTTGCGTTATGATTACCGCGGCCATTGCCTCTACCTCTTTGGTAATTGCGATAATCATTGCCTCTATATAATACTGTGCTGGCACTTCCAGTCATTTCAGTGCTGCAATGAATGTATTTACTCATTGCATCATTAAATGTGCTGAAGTTTTTCATATTCACAATTTTTGGTCATTGCAGATATTGACTCTTTAGTAGAGAATTTCTCTGCATTATCCGAGTCTAGGCCATCGTCAATATAAGCTGCCTCGAGTTGCTTACGCAAGTTATCGATTTCAGCTTTATATTGAGCTGCTGTTTTGCCTTTTTGTTGGGCGTTTAACAGCTTTGCCTTAATCACGTCAATGGATTCACCTTTGACGCTACTCTTTAATTTATTAATAATGCTATAGACCGTAATCTCGTCTTGGCATTTGTATAGTATTGTGCCAATTAGTTTTGATTTTATGACTTCTACAGCCAAATCGTCTTGGTTGCTCTTTGTTCGTTCAACAAGCCTTAAGGCTGTTAGAAAACGATTTAATGACAATTTTTTTACCGTCAAATTCAGGGACTGTAGACGAAATTTGTCTTACATATTCCCTATCTAAGCCTACCTGGCATGTTGGATTCTGTTTCGTCCAGTGTCTCAATGTCGATATCGATATTTATATCAGTAATTGGCTTCGACTCATTTAAAATAGTAAAAATAGATCTTCTGGAACATTTATTATGATATTCTGTCTAATGCCAATATTTTTCAATCTTGTATTTAGAGATTGTTTGAATTTAAGGCATTGTTTGGCATGTTCTTGTGTTAGTTTATCTTTAATGGAATTTACTGCATGTACTATATTGTTATATTGTTTTATCAATATTTTTACATGGTATATTAGTGTTTCTACCTTTATAGGTATGCCTTTATTGACTTGTCAAATTGGTCTTTGAGGTCATTGATATTTTTCACCAATATACTCCATTCCATACTATTTTAATAGATATCTATTGATGCAGTCGCACCATTAGTATCGTTGCTGGTCCCAAAATTGGGTGTTCTTCAGTTACCAGCTTTACTGAGACATGCCTCTATATCTGACATATTCGGCCGATTTTTCAACCTTGGACTCGTTTGAGCCCATTTTAATTTAAATTTTTAAAAATTGTTGCAAATTTTAAATGAACATCATATTTTATATTTGAAAATTGAAAATTGTTGCAAATTTTAAATGAATATTATATTTTCATTATGGTGTTTGTAGTATATCTTTTGTGGTTTTTTTTTTTTAAATAATATTTTTGGGTTTAGTATTTTTAATATTATATTTAAGCAGAAGGCTTTTCTTTTTGTGTCTATTTTAAAACACTACTTCGATCAATGCAGTGATCTCCTCTTTAATTTGGCGTACAATTTTTTAAGTTGTACTTTACCTTGACGCACACAGCACATTACAATTTATAAACATTTTTAATGTAATCTTAGATAATGCTTCTTCTTCTGCTGCTGCTATTGGTGTGGTGATATTTCATCACACCGGTGCAGGTCATCGCACAGGCCGGGGTGTAAAATTGTCCAGCGCAGTCTTCAGGACATCTTTTCGTCATCATAGGTAGCGGCTTTTCTTCTGTTGGTTTATAGGCTTTTAATAAATTTCTTATTGGGTGAGGAGCAGGTGTATCGGCTTGTGCTTTCTGCTTGCGCTGTTCCGCCTCTAAGAAATCTAGCTCATCGGCTAGTTTCGTGGCGTTTTCCCAAGTTGGGGGCTTTGTGTTATTATATAACACTTTAATAATTTCGGCTTTGCGCTTCTTTATGCGCAGCCGTAGGCCACCACGATTTATTGGTTTCTTTTGTTTTATCTCAACTTGATTTTTAGCCGCTTCTCTGGCTAGATTTGGCGCGCCCTGTACTCATCAAGAGTGATGCGTAAGGACATAATATGCACAAAAGCCACACTATACTCACTCAGAAATTTATGATTGTGTTATTTTCCGCCGCTGTTGTTGTGGTTGTTGTCGTGCTGCTGCACCTGCCACAGTTGTTGTTGTCGTTTATTTATTTTTCCCACGTTGCGTGACACTTGTCACGGTCGCCATGTAATATTATTATTACTATTTTATAATAAGTTCATTTAAGCAAGTCTGTGCTGGTTAGGTTGTTTTATAATAATGCTTTTATTTAAAGTCAATGTCATGAGCTTAGCATATGGATACATATATATTCTTTTGCTGTTATTGGTTAACAGCTACAAAAAAGGGAGAGTGAGTAGCTTGCATATGCCTGTGTTAGTGAGCATATACGTTGCTCATGGAATAAGCTAAGACGGAGGGTGGGAAATGCAGCGTAAACATAAATGGTCAGCTAGCGGGGCTAGTGACGCGCGCTGCGTAATATGAGCCAGATTATAGAGTGGCTCTGGGTTTGTTTAATTTATATTTGTTATTGTATGCAACAAAGTGCCACATACTTTATATATGAATACTGGGTGTTACTTTCAGGCATATACACACTACAGACTACCTTGAGGAACACCAGAAGTAACGTGAACCTGTTTAGAGGTAGTCTGCCTCAGCATTACTCTTTGGGTCCTACCTTTTAAATAATAATTAATCCAAAGCAAAAGAGACGGAGGGAAACCTATTCGGTCAAGTTTAAAAGAAAACTGTCATGGTGCACAGAGTCAAACGCCTTACTGAAGTCAGTATAAATGACATCAGTTTGCATTTTCGAAAGAAAGGCATCATTTACCAAGGAAGTAAATTCAAGCAGATTGGTCGTAGTTGACCGATTCTTTACGAATCCATGTTGAACAGGGGAAACAACTGATTTGCAGAAATGCTGCAAATTCGAAGTGATTATTTTTTCAAATAATTTAGGAATAGCGGACAGTTTTGCAATGCCCCTTTAATTTTGTATATCAGACTTTCCACCTTTCTTGTGGAGAGGAATGATATAAGATTCTTTCCAAAGAGATGGAAAGACAGAAGATTCAAGAGATAGACTAAAAAGCTTTTGCAATGGATAAAGAAGGGAAGAACTACACTCCTTGAGTAGACAACTAGGAATATTGTCAGGCCCAGGAGAGTAAGAAGATTTTAAAGAGTTTATAGCTAAAAGGAGAGAGGAGTGTGAAATAATAGGAGGAGGTATAGAACTAGAGGAAGAAATAGTATAAGGGTAAGAATTATTATTAGGACAGACTGAGGAGTAAGTTGATTGGAAAAAATTAGCAAAGAGGTTAGCAGAATCAGAGTCATTACTAGCTTTTCGACCATATATTTATGGCAAACACTTTACAGTTAAAACCGACCATAGACCACTAACCTATTTATTTTCTATGATTAACCCAAGCTCAAAATTGACACGTATGAGATTAGATTTAGAAGAGTATGATTTTACTGTGGAATATCTTAAGGGATAAGATAACCATATCGCGGACGGGTTGTCCTTGATCAAGGACCTACAAAATATCCAAAGCGATAATAAAATTCTGAAAGTCACTACCAGAAAACAAAGTAAACAGTAAAATTCCTGCGCAGGAATAGAACAAAAACAATTAGATTTGCCAAGGCAAACTCTAAATAATGCTTCTAAGCCCAACCCATACGAAGTCTTTGTAAATGATGAGGTACGAAAAATAGTGACCTTGCGAATAACAGATTCGATATGCTTAAAAAGCATGGAAAAAAAGTTATACCAAGAATTGACGTTATCTATATGTACACCAATGGAATTCTCGACTTAGGTCAGTTCTTCCAAAGGCTCGAAAAGGAAGCCGGTATACTTAATATCAGCTAACTCAAAGTGGCACCGAGCGAAAAGATCTTTGAAACTATCTCAATAGAATCTTTTAAAATAATGGGCAATAAAATATTACAATCTACAAGTAGCGCTACTAAAGCCGGTGGGCCTATTATTAAATAATGAACGAGAAAGAAGGGCTATCTTCGGCATGCCGAAGATCTAATACCCTTGCAGACCCAACCTTTTAATGCCGAGAAAATGGTTAAGGCCGAGTTTGGTCAAGGTATATTGATAAACAAAAAAAAGGCTTTTAATCAAAAACCGATGTAAATAAGATTTTGCAAAAATGAAGGGAGCATAGTGAAATCTTTAAATGCCGTGTTTAATCGAAAAATCATGAAAAACAAAAAATGCTCCATACAAAAACTTAATAATATGATATAGTGGTCCGATCTCAATAGGATTTTGCATATATATGAGGAGCATAGTAAAACTAATAAATGCCGAGTTTGGTCAAGATATCTTGAAAAACAAAATGTTTTTTCATACAAGAACTAAATTTTCGACCGATCGTTCCTATGGCAGCTAAATGATTTAGTGGTCCGATCTTAATAGGATTTTGCATATATATGAGGAGCATAGTAAAACTAATAAATGCCGAGTTTGGTTAAGATATCTTGAAAAACAAAATGTTTTTTATACAAAAACTTAATTTTCGACCGATCGTTCCTATGACAGCTATATGCTATAGTGGTCCGATCCAGCTGGTTTTGTCATATGTGCTGCGTGCAACAGAAAAAGGGACTTCTGCAAAGTTTCATTAAGATAGCTTTAAAACTGAGAGACTAGTTCGCATAGAAACAGACAGACGGACAGACGGACATGGCTATATCGACTCGGCTGTTGATGCTGATCAAGAATATATATACTTTATGGGGTCGGAGATGTCTCCTTCTATGCGTTACACATATCACAACAAAATTATGATACCCTCTGCAAGGGTTTAAAAAGAGAAAGAAGCAATACTTTTTACATTCCATGACGACCCAATTCAAGGAGGTCATACAGGCATTACAAAAACCTTGACCACGGTCCAGAGACACTATTATTGGAAAAATATGTGTAAAGACATAAAAGAGTACATAAGAAAATGTCCCAATTGCCTAAAGTCTAAAACGACTAAACATACCAAAACCCCATTATTTATTTATTTATTTATTAATGGTCGACAAAACGAGTGTCTTCCTCATTATACATACAATACATAATGGAATTATATGCTAAAAGCCTAGTTAGATAACACAGCTCTCTAAATAGCATCACCGACCGATGGAGGTGTTTTAGTTGCCAGTCCGGCCAGCTGTGCCCCTTTTCACAGTTAAATTTGTCAGTGTCGCTATTAGAGCCTACATCTAAGCAGAAGGGTGTAAGTAGGAAAAAAGTGTTCTTAAGTAAAATTAAAGATAATCTTAGTTTGCTATATTAATTAATAAAATACAATAAATAAGAAAAAAGAAAGTAAGAAAATTGTTAATAAAGTAAAGAAATTTAAGCTAGATATATAGAGTGTTAAGTAGATAGGACAGAGAGAAAAGTAATGGGAAATCACCGACCCGGTGGGGGAAAATTTACAGCCTGTCCGGCAAGCTATGCCCCTGCTCATAGCTGGGAATGGTCAGTGACTTCCCGAAGGTATCCTGAAAGCAACGATTTTATTAGGGGTAGAGAAAGTTCTATAGAGAAAACGTGATGGAAACTATTATAATTTTTACTCTCTGTTGTGCACGTAGACAGAAATAAGGGGCGGTAATTTCTGGTTGGTTTAGACGGAACAGAGAATTGAAGACGCCCTAGCAGAAAAGGAGAATCTATATCGCCAATAATCAACTTATGTAGAAGGACAACACCGAGATTTGTCCTACGGTTGGTTAACGACGGAAGGTTAAGAAGAAGCAGCCTGCTGGAGTAGGATGGCAACCGAAGATTTGGGTCCCAATATAAACCTCGTAAGGCAAAAAGCAGAAATTGCTTCTTAACAGATTCAATACGATCCTGGCTATTGTTATACTGCGGAGACCAGATGCAAGAGCAGTATTCAAGGATAGGGCGAACAAGAGAGATGTACAGAAGTTTCGTTATAAAAGGATCGTTAAACTCTTTAGACCATCGTTTAATGAATCCAAGTACACCTTTTGCCTCATTAACGATGGTATCTATATGCAGATTGAAGATGAGTTTAGAATCAAAAAGAACGCCTAGATCCTTAACTGTTTGTAAACGTTGCAATGGAGTATTGTCAATTGTATAGCTGACAAGATAAGGTGTAGTGCGATTGAAGGTCATAAACATACACTTTGAACAATTCAGATGCAATTGATTGGCCGAACAACAAAATTGCATAGCGTTCAAATCGTCTTGTAGACGAGAATGATGTAGGGGATTAGTGTATGATAGAATAAGCTTCACATCATCCGCATACATGAGTACACGGGCATGGGATATAACAGAGGGGAGATCATTTATAAAAAGAGTAAAGAGTAAAGGTCCAAGATGACTACATTGAGGAACACGAGAAGTAACGTGAACATGTTTAGAGGTAGTCAGCCTCAGCATAACTCTTTGGGTCCCGCCTTTTAAATAAGAGCTAATCCAAAGCAAAGGAGACGGAGGGAAACCTATTCGGTCAAGTTTAAAAAGTAAAATATTGTGGTGCACAGAGTCGAACGCCTTACTGAAGTCAGTATAAATGACATCAGTTTGCATTTTCGAAAGGAAAGCATCATTTACCAAGGAAGTAAACTCTAGTAGATTGGTCGTAATTGACCGATTCTTTACGAATCCATGTTGAACAGGGGAGACAACTGATTTGCAGAAATGCTGCAAATTCAAATAATTTAGGAATAGCGGACAGTTTTGCAATGCCCCTGTAATTTTGTATATCAGACTTTCCACCTTTCTTGTGGAGAGGAATCATATAAGATTCTTTCCAAAGAGATGGAATGACAGAAGATTCAAGGGATAGATTAAAAAGCTTAAGCAATGGATAAATAAGGGAAGAACTACACTTCTTGAGTAGACAGCTAGGAATATTGTCAGGCTCAGGAGAGTAAGAAGATTTTAAAGAATTTATAGCTAAAAGGAGAGAGGAATGGGAAATAATAGGAGGAGGTGTAGAACTAGAGGAAGAAATAGTATAAGGGTAAGAATTATTATTAGGACAGTCTGATGAGTAAGTTGTTTGGAAAAAATTAGCAAAAGGTTAGCAGAATCAGAGTCATTACTAGCTTTATCTATCCCGAGAGAAAAAGAAGATGGCAAACTTGAAGATTTCCGTTTCAAGTTTACAAAATTGTAAAACTGTCTCGGATTTTGTGCAAATTGCCTTTTGCAACGAGTTAGATAATTCTCATAGCATTGAGAATTCAGAAGATAGAAGTTCGACTTGGCTATGGAATATTTAGCCAAGTCTGCACACGAACCAGACTTATTAAACTTTTTAAAATATTTTGATTTTAGATTTTTAAGATTTGATAATCTGGCAGTAAACCAGGGGGCTTTGAAGAAGTAGTCGAAGAATTGATTGCATTTAAATTTATATTCGATTGGTTGTCGATCTTACATTCGGCTAACCTGACTACAGATCGCCCACGATCTTACAATTTTGGGGATACAATATCACTTATTTATTTAATCTTAGGTTATCTATGCATGTAGGTTAACGGCATACATCTATAGTGTCGGATACACACTGAACCCATGGCTTGAACCTAGATGGCTCTAATATACTACACTATGGCATCTGAGTCAATTGGCAATCTTCAATATCAACCACTCATAACGGTCGTTGTCAAAGACTCTATTTATCTTATATGGGCCACGATATTTTGGTGCGAATTTCTTATTAACTCCTATTGTAGTGTCAACATTACGAATGGCCACGTAATCACCTATTTTATACTTTAACAGGGCTTTATGTTTCTTGACATATATTTTTTCATTTCTTAACTGTGAGCACAAGATATTTTCGCTGGCTTTCTTTCGCGCCGCATTAAGATTTCTCTCCTCTGTGTTTAATTTATCCTCCAAATATTCTGTTAATTCTTCAACTGTTGGTCCTTTGTGGATCACTCCAAATAACAAGATGCTGGGTGTTTTCTTTGTACTATAGCGTTATTTATGGCATGCTACTTTGTTCATCAACCAATCTGCCTGCTGGCTCCGAGAGTTTACCTAACATGGGGGTGGGAACACTCTTAACTCTTTCAACTTGGCCATTAGTCTGTACCGCCCCAGTGGCAACTTTAATGTGCTCTATAACACGTTCTTGCAAGAAATTCGCAAACTCTAGCGATGTAAAACACGTGCCTCGGTCCGAGATTATTCTTATAGGCCTACTGTAAAACTCAAACCTTTTACGCAAGGCATCTTTGGCGTTTCGCTGCTACAACTAGGCGCATTAGCTGATGCTTTTCGAACTTTCTCATATACAATCATCTTGTCACGCAGCTCATCCAAGGAACCTCAATATAACATGGCTGCTGCTGCGCCAGTCCTATCCTGCAGGCCGCCAACAAAAATTTGATGACATCGCTTGTAGCCATTTCAGCTTGCGCTGCTATGCTGCACATTGCAACATAGTATTGCAATACACTTTCGCCTCTTCCGATCTTACGCGCCTCCAACTGCTTGCCTTTATCCCAAGTAGTCACTTTTTGTTCGAAAACTTCTGACAGTTCGCAACGCACGTCCTACCAGGTCAGTAGAGTCACATGGTCTATGTACGCCTTAGCGGAACCAGTTAGTTTTTTTTTCGCTAATATCCAGTGCTTAACATCTGGTATGTTGTACAGGGTCATTACGTCTTCAAAGTCGCGCACCCATTGCACGATCGAGTAGCCATCATCGCCGGAAAAGCGGTACACTAAAGTATCAATATGACTGACATCAAGGCGCTCCTTTGGCGCAATCTGCAACTCAGCCACCTCTTTTTCAGCTTTTGATATTGCTAACTGCAACTCGGCTATACGTTTTATGCTTTCCAATAATTTTGACATCTCTTGCAATTGCTGAATTTCGTGGCCATCTGACGTTTGCAGCGCGCTTTGTGGTAAAATGCTTTCAGCCGTCAAGGTTGTGCGTACGTTTTTTGAAATTGCGTCACTATGGTTGTCTCTTTCCTTCTCACGTACGCTTGCCTCGACTACCTTTGGTGCCATGTTTCCCCGAATTTGAGCGTCTTCTGCATCGTCGCCACCTAAAATTTTGATATCTCCCTCAAACAAATCCAGCATCCAATCTCCTCCTGCTGCTCCGGCTCTATCCACGGGATCGTCCATGATTGCTTTTAGGGCTGAGCGCAATCGATTAATTGAGACGCTTTCTCCAAACTCAAACAATATGGAAATTAATTCGCTCCTTGATTTTCTTAATATTTCGGTGTATTTCATTGCTAGTGACTTGCAATGTTATTTGAGTATACCCCACACCTGATTTGTATAATACAAACAGCCGTTGGCTTTATTTTTATAATTGCCCTCCGTTCCGTACGGCGCAGATTTTAGAATTGAATTATTCTTCTTATTTTGCTTGAAGTATCGATATCGTCAGCGATATGCATTGATTGCATTTAAATTTATATTCGATTGGTTGTCGATCTTACAGAATTTCAAAGTTCTTTGTTCAAATTCATTTGAGGGGTGTTTCGCACTTTTTGGTATAAATGGGGGTCAAAGATTTGGTGGATGACGTATCGCGCTCAAATTCATTTCCAAGGATCTATATGAAAAATCATTTCAGACTTGTTTCACATTTTTCTTAGAATCAAAGCATCTTCAGGGAAATGTGCTATTCTAAGATTATTCTGTGCAGTTTTAAGTTTAGTCCGATTTGCTCCAAACTAATTTTCAGAGCTCTACATACGAAGTTATTAAATACGTGCTTCAGCGATTTGGGAAATTTGACCCGCAAGTAGGAAAAATCGCGAAAAACGTTTGTATGAAACTTTGTTGCTTACCATCCGATCGGCCTTAAACTCAATTTCAAAAATCTTTTTTAAAGTTCATTGTAGTGTAAAATACAAACGGCCGTTGGCTTTATTTTTATAATAGTCCTCCGTTCCGTACGGCGCAGATTTTAGAATTGAATTATTCTTCTTCGTCAGCATATAATATGGTTACATTTTATTTATTTATTTATTTATTAACGAGTGTCTTCCTAATTATTCAATACATATATAATAAAATGTAATGCTAAAAGCCTAGTTTGAGTACACAATTCTCTAATAGCATCACCAACCGATGGAGGTGTTTTAGTTGCCAGTCCGGCCAGCTGTGCCCCTATTCACAGCTAATTTTGTCGGTGACGCTATTAGAGCCTACAGTTAAGAAGAAGGGTGTTAGTAGAGAAAATAGTGTTCTTTAGTAAAATTTAGAAATAATCTTAATTTAATATATTAATTAAGAAAAAACAATAAATTGGGAATAATTAAGAGAGAAGTTATTAAAAAAGTAAAGGAATTAAACAAGATATATAGAAGGTTATGTAGATAGGATAGGGAGATAGTAATGGGAAATCACCGACCCGGTGGGGGAAAATTTATAGCCTGTCCGGCAAGCTATGCGCCTGCTCATAGCTGGGAATGGTCAGTGACTTCCCGAAGGTATCCTGAAAGCAACGATTTTATTAGGGGTAGAGAAAGTAGAGAGAACGTGATGTAAACTATTATCATTTTTACATAGAACGCGAAAAGGATTGTGCATAGCGTAGTCTGTTGTGCACGTAGATAGGAATAATGGGCGATAATTTCTAGTTGGTCTGGACGGAACAGAGAATTGAAGACGCCCTAGCAGAAAAGGAGAATCTATATCGCCAACAATCAACTTATATAGGAAGACAACGCCGAGAAATTTCCTACGGTTGATTAACGACGGAAGATTAAGAAGAAGCAGACTGCTGGAGTAAGATGGCAACCGAAGATTAGGGTCCCAATTTAAACCTCGTAAGGCAAAAACCAGAAATTGCTTCTGAACATATTCAATACGATCCTGACTATTGATATACTGCGGAGACCAGATGCAAGAGCAGTATTCAAGGATAGGGCGAACGAGAGAGATGTACAGAAGTTTCATTATAAAAGGATCGTTAAAATCTTTAGACCATAGTTTAATGAATCCAAGTACACCTTTTGCCTCATTAACGATGGTATCTATATGCAGATTGAAGATGAGTTTAGAATCGAAAAGAACGCCTAGATCCTTAACTGTTAGTATACGTTGCAAAGGGTATTGTCGATTGTATAACTGACAAGATAAGGTGTAGTACGATAAAATGTCATAAACATATACTTTGAACAATTCAGATGCAATTGATTGGCCGAACACCAAAGTTGCATATCGTTCAAATCGTCTTGTAGACGAGAATGATGTAGGGGATTAGTGTATGATAGAATAAGTTTCACATCATCCGCATACATGAGTACACGGGCATGTGATATAACAGAGGGGAGATCATTTATAAAAAGAGTAAAGAGTAAAGGTCCAAGATGACTACCTTGAGGAACACCAGAAGTAACGTGAACCTGTTTAGAGGTAGTCTGCCTCAGCATTATCTTTGGGTCCTACCTTTTAAATAAGAATTAATCCAAAGCAAAAGAGACGGAGGGAAACCTATTCGGTCAAGTTTAAAAAGTAAAATGTCATGGTGCGCAGAGTCAAACGCCTTACTGAAGTCAGTATAAATGACATCAGTTTGCATTTTCGAAAGAAAGGCATCATTTACCAAGGAAGTAAATTCAAGCAGATTGGTCGTAGTTGACCGATTCTTTACGAATCCATGTTGAACAGGGGAAACAACTGATTTGCAGAAATGCTGCAAATTCGAAGTGATTATTTTTTCAAATAATTTAGGAATATCGGACAGTTTTGCAATGCCCCTTTAATTTTGTATATCAGACTTTCCACCTTTCTTGTGGAGAGGAATGATATAAGATTCTTTCCAAAGAGATCGAAAGACAGAAGATTCAAGACATAGACTAAAAAGCTTTTGCAATGGATAAAGAAGGGAAGAACTACACTCCTTGAGTAGACAACTAGGAATATTGTCAGGCCCAGGAGAGTAAGAAGATTTTAAAGAGTTTATAGCTAAAAGGAGAGAGGAGTGTGAAATAATAGGAGGAGGTATAGAACTAGAGGAAGAAATAGTATAAGGGTAAGAATTATTATTAGGACAGACTGAGGAGTAAGTTGATTGGAAAAAATTAGCAAAGAGGTTAGCAGAATCGGAGTCATTACTAGCTTTATCCATCCCGAAAGAAAAAGAAGTTGGCAAACTTGAAGATTTACGCTTCAAGTTTACAAAATTGTAAAACTGTCTCGGATTTTGGGCAAATTGCCTTTTACAACGAGTTAGATAATTCTCATAGCATTGAGAATTCAGAAGAAAGAAGTTCGACTTGGCTATGGAATATTCAGCCAAGTCTGTACACGAACCAGACTTTTTAAACTTTTTAAAATATTTAGATTTTAAGTTTTTAAGATGTGACAATCTGGTGCTATAAAAAAAAGTAATAGCAGTATTCATATTAACCGAGTCATATAAGAAAGACCAATCGGTTGCATAAATAAGCTGATTCAGCAATGAATAATTTCCTTTGCGAAAGCAGAGGCGGGGCTTATTGGCTGATGAGCACGAAATGAGACGATTACAATTGAACATTGTAATCTCTAAAGTAGGATGATATACATCCTCAGGAAGAGATAAAGGAGGGTACCTAGACACATTAGAGATAAGGTAGTCGTTAACAAATACAAGGTCAAGTGTTCTATTCAAATGATTAGAAATTGAATTGATTTGAAACAACGAAAGATCAAGCATGCAGTCTATATAATCATGCTGTGCTAAGGGCACTAGATAATTTTCGGCAGTGAATAATGACCAAGAGATGTTCGGCAAATTAAAATCACCCAACACCATAAATAGGTCATTATCACGCACGTGTGAAGAAACTTCTTTAATACAAGTAATATGTTTCATATAAACTTGAATATCAGAAGAAGGAGGAACATAAGAGAATGTAATATATATATTCCGTGTAGGAAAAGACACCTTGACTGAGATAATTTCAGCGTCAGTAGGCGTACTAAAACAGAAAAATTCTGACTGGAGAGTGGCTTTAACGGCAATTAACACCCCACCACCTCGAGTCGGCCGATCATTTCTATGCAAAATAAAACTATTCGAAAAACTATAACTGAAACCCCTCAAATAGGGTAATTGTGGATACAATAGGTACACTACCAAAATCGAACAATGGCAACGAATACGCAGTAACACAATATGCGATTTGACCAAATATTAGTAGCCATACCGATACAAAACAAAAGTGCGAAAACCGTAGCTAAAGCTATTTTTGAAGAATTTATTCTGAATGGTCCAATGAAGACGTTCATTACGGAAATGGGAACAGAATATAAAAATTCAATAATTGACGATTTGTGCAAATATCTAAAAATCAAAAATATAAAATCTGCTGCACACCATCACCAACCATTTGGAACAGTCGAAAGAAGCCATAGAACATTTAATGAATTCATTCGATTCTACATTTCAGTAGATAAAACTGATTGGGACGTATGGCTCCAATATTTCGTATACTGTAATATTATTATTACAATATTATAAAAAGTTCATTCAAGCACGTCTGTGCTGGTTAGGTTGTTTTATAAGAATTCTTTTATTTAAAGTCAATGTCATGAGCTTAGCCTATGTTCTTATGCTGTTATTGGTTAACAGCAACAAAGAGAGGGAGAGTGAGTAGCTTGCATATGCCTCTGTTAGTGAGCATATATGTTGCTCATGGAATGCGCTCAGACGGAGCGTGGGATATGCAGCGTAAACATAAATGGTCAGCTAGCGGAGCTAGTGAATCGCGCTGCGTAATATGAGCCAGAGCCAATACATAGAGTGGCTCTGGGTTTGTTTAATGTATATTTGTTATTGTATGCAACAAAGTGCCACATACTTTATATATGAATACAGGGTGTTATTTTTAGTCATATACACACTACACCTCCCTTTTTAAAGAAATAAAGTAACATTATGAATGTGTAGTTATTAAATGAACTTAATTATTGTGATCAAAATTGGATTTTTTTTTATATTAAATAGTAAAATGTGGTAAAAATGATTAAAGTAATATGAATTTAAAAAAAATTATTTAAGATTTATAAAAATGTAAAAATTTCAAAATATAAAGATATAAAAATATAAAAATGTAAAATTCATTATAATAATTTGTTTTTCTTAAATATTGATTTTTTTTTTTTCAGTTGGTTGATCAAGCTGATGTTTATGTATTTTAATACCCTTGCAGAGGGTATTATAATTTTGTCGTGAAATGTGTAACGCATAGAAGGAGACATTTCCGACCTCATAAAGTATATATATTCTTGATCAGCATTAACAGCCGAGTCGATATAGAAATGTCCGTCTGTCCGTTTGTCTGTTTCTATGCGAACTAGTCTCTCAGTTTTAAAGCTATCTTAATGAAACTTTGCAGAAGTCCCTTTTTCTGTTGCACGCAGCACATATGTCAAAACCAGCTGGATCGGACCACTATAGCATATAGCTGCCATAGGAACACTCGGTCGAAAATTAAGTTTTTGTATAAAAAACATTTTGTTTTTCAAGATATCTTAACCAAACTCGGCATTTATTAGTTTTACTATGCTCCTCATATATATGCAAAATCCTATTAACATCGGACCACTATATCATATAGCTGCCATAGAAACGATCGGTCGAAAATGTAGTTCTTGTATGAAAAAACATTTTGTTTTTCAAAATATCTTGACCAAACTCGGCATTTATTAGTTTTACTATGCTCCTCATATATATGCAAAATCCTATTAAGATCGGACCACTATATCATATAGCTGCCATAGGAACGATCTGTCGAAAAGTAGGCAGATTCCTAATATACCGGCTTTTTTTTCAAACCTTTTGAAAAATTGACCTAAATCGATAGTTCCATTAGTATAAGGGTCGCTAATCTGAATTCTTGCAATAACCTTTTTACCATGTTTTAAAATACATAGCATATTTGTTATGTGCAAGGTCACTATTTTTCGCATATCGTCGTTTTTAATGACGTCGTATACGTTGGGCTTAGAAGCTTTATCAAGATTTTGCCTTGGCAAAATATCTTGTTCTTTTCCTGCGCAGGATTTATTTTGTCTACTTTGTTGTCTTGTAGTGAGTTTCAACACATTTGTATTAGTACTTTTTAATTCTTTGATGGTTATTCTTGATAACGCATCTACAGTGAACTCATACTCTTCTAAATCTAGTCTCATTCTCGTTAATTTTGAACTTGGATTTACCATTGAAAACAGATATGTCAATGGTCTATGGTCTGTTTTAATTGTGAAATGTTGACCATATATATATGGTCGAAAATGGGTTATTGCCCAGTGGATTGCTGCCAACTCTTGTTCGGTTGTACTTTTATTGTTTTCTCCTTTTGTAAATGAACGAGAAGCATATGCTACGGGCAATTGTTTATCTCCATACGTTTGAGTCAAAACTGCTCCGCAGGCTAGTTTACTGGCATCTGTTATGATGCAAAATTCTTTGCTAAAATCTGGGTATTTTAGTAAAGTAGGCTTCATAAGAGCTTTTTTTAAATATTCGAACGCTTTTTGGCATTCATCGGACCACTCAAACTTTACAGTCTTTTTACATAATCTTGTTATGTGACGTGAATAATCGGCAAAGTATTTTATAAAGCGTCTGTAATTATTGCAAAATGCAACGAATCTTCTAGCGCTATCAGCGTCCGTAGGGACTGGATATCTGGCAAAATACCTTGATCAGTACACTTATGACCTAGAAAAGTCACTTCGTGCATGGAAAATGAACATTTTTCTGGATGTAATTTAAGGTAGTGTTGCTTACACAAGTCAAAAACGTTTGTTAAGTTTTTGATTATGTGATCATTAGGCGCTATTTTTAGACCATATGGTAATCGTGTGAAACGATAGGAGCCATTGCTCGTTGAAAAAGACGTTATATTTCGAGAATTTTCTTCTAATTCTATTTGGTGAAATCCGGACATTAAATCTAAGCATGAGAAATATTTTACTCTGCCTAGTTGGTCAAGAATATCATCTAATCTTGGGAGTGGAAATTTGTCACACAAGAGTTTTTTGTTAATTTGACGATAGTCTATAAATAATCGCCATCTCTTGGTATCGGAACCAGGTAATCCCTTTTTTGGGACAAGAAGTATAGGGCTGTTATATTCCGATACAGAGGGTTATACAATTTTATCCGAGATAAGTTTTTCGACTTGTTTATTAACTTCTTCTTTATGGGTATGAGGAATTCTGTAGTTTTTAATGTACACTGGCTCAGTATCTTTTAGTCTTAATTTCTGTTTATAAAAATTATTGGTTGTTATGGATTCGGTTTCGAGTCCGAATACGCTGTATACTTGGTGCAGAGATCTTTTAATTGTGTTTTAAATAATGGGGGAAAGTTCTTTTTTAGTTTTTTCATCACCGTTTCTTGGCGATCTTTGCTAATTTAATGGACTGTTTCATAGTCACTTAGCTTTTCTATTTTAATGTCGTTAAGATTTACTATTTTTATTGAATTTGTTGTATTTAAAATTCGGACAAATGTTTGTTGGTTATTGGAAATAGTATTTCCAATGAATATTCCTTTATCAATTTCTTGATTTGGAATGAAAATATTGTTTTCTGGCGAAACAATATTGATTTGACGGACTACTCCAGAACGAGCTGGAAGTATTGTGGCATTATTATCACAAGTGTGAGTTATTGGTAGTTTTATTGGATAGTTTAAATTATTTGGCCGAAGTATTAGAGAATCACATGTTTGTGTGAAATCTAATTGGCAATTATACTTTTTGAAGAAGTCTATACCAATAATGCCATCGCTGGGTATTGGGAAATCGTGTCCGACTATGTGAAAGTCGTGTGGAATGACATATTTTCCTTTACAAAAAATTAAACCTTCACCGATTCCAGATATTTGAGTTGATATGTTTGAATTAATGTTTTCAAATGTATCAACATGTTCTTTTAATAGTGATATGTCTGCACCAGTATCTAGCAATAGGGTAAATGCTTTACCTGTTTTTTCGTTATTTATTTTAATAAAGATACTGAGGTTTAGATTGACTGTGTGTACTTTGGTGTTTTTTGGTGCATATCTTAAGGGTTTTGTTGGTTTTCCGAGTTAGTCTGAGTAACTCGAACATTATTATTGCCATTATAGTTGCCATTTTTATACCCTTGCAGAGGGTATTATAATTTTGTCGTGAAATGTGTAACGCATAGAAGGAGACATCTCCGACCCCATAAAGTATATATATTCTTGATCAGCATCAACAGCCGAGTCGATATAGCCATGTCCGTCTGTCCGTCTGTCCGTCTGTCTGTTTCTATGCGAACTAGTCCCTCAGTTTTAAAGCTATCTTAATGAAACTTTGCAGAAGTCCCTATTTCTGTTGCACGCAGCACATATATCAAAAGCTGGATCGGACCACTATATCATATAGCTGCCATAGGAACGATCGGTCGAAAATTAAGTTTTTGTATGAAAAAACATTTTGTTTGTCAAGATATCTTGACCAAACTCGGCATTTATTAGTTTTACTAAGCTCCTCATAGATATGCAAAATCCTATTAAGATCGGACCACTATATCATATAGCTGCCATAGGAACGATCGATGGAAAATTAAGTTTTTGTATGAAAAAACATTTTGTTTTTCAAGATATCTTAACCAAACTCGGCATTTATTAGTTTTACTATGCTCCTTATATATATGCAAAATCCTATTAAGATCGGACCACTATATCATATTATTAAGTTTTTGTATGGAGAATTTTTTGTTTTTCATGATTTTGCGATTAAACACGGCATTTAAAGATTTCACTATGCTTCCTTCATTTTTGCTAAATCTTATTTACATCGGTTTTTGATTAAAAGCCTTTTTTTTGTTTATCAATATACCTTGACCAAACTCGGCCTTAACCATTTTCTCGGCATTAAAAGGTTGGGTCTGCAAGGGTATTAGATCTTCGGCATGCCGAAGATAGCCCTTCTTTCTCGTTATTGTTTTGGTTGTTACCTTGGTTGGAATTATTCCTTCCTTGGTTATTACCACGGGTATTACCTCTATAATGTCCTCTGCCATTGCTATTGTTAGTATAGTTTGCGTTATGATTACCGCGGCCATTGCCTCTACCTCTTTGGTAATTGCGATAATCATTGCCTCTATATAATACTGTGCTGGCACTTCCAGTCATATCAGGGCTGCAATAAATGTATTTACTCATTGCATCATTAAATGTGCTGAAGTTTTATTTCACAATTTTTGGTCATTGCAGATATTGACTCTTTAGTAGAGAATTTCTCTGCATTATCCGAGTCTAGGCCATCGTCAATATAAGCTGCCTCGAGTTGCTTACGCAAGTTATCGATTTCAGCTGTATATTGAGCTGTTGTTTTGCCTTTTTGTTGGGCGTTTAACAGCTTTGCCTTAATCACGTCAATGGATTCACCTTTGACGCTACTTTTTAATTTATTAATAATGCCATAGATCGTAATCTCGTCTTGGCATTTGTATAGTATTGTGCCAATTAGTTTTGATTTTATGACTTCTACAGCCAAATCGTATTGGTTGGTCTTTGTTCGTTCAACAAGCCTTAAGGCTGTTAGAAAACAATTTAATGACAATTTTTTTACCGTCAAATTCAGGGACTGTAGACGAAATTTGTCTTACATATTCCCTATCTAAGCCTACCTGGCATGTTGGATTCTGTTTCGTCCAGTGTCTCAATGTCGATATAGATATTTATATCAGTATTTGGCTTCGACTCATTTAGATCCAGCAGCTGGTTTGGTTCAAACTTTGCTGGTAAAAATAGATCTTCTGGAACATTTATTATGATATTCTGTCTAATGCCAATATTTTTCTATCTTGTATTTAGAGATTGTATGAATTTAAGGCATTGTTTGGCATGTTCTTGTGTTAGTTTATCTTTAATGGAATTTACTGCATGTACTATATTGTTATATTGTTTTATCAATATTTTTACATGGTATATTAGTGTTTCTACCTTTATAGGTATGCCTTTATTGACTTGTCAAATTGGACTTTGAGGTCATTGATATTTTTCACCAATATACTCCATTCCATACTATTATAATAGATATCTATTGATGCAGTCGCACCATTAGTATCGTTGCTGGTCCCAAAATTGGGTGTTCTTCAGTTACCAGCTTTACTGAGACAAATCTTGTCTAGTCCGTCTGCTCTACGGATATAGCGTTAATTTTCTTTGTATGCATTGCATACATCTTCAATGCTAGCGATACAACAGATACGACGGTGATTATAATTAGCAAAATTGTAATATTCTCTAAATTTTCTATATGATCGACGATTTTAACAGTATTGATTACATTTGCGGCCGATTTTTCAACCTTGGACTCGTTTGAGCCCATTTTAATTTAAATTTTTAAAAATTGTTGCAAATTTTAAATTAACATCATATTTTATATTTGAAAATTGAAAATTGTTGCAAATTTTAAATGAATATTATATTTTCATTATGGTGTTTGTAGTATATCTTTTGTGGTTTTTTTTTTTTAAATAATATTTTTGGGTTTAGTATTTTTAATATTATATTTAGGCAGAAGGCTTTTCTTTTTGTGTCTATTTTAAAACACTACTTCGATCAATGCAGTGATCTCCTCTTTAATTTGGCGTACAATTTTGTAAGTTGTACTTTACCTTGACGCACACAGCACATTACAATTTATAAACATTTTTAATGTAATCTTAGATAATGCTTCTTCTTCTGCTGCTGCTATTGGTGTGGTGATATTTCATCACACCGGTGCAGGTCATCGCACAGGCCGGGGTGTAAAATGGTCCAGCGCAGTCGTCAGGACAACTTTTCGTCATCATAGGTAGCGGCTTTTCTTCTGTTGGTTTATAGGCTTTTAATAAATTTCTTATTGGGTGAGGAGCAGGTGTATCGGCTTGTGCTTTGTGCTTGCGCTGTTCCGCCTCTAAGAAATCTAGCTCATCGGCTAGTTTCGTGGCGTTTTCCCAAGTTGGGGGCTTTGTGTTATTATATAACACTTTAATAATTTCGGCTTTGCGCTTCTTTATGCGCAGCCGTAGGCCACCACGATTTCTTGGTTTCTTTTGTTTTATCTCAACTTGATTTTTAGCCGCTTCTCTGGCTAGATTTGGCGTGCCCTGTACTCATCAAGAGTGATGCGTAAGGACATAATATGCACAAAAGCCACACTATACTCACTCAGAAATTTATGATTGTGTTATTTTCCGCCGCTGTTGTTGTAGTTGTTGTCGTGCTGCTGCACCTGCCACAGTTGTTGTTGTCGTTTATTTATTTTTCCCACGTTGCGTGACATTTGTCACGGTCGCCATGTAATATTATTATTACTATTTTATAATAAGTTCATTTAAGCACGTCTGTGCTGGTTAGGTTGTTTTATAATAATGCTTTTATTTAAAGTCAATGTCATGAGCTTAGCATATGGATACATATATATTCTTTTGCTGTTATTGGTTAACAGCTACAAAAAAAGGGAGAGTGAGTAGCTTGCATATGCCTGTGTTAGTGTTATGTTGCTCATGGAATGCGCTCAGGCGGAGCGTGGGATATGCAGCGTAAACATAAATGGTCAGCTAGCGGGGCTAGTGAATCGCGCTGCGTAATATGAGCCAGAGCCAATACATAGAGTGGCTCTGGGTTGTTTAAGGTATATTTGTTATTGTATGCAACAAAGTGCCACATACTTTATATATGAATACTGGGTGTTATTTTTAGGCATATACACACTACAATACTGTTTCAATACGTCACCCTCTATGGCACATGATTACTGTCCATATGAGCTAGTATTACCAATACATATTAATAGCATAGATAGAATAAAACCACTCTACAATGTAGATGCTAAGGAATCAAAGTATAGGAATCAAAGTATAGGTTAGAAATATCTTATAACAGAGCTACAATAATGATAGAAGATAATAAAACTAAAAGTGAGAAATTGTATAATAGGAAAGTAAGGGATATTCAACTCAAAATAGGAGACCAAGGTTTGATTAAAAACGAAGTAGGACATAAATTTGATTATAAATACACAGGTCCCTATAATGTAGAACATCTAGGAGATAGAGATAACATAACAATATCAAATAATAAAAACAAAAAACAAATAGTACATAAAGATAGGTTAAAAATTTGTATTTCATAATCACTTTGTTTCTTTTATAAATAATTCAAGTACATCCATACATAGAATAAGATCCATACATAAGTATATATACACAAAAAAAAAAAAAACCAAAAAAAATATGAAAATTTGAAAAAAAAAAAAATAATAATAATAATTTAACAATTTTAGTGTAGCCATGAGTTGAGCTACACACCATGGTTTCTGTATGTATTGGAACTTAAAATTTTGCTAATATAATAAAAATATATACATTGGAAAATAACTTCATTAAATTATGTTATTTTTCAAACGTAGGGAGATGTAATATGAATATATATCGTATGCACACTGTACTCCATACATTGTTGCATATGTATAAACAAACACAAATATAAATTCTGAGTCCCAGTCGTTGATACCAGTGGCCGAAATCCGAGCCGGTCTGTATACTTTGGTCGGCCCACGAAAAGTCCAAGTGTCAGCATAATTGTCACATGCGGACACATGGACATGAACTCAATTGTATGTGCATATACCCTCGCGATCCAGCCTAAGCGAGCATAGCAATATACCTAATAATACATAACCGTCTCTCCGCTGCCGCTCCGCTGTTGGCAGCGCAGCTTCAAGACTTAGCCTTCCTTAACTCCTAAGATATATTTGTAAAATCAGAAACTCATGAGAAGTTGAAGCGGCACTTTCGCTGCTCCAATTAAATACAAGAAATCCAAATCAAATCTATTGACTTAAATTATATTGTGGGAACAACGGATTCTATTTCTACAACTGCGCTTAGGACAGTGCGCATACTGATGATCCATACTTCAGCAATTAAAGCACGCACCATCTGGTCTCATTGGCTGGCTGCACTCCTTCATAATATGACCAACGCCACGGAAATTATAGCAAAGTATCTCACTGGTTTTTGCTGTTGACTTGTTGCATTACTTCCCGTTGCTCGACCTCTTGGCGTTTCGCTGCTACAACTAGGCACATTAGCTGATGCTTTTCGAACTTTCTCCTATACAATCATCTTGTCACGCAGTTCATTCAAGGAACCTCAATGGCTGCTGCTGCGCCAGTCCTATCCTGCAGGCAGTCCACAATAAATTTGATGACATAGCTTGTAGCCATGTCTGCTTGCGCTGCTATGCTGCACATTGCAACATAGTATTGCAATGCGCTTTCGCCTCTTCCGATCTTACGCGCCTCCAACTGCTTGCCTATATTCCAAGTAGTCACTTTTTGCTCGAAAACTTCTAACAGTTCGCAACGCACGTCCTTCCAGGTCAGTGGAGCCACATGGTCTATGTACGCCTTAGCGGAACCTGTTAGCAATTTTTTCGGTAATATCCAGTGCTTAACATCTGGTATGTCGTACAGGGTCATTACGTCTTCAAAGTCGCGCACCCATTGCACGATCGAGTAGCCATCATCGCCAGAAAAGCGGCACACTTAAGTATCAATATGACTGACATCAAGGCGCTCCTTTGGCACAATCTGCAACTCAGTCACCTCTTTTTCAGCTTTTGATATTGCTAACTGCAACTCGGCTATACGTTTTATGCTTTCCAATAATTTTGCCATTTCTTGCAATTTCCCTCAAACAAATCCAGCATCCAATCTCCTCCTGCTGCTCCGGCTCTATCCACGGGATCGTCCATGATTGCTTTTAGGGCTGAGCGCAATCGATTAATTGAGACGCTTTCTCCAAACTCAAACAATAGGGAAATTAATTCGCTCCTTGATTTTCTTAATATTTCGGTGTATTTCATTGCTAGTGACTTGCAATGTTATTTGAGTATACCCCACACCTGATTTGTATAATACAAACAGCCGTTGGCTTTATTTTTATAATTGCCCTCCGTTCCGTACGGCGCAGATTTTAGAATTGAATTATTCTTCTTATTTTGCTTGAAGTATCGATATCGTCAGCGATATGCATTGATTGCATTTAAATATTTAAAATGGTTGTCGATCTTACAGAATTTCAAAGTTCTTTGTTCAAATTCATTTGAGGGGTGTTTCGCAAATTTTGGTATAAATGGAGGTCAAAGATATGGTGGATGACGTATCGCGCTCAAATTCATTTCCAAGGATCTATATGAAAAATCATTTCAGACTTGTTTCACATTTTTCTTAGAATCAAAGCATCTTCAGGGAAATGTGCTATTCTAAGATTATTTTGTGCAGTTTTAAGTTTAGTCCGATTTGCTTCAAACTAATTTTCAGAGCTCTACATACGAAGTTATTAAATACGTGCTTCAGCGATTTGGGAAATTTGACCCGCAAGTAGGAAAAATCGCGAAAAACGTTTGTATGAAACTTTGTTGCTTACCATCCGATCGGCCTTAAACTCAATTTCAAAAATCTTTTTTAAAGTTCATTGTAGTGTAAAATACAAACGGCCGTTGGCTTTATTTTTATAATAGTCCTCCGTTCCGTACGGCGCAGATTTTAGAATTGAATTATTCTTCTTCGTCAGCATATAATATGGTTACATTTTATTTATTTATTTATTTATTAACGAGTGTCTTCCTAATTATTCAATACATATATAATAAAATGTAATGCTAAAAGCCTAGTTTGAGTACACAATTCTCTAATAGCATCACCAACCGATGGAGGTGTTTTAGTTGCCAGTCCGGCCAGCTGTGCCCCTATTCACAGCTAATTTTGTCGGTGACGCTATTAGAGCCTACAGTTAAGAAGAAGGGTGTTAGTAGAGAAAATAGTGTTCTTTAGTAAAATTTAGAAATAATCTTAATTTAATATATTAATTAAGAAAAAACAATAAATTGGGAATAATTAAGAGAGAAGTTATTAAAAAAGTAAAGGAATTAAACAAGATATATAGAAGGTTATGTAGATAGGATAGGGAGATAGTAATGGGAAATCACCGACCCGGTGGGGGAAAATTTATAGCCTGTCCGGCAAGCTATGCGCCTGCTCATAGCTGGGAATGGTCAGTGACTTCCCGAAGGTATCCTGAAAGCACCGATTTTATTAGGGGTAGAGAAAGTAGAGAGAACGTGATGTAAACTATTATCATTTTTACATAGAACGCGAAAAGGATTGTGCATAGCGTAGTCTGTTGTGCACGTAGATAGGAATAATGGGCGATAATTTCTAGTTGGTCTGGACGGAACAGAGAATTGAAGACGCCCTAGCAGAAAAGGAGAATCTATATCGCCAACAATCAACTTATATAGGAAGACAACGCCGAGAATTTTCCTACGGTTGATTGACGACGGAAGATTAAGAAGAAGCAGACTGCTGGAGTAAGATGGCAACCGAAGATTAGGGTCCCAATTTAAACCTCGTAAGGCAAAAACCAGAAATTGCTTCTGAACATATTCAATACGATCCTGACTATTGATATACTGCGGAGACCAGATGCAAGAGCAGTATTCAAGGATAGGGCGAACGAGAGAGATGTACAGAAGTTTCATTATAAAAGGATCGTTAAAATCTTTAGACCATAGTTTAATGAATCCAAGTACACCTTTTGCCTTATTAACGATGGTATCTATATGCAGATTGAAGATGAGTTTAGAATCAAAAAGAACGCCTAGATCATTTATAAAAAGAGTAAAGAGTAAAGGTCCAAGATGACTACCTTGAGGAACACGAGAAGTAACGTGAACCTGTTTAGAGGTAGTCAGCCTCAGCATAACTCTTTGGGTCCCGCCTTTTAAATAAGAGCTAATCCAAAGCAAAGGAGACGGAGGGAAACCTATTCGGTCAAGTTTAAAAAGTAAAATATTGTGGTGCACAGAGTCAAACGCCTTACTGAAGTCAGTATAAATGACATCAGTTTGCATTTTCGAAAGGAAAGCATCATTTACCAAGGAAGTAAACTCTAGTAGATTGGTCGTAATTGACCGATTCTTTACGAATCCATGTTGAACAGGGGAGACAACTGATTTGCAGAAATGCTGCAAATTCAAATAATTTAGGAATAGCGGACAGTTTTGCAATGCCCCTGTAATTTTGTATATCAGACTTTCCACCTTTCTTGTGGAGAGGAATCATATAAGATTCTTTCCAAAGAGATGGAATGACAGAAGATTCAAGGGATAGATTAAAAAGCTTAAGCAATGGATAAATAAGGGAAGAACTACACTCCTTGAGTAGACAGCTAGGAATATTGTCAGGCTCAGGAGAGTAAGAAGATTTTAAAGAATTTATAGCTAAAAGGAGAGAGGAATGGGAAATAATAGGAGGAGGTGTAGAACTAGAGGAAGTAATAGTATAAGGGTAAGAATTATTATTAGGACAGTCTGATGAGTAAGTTGTTTGGAAAAAATTAGCAAAAGGTTAGCAGAATCAGAGTCATTACTAGCTTTATCTATCCCGAGAGAAAAAGAAGATGGCAAACTTGAAGATTTCCGTTTCAAGTTTACAAAATTTTAAAACTGTCTCGGATTTTGGGCAAATTGCCTTTTGCAACGAGTTAGATAATTCTCATAGCATTGAGAATTCAGAAGATAGAAGTTCGACTTGGCTATGGAATATTTAGCCAAGTCTGCACACGAACCAGACTTATTAAACTTTTTAAAATATTTTGATTTTAGATTTTTAAGATTTGATAATCTGGCAGTAAACCAGGGGGCTTTGAAGAAGTTGTCGAAGAATTGATTGCATTTAAATTTATATTCGATTGGTTGTCGATCTTACATTCGGCTAACCTGACTACAGATCGCCCACGATCTTACAATTTTGGGGATACAATATCACTTATTTATTTAATCTTAAGTTATTTATGCATGTAGGTTAACGGCATACATCTATAGTGTCGGATACACACTGAACCCATGGCTTGAACCTAGATGGCTCTAATATACTACAGTATGGCATCTGAGTCAATTGGCAATCTTCAATATCAACCACTTCATAACGGTCGTTGTCAAAGACTCTATTTATCTTATATGGGCCACGATATTTTGGTGCGAATTTCTTATTAACTCCTATTGTAGTGTCAACATTACGAATGGCCACGTAATCACCTATTTTATACTTTAACAGGGCTTTATGTTTCTTGACATATATTTATTCATTTCTTAACTGTGAGCACAAGATATTTTCGCTAGCTTTCTTTCGCGCCGCATTAAGATTTCTCTCCTCTGTGTTTAATTTATCCTCCAAATATTCTGTTAATTCTTCAACTGTTGGTCCTTTGTGGATCACTCCAAATAACAAGATGCTGGGTGTTTTCTTTGTACTATAGCGTTATTTATGGCATGCTACTTTGTTCATCAACCAATCTGCCTGCTGGCTCCGAGAGTTTACCTAACATGGGGGTGGGAACACTCTTAACTCTTTCAACTTGGCCATTAGTCTGTACCGCCCCAGTGGCAACTTTAATGTGCTCTATAACACGTTCTTGCAAGAAATTCGCAAACTCTAGCGATGTAAAACACGTGCCTCGGTCCGAGATTATTCTTATAGGCCTACTGTAAAACTCAAACCTTTTACGCAAGGCATCTTTGGCGTTTCGCTGCTACAACTAGGCGCATTAGCTGATGCTTTTCGAACTTTCTCATATACAATCATCTTGTCACGCAGCTCATCCAAGGAACCTCAATATAACATGGCTGCTGCTGCGCCAGTCCTATCCTGCAGGCCGCCAACAAAAATTTGATGACATCGCTTGTAGCCATTTCAGCTTGCGCTGCTATGCTGCACATTGCAACATAGTATTGCAATACACTTTCGCCTCTTCCGATCTTACGCGCCTCCAACTGCTTGCCTTTATCCCAAGTAGTCACTTTTTGTTCGAAAACTTCTGACAGTTCGCAACGCACGTCCTTCCAGGTCAGTAGAGCCACATGGTCTATGTACGCCTTAGCGGAACCAGTTAGTTTTTTTTCGCTAATATCCAGTGCTTAACATCTGGTATGTTGTACAGGGTCATTACGTCTTCAAAGTCGCGCACCCATTGCACGATCGAGTAGCCATCATCGCCGGAAAAGCGGTACACTAAAGTATCAATATGACTGACATCAAGGCGCTCCTTTGGCGCAATCTGCAACTCAGCCACCTCTTTTTCAGCTTTTGATATTGCTAACTGCAACTCGGCTATACGTTTTATGCTTTCCAATAATTTTGACATCTCTTGCAATTGCTGAATTTCGTGGCCATCTGACGTTTGCAGCGCGCTTTGTGGTAAAATGCTTTCAGCCGTCAAGGTTGTGCGTACGTTTTTTGAAATTGCGTCACTATGGTTGTCTCTTTCCTTCTCACGTACGCTTGCCTCGACTACCTTTGGCGCCATGTTTCCCCGAATTTGAGCGTCTTCTGCATCGTCGCCACCTAAAATTTTGATATCTCCCTCAAACAAATCCAGCATCCAATCTCCTCCTGCTGCTCCGGCTCTATCCACTGGATCGTCCAAGATTGCTTTTAGGGTTGAGCGCAATTGATGAATTGAGACGCTTACTCCAAATTCGACGCTATGGGCGCTCAATAGGGAAATGAATTCGCTCCTTGATTTTCTTAATATTTCGGTGTATTTCATTGCCAGTGATTTGCAATGTTATTTGAGTATACCCCACACCTGATTTGTAAAATACAAACAGCCGTTGGCTTTATTTTTATAAATGCCCTCCGTTCCGGCGCACATTTAAATTCAAAATTCTTTATTCAATTTCATTTGAGGGGTGTTTCGCACTTTTTGGAATAAATGGGGGTCAAGGATTTGGTGGATGAATTTGGTGGATGACGTATCGCGCTCAAATTCATTTCCAATGATCTATATGAAAAATCATTTCAGACGTGTTTCACATTTTTCTTAGAATCAAAGCATCCTCGGGGAAATAGCGATTCTAAGATTTTTTGGTGCAGTTTTAAGTTTAGTGATTTGGGAAATTCGACCCGCAAGTAGGAAAAATCGCGAAAAACGTTTGTATGAAACTTTGTTGTTTACCATCCGATCGGCCTTAAACTCAATTTCAAAAATCTTTTTTAAAGTTCATTTGAAGTGTAAAATACAAACGGCCGTTGACTTTATTTTTATAATAGTCCTCCGTTCCGTACGGCGCAGATTTTAGAATTGAATTATTCTTCTTCGTCAGCATATAATATGGTTACATTGATTCCATTTAAATTTATATTCGATTGGTTGTCGATCTTACATTCGGCTAACCTGACTACGATCTTACAATTTTGGGGATACAATATCACTTATTTATTTAATGTTAGGTTATCTATGCATGTAGGTTAACGACATACATCTATAGTGTCGGATAGACACTGAACCCGTGGCTTGAGCCTAGCTGGCTCTAATATACTACAGTATGGCATCTGCGTCAATTGGCAATCTTCAATATCAACCACTTCATAACGGTCGTTGTCAAAGACTCTATTTATCTTATAGGGGCCACGATATTTTGGTACGAATTTCTTATTAACTCCTATTGTAGTGACAACATTACGAATAATACGTAATCACCTATTTGATACGTTAACGGGGCATTATGTTTCTTGACATATATTTTATCATTTCTTAACTGTGAGCACAAGATATTTTCGCTAGCTTTCTTTCGCATCGCATTAAGATTTCTCTCCTCTGTGTTTAATTTATCCCCTAAATATTCTGTTCAGTCGTCAACTGTTGGCCTTTTTTGGATCACTCCAAATAACAAGATGCTGTATGTTTTCTGCGTTTTATCACTAACCATACAATGCATAGATACTCCAAACAGCATTTTAATCGAAGCAGGATTTTTCGCAACGAGTGAGCCCCATGGGTGTCTGAGCCCATTTTAGTGTGCCCAGACAAAGTAAGACTGCTGAGAGCAGCAGCCGAACGCCGGCCTCGAAAGCCGAACGTTCAGTATGAAGGCGCATCTCGCTCAGCGCACATCATCGCTGCGGCTGATGTCTTTTCTTAATATATGTATGTATGCCTGTTTTAAATGCTTACAGCCCAAATACATATGTATGTGTATACGCATTTGCCTCGCCCTCACTCATTGCTTTGCGCACTTGTGTGCATCTCTTTCTCCCTGCATATCTTCTCACAAAACCCCGAGATCTACACACATACATACATACATATGTTTGTGTTGTGTGGATGCACACAAGTAGATCGCGGCGTTTGTCGCGAGTCAGAGGTTTTTCTTCAATTGTGTGCCCTTTGTGCCTGTGATAGCAAAAGGAACACACATTCAAATGCTCTATCATATATTTCTTCGTCCAGTCAGGTAAAATGAGAAGAATCTGATCTATATTTATTAAATAAACAATTCATTGACCTAAATAAAATAAATATATTTATTTTCTATTTACTGTAGGGACTTATTTTGCTTAAAATAAAAATATATCTAAGTCGTATTTCTGCAAGGGTAATTCATCGTCGGCTTGTCGAAAAATTCTAAGAAAATACGAAAAATTGAACATTTTCAAATTTTTCGATTTGCTACTTGTGCACACGCACACTCTTTCGACGGAGCAGTCGTGTGATATTATAAAAGGATTTGGCCTGTTTATCTGCAAATTTGCTATTTTCCATGCTTGTTGAAGGGGTAAGGGTACCTGAACGTTGGCATTTGTGCATGATAACTTTTTGGGCCTGCCAAGCACGCATACTTGAACACTTTTCTATATGGATGGAAGCATTTATGCGTTTGTGTGCGTGTTGGTTGCCTGCCTGCCTGTCGCCCGATGCAAATTTCACAAAATTTGAAGTTTTTGGCATTTCTTCACACATTTGTGCCTTTTGCGGCCGCAAGCCCACCGTAGGCATGCCAAAAAAACAAAGACCGAGCCCGTCTCCCAAATTTACGCACCCATTGATGAAAATATCTCTTCTCACGACAAACCCTTGATCGGCTCATTCACACGCATTTGTGAGTGTGTGTATGGGTGTGTGTGTAGAGCTCGAAGTTTAGAAATGCCAAAAACTTCAAATTTTGTGAAATTTGCATCGGGCGGCAGGCAGGCAGGCAACCAACACGCACACAAAAGCATAAATGCTTCCATCCATATAGAAAAGTGTTGAAGTATGCGTGCTTGGCAGGCCCAAAAAGTTATCATGCAGAAATGCCAACGTTCAGGTACCCTTACCCCTTCAACAAGCATGGAAAATAGCAAATTTGCAGATAAACAGGCCAAACCCTTTTATAATATCACACGACTGCTCCGTCGAAAGAGTGTGCGTGTGCACAAGTAGCAAATCGCAAAATTTGAAAATGTTCAATTTTTCGTATTTTCTTAGAATTTTTCGACAAGCCGACGATGAATTACCCTTGCAGAAATACGAGTTAGATATATTTTTATTTTAAGCAAAATAAGTCCCTACAGTAAATAGAAAAAAAATATATTTGTTTTATTTAGGTCAATGAATTGTTTATTTAATAAATATAGATCAGATTCTTCTCATTTTACCTGACTGGACGAAGAAATATATGATAGAGCATTTGAATGTGTGTTCCTTTTGCTACCACAGGCATAAAGGGCACACAATTGAAGAAAAACCTCTGGCTCGCGACAAACGCCGTGATCTACTTGTGTGCATATCCACACAACACAAACATATGTATGTATGTATGTGTGTAGATCTCGGGGTTTTGTGAGAAGATATGCAGGGAGAAAGAGATGCACACAAGTGCACAAAGCAATGAGTGAGGGCGAGGCAAATGCGTATACACAAACATATGTATTTGGGCTGTAAGCATTTAAAACAGGCATACATACATATATTAAGAAAAGACATCAGCCGCAGCGACGATGTGCGCTGAGCGAGATGCGGCTTCATACTGAACGTTCGGCTTTCGAGGCCGGCGTTCGGCTGCTGCTCTCAGCAGTCTTACTCTATCTGGGCACACTAAAAGTGTCTCAGACAGCCATGGGGCTCACTCGTTGCAATAAATCCTGCTTCGATTGAAATGCTGTTTGGAGTATCTATGCATTGTATGGTTAGTGGTTTTATTATGAATAGCGTTATTTATGGCATACTCGACTTTGTTCAGCAACTTATACCAATCCGCCTGCTGAATGGGCTCCGAGAGTTTACCTAACATGGGGGTGGCCATTAGTCTGTACCGCCCCAGTGGCAACTTTGATGTGCTCTATAACACGTTCTTGCAAGAAATTCGCAAACTCTAGCGATGTAAAACATGTGCATCGGTCCGAGATTATTCTTATAGGCCTTCTGTAAAATTCGAACTGTTTACGCAAGGCATCTTTGGCGTTTCTCTGCTACAACTAGGCACATTAGCTGACGCTTTTCGAACTTTCTCGTATACAATCATCTGGTCACGAAGCTCATTCAAGGAACCTCAATATAACATGGCTGCTGCTGCGCACAATAAATTTGATGACATCGCTTGTAGCCATGTCTGCTTGCGCTGCTATGCTGCACATTGCAACATAGTATTGCAATGCGCTTTCGCCTCTTCCGATCTTAAACGCCTCCAACTGCTTGCCTTTATCCCAAGTAGTCACTTTTTGTTCGAAAACTTCTGACAGTTCGCAACGCACGTCCTTCCAGGTCAGTAGAGCCACATGGTCTATGTACGCCTTAGCGGAACCAGTTAGCAATTTTTTCGCTGATATCTCCTTCTACTGATCCGGCTCTATCTACGGGATCGTCCATGTTTGCTTTTAGAGCTGAGCGCAACTGGTGAATTGAGACGCTTTCTCCAAACTCGACGCTATGGGCGCTCAATAGGGAAATTAATTCGCTCCATGATTTTCTTAATAGTTCGGTGTATTTCATTGCCAGTGATTTGCAATGTTATTTGAGTATTCCCCGCACCTGATTTGTATAATTGTCCTCCGTTCCGTACGGCGCAGATTTTAGAATTTAATTATTCTTCTTATTTTGCTTGAAGTATCGATATCGTCAGCGATATGCATTGATTGCATTTAAATTTATATTCGATTGGTTGTCGATCTTACAGAATTTCAAAGTTTTTTGTTCAAATTCATTTGAGGTGTGTTTCGCACTTTTTGGAAAATCCATAGCTCCTTGGTATAAATGGGGGTCAAAGATTTGGTGGATGACGTTTCGCGCTCAAATTCATTTCCAAGGATCTGTATGAGAAATCATTTCTTAGAATGAAAGCATCCTCGGGGAAATGTGCGATTCTAAGATTTTTTGGTGCAGTTTTAAGTTTAGTCCGATTTGCTCCAAACTAATTTTCAGATCTCTACATACGAAGTTATTAAATACGTGCTTCAGTGATTTGGGAAATTCGACCCGCAAGTAGGAAAAATCGCGAAAAACGTTTGTATGAAACTTTGTTGTTTACCATCCGATCGGCCTTAAACTTAATTTCAAAAATCTTTTTTTTTTTTATAATAGTCCTCCGTTCCGTGCGGCGCTGATTTTAGAATTGAATTATTCTTTTTCGGCAGCATATAATATGGTTACATTGATTGCATTTAAATTTATATTCGATTGGTTGTCGATCTTACATTCGGCCAACCTGACTACAGATCGCCCACGCCCACTTATTTATATAATCTTAGGTTATCTATGCATGTAGGTTAACGATATACATCTATAGTGTCGGATACACACTGAACCCATGGCTTGAGCCTAGCTGGCTCTAATATACAACAGTGTGGCATCTGAATCAATTGGTAATCTTCAATATCAACCACTTCATAACGGTCGTTGTCAAAGACTCTATTTATCTTATAGGGGCCCCGATATTTTGGTGCGAATTTCTTATTAACTCCTATTGTAGTGTCAACATTACGAATGGCCCCGTAATCACCTATTTGATACGTTAACGGGGCTTTATGTTTCTTGACATATATTTTTTCATTTCTTAGCTGTGAGCACAAGATATTTTCGCACCGCAGTAAGATTTCTCTCCTCTATGTTTAATTTATCCTCCAAATATTCTGTTAATTCTTCAACTGTTGGTCCTTTTTGGATCACTCCATTATGAATAGCGTTATTAATGGCATGCTCTACTTTGTTCATCAACTTATACCAATCTGCCTGAGGAATGGGCTCCGAGAGTTTACCTAACATGGGGGTGGGAACACGCTTAACTCTTTCAACTTGGCCATTAGTCTGTAGTGCCCCAGTGGCAACTTTGATGTGCTCTATACCACGTTCTTGCAAGAAACTCGCAAACTCTAGCGATGTAAAACACGTGCCTCGGTCCGAGATTATTCTTATACTGTAAAATTCGAACTATTTACTCAAGGCATCTTTGGCTTAATGTGTACTAGTACTATTTACTGGAAATAATTTAACAAATTTAGTGAAAACATCTAAGTTCACCAAAATATGTTTTATTTTTAATGTGATACTCGGCCTAGGTGGTCTATATGTAACGTATGAATGGGTACTTCTGTGCTACTTTACTACGCATTGACGGGAACCAATATGTTCTTTTTAGATCATTAACAGGGGACGGGGTTGTTATGTTTCAATTTGTGTGTGGGGAGCAAGATCACATTTGTGATAGGTGTGCCCCATATAAAATCGATGATATAAGGAGTCCAATTATTGAAATTGATGAGATATTCTCACTTAAATTTCATAATATGGAATTTCCATTAAAGCTCAAAGACATTAAATTGTTTGAGCAACAAAATACTTACTTAAGTATCAATGTCTTTGGCTATGATGAAGACATTAATAAAATTATTGGACCACTCTATCTAACCAAAGAGCTCCGGGGGAAGCATATTAATCTATTGCTTTTGGAAAAGCAAGATATATCCTATTATACCTGGATTAAGAATATATCAAGGTAAGTAAAAAATAAAAAAAAAATATACTTTTCTTTTTTAATATCAATCATTATTTCTCCTCCAGGCTTACACACAATCATTTGACTTCGCACACGAGGAAATTACATTTCTGTAATGTATGCTTAAACTATTCGCATAACGATAGGATGCATGGCGAGCAGTGTGGAAAAGTGGTGGCGAAGCTTCCAACAGCCGATAATATAGATGGAGGGGCAGCATATAATGCCTGTAATATAAGTTACAAAATTGTCTCATTTATCCCCGTACTTTTTCATAATTTTTCACGCTATGATGCTCATTTTTTTGTAAGAGAGTTGTCAAAAGTTGAAGGTGAAATTAAGTTCAACCTCTCAATAAAGAGATTTACATTCAAAATACACATATATTACAAAGCATAATACAAATTTGGAAATACGTTTTTTAGACTCATTTCGATTTATGGCTGCAAGTTTAGATAGTCTTAGCTCTAATTTAGAACATAATAATTTCACAACTGTTAAACGGTTTTTCCCGGACGAAACACACTTTAATCTAGTACATAGGCAGGAAGTTTTCCCATATGAATACTTTACTAAATTTGAATGTTTGCAAGAAACTGTTCTTCCACCAAGGCAAAAATTTTTCAACAGTCTTGCAAATAGAGAATGTTTTGATGATGAATTTTTACACGCTCAGAACGTGTCGAGAGTTTTTAATTGTAAATCCCTCAAAGATTATATGGAGCTGTATTTAAAGACAGATGTACTTTTGCTTGCAGATGCTTTCGAAAATTTTCGATTAATTTGCATGAATATTTATTTATTGGACCCAGCCCATTATTACACAGCTCCGGGGTTATCTTAGGATGCTATGCTAAAAACAACTGGAATAGAATTAGAATTATTTATAGACATAGATATGCAAAGATTTATACAAAATGGTATTCGTGGGGGATTAGTACAATGTTGTCAAAGATATTCAATTGCTAATCATAAGTATGTGAATGATTATGATAGCACAAAACCCTCTCAATATTTATTGTATTTGGATTCACATAATCTATATGGGTGGGCGATGTCACAATATGGAAGATATATGGTGATTTCCAGTGGTTAAGTGAGGTGGCGAAGCTTCCAACAGTCGATAATATAGATAGAGGGGCAGCATATAATGCCTGTAATATAAGTTACAAAATTGTCTCATTTATCCCCGTACTTTTTCATAATTTTTCACGCTATGATGCTCATTTTTTTGTAAGAGAGTTGTCAAAAGTTGAAGGTGAAATTAAGTTCAACCTCTCAATAAAGAGATTTACATTCAAAATACACATATATTACAAAGCATAAAACAAATTTGGAAATATGTTTTTTAGACTCATTTCGATTTATGGCTGCAAGTTTAGATAGTCTTAGCTCTAATTTAGAACATAATAATTTCACAACTGTTAAACGGTTTTTCCCGGACGAAACACACTTTAATCTAGTACATAGGCAGGAAGTTTTCCCATATGAATACTTTACTAAATTTGAATGTTTGCAAGAAACTGTTCTTCCACCAAGGCAAACATTTTTCAACAGTCTTGCAAATAGAGAATGTTTAGATGATGAATTTTTACACGCTCAGAACGTGTCGAGAGTTTTTAATTGTAAAACCCTCAAAGATTATATGGAGCTGTATTTAAAGACAGATGTACTTTTGCTTGCAGATGCTTTCGAAAATTTTCGATTAATTTGCAAGAATATTTATTTATTGGACCCAGCCCATTATTACACAGCTCCGGGGTTATCTTAGGATGCTATGCTAAAAACAACTGGAATAGAATTACAATTATTTATAGACATAGATATGCAAAGATTTATACAAAATGGTATTCGTGGGGGATTAGTACAATGTTGTCAAAGATATTCAATTGCTAATCATAAGTATGTGAATGATTATGATAGCACAAAACCCTCTCAATATTTATTGTATTTGGATTCACATAATCTATATGGGTGGGCGATGTCACAATATGGAAGATATATGGTGATTTCCAGTGGTTAAGTGAGGATGAAATACGATCATTTCATTTATTTTCAATTTCTGAAACGTATGAATATGGACATATTCTTCAAGTAGATTTAGAATACCCAGCATCCCTTCATGATATGCATAACGACTTGCCGTTTTGTCCAAGCAATCAAAGCCCGACTGCAAAGTGTACAGTTAAAAAGCTTATCGCTGACCTAAGACCGAAATATAAATATCCCATACATTATAGAATTCTTCAACAATGTATTCATAATGGATTGCGGCTAACTAAGATTTACCGTATATTACGGTTTAAGCAGTCTCCTTGGTTAAGAAAATATATTGTTATTAATACATATCAGAGAACGCAGACGAAAAATAATTTCGAAAAAGATTTCTTTAAGCTATTAAATAATGCAGTATATGGGAAAACAAAATTTTTTTATTTTTTAAAATTTATTTAAAAAATTAATTTTTTTTTTTATAATTTTTTTAAAATTTTTTTTATTTTATAAAAAAATTTTATTTATTTTATTTTATTTTTTTTTTTTTTTTTTTTTTTTTTTTTTTTTTTTTTTAAATTTTTTTTTTTTTTTTTTTTTTTATTTTTTTTTTTTTTTTTTTTTTTATTTTTTTTTTATTTTTTTTTTTAAAAATTTTTTATTTTTTTTTTTTTTTTTTTTGGTTTTTTTTTTTTTTTTTTATTTTATTTTTTTAATTTTATTTTTTTTTTTTTTTTTTTTTTTTAAATTTTTCCTAAAAATTTTTAATAATATTTTTTGGGGGTAAAAAAAAAATAAAAATAGGGTTAAAAAAAAAAAATTTTTTTTTTAACTTAAAAAAAAAATTTTAAAAGGAAAAGGGGGTATTATTTAAATTTTTTTTAAAAAAATTGGGGTGGATTTTTTATAAATTTTTTTTTTAAAAAAAAATCATATACAACAAATAATATATTAATTTTTAGATCTAACTTACATAGATTTTGTACTCAAAAAATAACAAAAGTAGCTTTAAGTTCCCAAGATGATAAGAGAAAAATAAGAGATGATTGTATACATACTTATGCATGTGTCACTATAAGATTGTAAATTAATTGGTTAAATAAAAACATTAAGAAAAACAGACTCGACTTTTATTCTGAAATTGTATATAAATTGAGAGAGAGAGAGAGAGAGAGAGAGAGTTAAATGGAGTTACCTTAAAAAATTACTATTAAACTTCAGGGAGGAAGATGTATAAATACCGTATATCATATTCAGTAGATCTACATTACAAATGCTGTTGAGTGGACGTGAAGATAAGGTGAAAGAAGCAAAATATAAAATATATCAAAATCCAGCTAAAACAAATAACGAGAAAAAAAAACACCAATAATAACAGCTTTTCAGAGTGTAGTATGTTGTATGCCAAATGAGCATATGACCATAGTATTGTAGAGTATACAATATAACAAGTGGTCATATGCCCAACTTAAAAGTAAGAGTAACAACTCATAACATAACGACACTTTGTTGCTATGTTTATACAAACATAAATATACATAAGTGCAGTAATAGGATCCGTCACTTATGCGGACTGGCCGCAGCGTGAGATCGCTAGCGTAAGCACTTCTTGAGTATGTACCATCTGTACATATATATGTATATATACATAACTACATAGGCACATATGTACTGCAACTCTCTCACTCTCTGCCGACGTTCTTAGCGGCAGAGCCCCCTCAGAATATTCCATGTAATAAGCTAAGATATAAACTGAATAAAGGAGAGCGATCACTCTCAACGAAACCTCAAACGAAACAAGACGTGTGTCTCTTATGTTTTACTATTACATGGCGACCGTGACAGGACCACGCAACGTAACTTAAAACGTAATGGAAAAAAAGTGACATGTGACTGGAGTGCCAACAACAACAACAGCAACAACTGAAACAACGAAGCATCTGGAACGAGACACACACCCTGGCGAATCAAAAATTAACTGAGTGAGTACAGGGGGCATGAGCTCTAACAATGAGCAAAAGGCGCAGTGGCATTAAAGAGCGGATCAGGCAAAGAAAGTCTGAGATCGTAAGACTCTTATATAAGTCCCAAAACCCAATACCTTGGGAAACTGCAGTCAAGCTACATGACGAACTCAAACATCTTGAGTTGTTAAACAAAGTAAAGAGCCCCCCTGTCCCTCAGAGGAAAAACTTATTAATCCAGACACACATCGACCACAGCCACAACCAATCCCGAGAAGGCAACGCGAATGCCCAGCAGACTGCGAGGGACCGCTATACAGCCAACATTGCCTGGGCACATGTCAGCGGGCATCAACGAGTAAAAACTAGTACGAGAGGCAAACAGCCCCTTGTACCAACGCTGGAACAGGAAGAAGTACGAGAGGCAAACCGCCCCTTGTACCAACGCTGGAACAGGAAGAAGTACGAGAGGCAAACCGCCCCAACGCTGGAAGCGCCACAGAGGGCGCACAGCAAAAAAAAATTACAATTATAATTATTATTAAAATATTTGTAAAACTATTGTAATGCCCGACGACAATTGAGGCGACCGGCAAGACGTTTGGCCCGTAAAGCCATTCGAAATACTAGGCAGGACAAAATGTACATTCAGTAAAAACCGAATTAATATTAAATTTCTCTCCGCCCACGGGTGTAAATACAAAATGAAAAAAAAAATTTAAAATATAAACTCAAAATACAAACCTTATAAAGTTAATGAATAGCGTTAACAAAACTATAAGTTCATATATAAATCAAGGACCCAAGTATATATTAAGAATAACAACCCCAAATATGGGTTTGGTAGACGTTAAGACTGTTGACTCGACGGCTAACGTAATAAATAAAGTTGAGGTCAGCAACACAGATGTAAAATTGATAACAATTTTTGTCGTTATGATATTTGTCATATTAGTAGGACATCTATTGTACAAATTATATACGTATCATAATAAATGCATAAAAAAGAGATACCAGAGTCACGCAAATGACCTGGATAAAATCTAAATTTTTTTTCTTGAACAATGATAAGCAACAAAATAAAATAAATAAATAAAATTTCAATAAATAAATAAAATGAAATTTCGAGAAATATATATATATATTCTTATTACCAGAAATGCCTATTAATAAGTTTGCGATAGAAGTATATTTAGAAGCACTATATAATAGCGACCCAGACTTTAGAATTGGTGCATTGAATATTCTGCACAATAACAAAGATTATATAACTATATATGAGTTCGAAAACGAATACATGACTACATATAATACCATGTTCAGCCCACTACTATTCTATAACAATAAGATAAAAGGCCTAATTTTAAATACACTGCCATATGTTGGCATTAAAGAAATAGTTGAAGACCATCCAGTGGTCGGCGAGTGCCCAATTATAATGGTAAAACTACATAAATAGAGAACTATGGAATGGAGTGAATTAGCGAAAAAAATAAATAATTTCAAAGATAAATTCGAAAAATCTTATAAGTGTGTTAATAAGAACGCACCTATAAGGGTTGAAACGCTAATTCACCACATAAACATATTAGTGCTAAACTATAATAACATAGTTCAACTTTATTTAAGTAAAGAAAATCTCTCTTACAGAGCAGCACGTAAATCAATGTAATAAAATAATCAAATCACTTGGGACTAGAATATCGAATATCAGCACTAGGCACAACATAGTAATAGATATCCCAACAGATTTAAAATTAATGGCAACTTTTGAACCAGATCAACTAGAAGAACTGAATGAGTCTAAGCCAACACTAAATAGTGACCCTGATATTGAAGCTGATAGCGACATTGAGCCACTTGAATTAACAGAACCAAACATGGCAGTAAATCAAGTGGCCTTAGACCGCGAATATGTAAGACAGGTATCGTCTACAATTCCGGAATTTGATGGCAAAAAGCTATCACTGGCCAGATTTCTAACGGCTTTAAGACTAGTCGATCGTACTAAAGGTACACAAGAAGACTTAGCCGTAGAAGTCATAAAGTCTAAAATAATTGGCCCAATTTTGTACAAAGTACAAAATGAAACATCCATTATTGGTATTATAAATAAATTAAATACCAATATCAAAGGCGAGTCAACTGACGTTATCAAAGCTAAGTTGCTTAACATAAAGCAGAAAGGCAAGTCAGCCTCGCAATATACAGCTGAAATTGACAATTTGCGTAAGCAACTGGAAGCAGCCTATATTGACGATGGACTAGACTTTGATAACGCAGAGAAATTTTCTACTAAAGAAACAATATCTGCCATGACAAAGAATTGCGAATACGAAAAGCTTCGCATAATATTAGAAGCAGGCAATTTCAGCAATTTCAATGATGCTATGGGTAAATACATCCAATGCAGCACTGAAATGACTGGAAGCCCAAGTACAGTATTGTACTACAAAGGCAGAAACGAGAATAGCCGCGGCAATGGTAATTTCCACTATAATGGCAATAACAACAATAGGGGTAATTTCAGAGGAAATTACCGAGGTGGCAACCGAGGTAGAAACAATTCAAACCGAGGTGGCTACCAAAACCAGAACAGTAACAATAGAGGTAATGTCCGAGTAACTCAAGGTAACTCGGAAAACCAACAGACCCCTCAGATGTTCAGAGCCAATAAATGGCTCAATAAAAACCATCAACCTTAATCTTAGCATATTTGTAAAAATTAAGAATGAAAGAACAGGTAAATCAATTACACTGTTAGTAGATACTGGTGCAGATATATCCATATTAAAAGAAAATATAGATATATTCGACAATGTAAACGAAACAATTACTACCCTAATATCGGGTAATGGCGAAGGCATAATTCCTTCAAAAGGCTTAGCCTTTATAGAACTCACTACAGGCAAATATATAATTCCACATAACTTTCATTTAGTCGAACAAAATTTCCCAATACCGAGTGATGGCATACTAGGCATAGATTTTATAAAACAATATAATTGCCAACTAGATTTCACTCAAAGTGGCGACTCACTTATTCTTCGCCCAAACAACTTAAGTTATCCAATTCGATTACAAATACTTCATACTTGTGACAATAATGCAACAGTACTCCCAGCTCGTTCCGAAGTTGTCCGTGAAATACAAATTCCCTCAATACAAAATCAAATTCTTATATTAAATCAAGAAATTGATGAAGGAATTTACATCGCAAACACGATATCCAATCACAAAAATACATATGTCCGTATTATAAATACAACAAATGCCAATAAGATAGTAAACTTAAATAAAATAAAATATGAAACTTTGAACAATTATGATATAGTAAAAGAAACCAACGAAGGAAGAGACAACTTCGTTATGGAAAAATTAATCAAAAACTTTCCACCTTTATTTAAAAATCAATTAAAAGATTTATGCACCAGATATACCGACATATTCGGACTAGAAACCGAATCGATAACAACTAATAATTTTTACAAGCAAAAGCTTAGATTGAAGGATGATGAGCCCGTATACATAAAAAATTATAGAAGTCCTCACAGCCAAGTACAAGAAATTCAAGCCCAAGTGCAAAAATTAATAGACGACAAAATAGTCGAACCATCAGCATCAGAGTATAATAGCCCACTTTTATTAGTTCCGAAGAAGTCCCTTCCGGACTCTGACAAGAAGAAATGGCGATTAGTAATTGACTATCGTCAAATTAATAAAAAGCTATTGTCCGATAAATTTCCGCTACCAAGAATTGATGATATTCTAGATCAGCTAGGTAGAGCAAAATATTTTTCATGCCTAGACTTAATGTCTGGCTTTCACCAAATCGAACTCGAAAAAAGTTCTAGAGATATAACGTCATTTTCAACGAGCTCGTATGGCTCGTATTGCTTTACGCGATTACCATTTGGCTTGAAAATAGCCCCAAACTCCTTTCAAAGAATGATGACAATAGCATTTTCTGGTCTCGAACCATCTCAGGCTTTCCTTTATATGGATGATCTGATAGTAATCGGTTGTTCCGAAAAACATATGGTCAAAAACTTAACTGAAGTTTTTGACAAATGTAGGAAATTCAACCTGAAACTACATCCAGAAAAATGTTCATTTTTCATGCATGAAGTCACATTTTTGGGACATAAATGCACTGATAAAGGAATCTTGCCAGACGACAAAAAATACGACGTCATAAAGAACTACCCAGTCCCACATGATGCGGACAGCGCTAGACGAATCGTTGCATTTTGCAATTACTATAGGCGCTTTATTAAAAATTTTGCCGACTATTCACGTCACATAACAAGATTATGTAAAAAAGACGTTAAGTTCGAATGGACATCTGAATGCCAGAATGCCTTCGATCACCTCAAAACGGCTCTTATAAACCCAACCTTGTTACAATATCCAGATTTCGCTAAAGAATTCTGCATAATAACTGATGCAAGTAAGCAAGCGTGTGGAGCGGTTTTAACTCAAAACCATAATGGACTCCAACTTCCAATTGCATACGCATCAAGATCCTTTACTAAAGGAGAAAGTAACAAGAGTACTACTGAGCAAGAATTAGCGGCTATTCATTGGGCAATAACGCACTTCCGACCATATATTTATGGTAACCATTTCACGGTTAAAACTGACCATAGACCGCTAACCTACTTATTTTCAATGGTAAATCCAAGTTCAAAATTAACACGTATGAGGCTTGAATTAGAGGAATATAATTTTACGGTAGAATATCTGAAGGGTAAAGATAATTTCGTAGCCGATGCGTTATCAAGAATAACCATCAAACAGCTACAAGAAATAACAGGGACAATCCACAAAGTCACTACAAGATATCAAAGTAGACAAAATTCCTGCGCAGGAAAATATCAGGTAGAATTGCCAAGGCAATCTTCAGAAAAAGCTTCACAGCCCAACGTATACGAAGTCATTAACAATGACGAGGTACGCAAAGTAGTGACCTTGCATATAAAAGATACGCTATGTTTCCTTAAACATGGCAAGAAAATTATTGCAAGAATTGACATTGGTGACCTATATACAAATGGAAATATTGACTTAGGTCAACTATTCCCAAGGCTCGAAAATGAAGCCGGTATATTGAAAATAAACCAATTGAAAATGGCACCGTGGGAAAATATCTTTGATACAATTTCAATAGATAATTTCAAAAATATGGGCAATAAAATATTGACTAAATTAAGGGTAGCGCTACTCAACCCGGTGACCACAATAACAAATAATAAAGAAAAAGAAGCTATATTGTCTACACTACATGACGACCCAATACAAGGAGGTCATACTGGCATTACAAAAACCTTGGCCAAGGTCAAACGACATTACTTTTGGAAAGGTATGACTCGAGATATTACTGAGTACATACGTAAATGTCACAAATGCCAGAAAGCTAAAATAACTAAGCATAGTAAGACCCCATTAATTATAACTGATACACCTGTACATGCGTTCGATAGGGTTATAGTGGACACAATTGGTCCGCTACCCAAATCTGATAATGGTAATGAGTACGCAATCACATTAATTTGTGACTTGACTAAATACCTAGTCGCGATACCAATACCAAACAAAAACGCTAGTACAGTAGCCAAAGGTATATTCCAATCTTATATTCTAAAGTACGGTCCAATGAAGACGTTCATTACGGACATGGGAACAGAATACAAGAATTCAATTATAAATGATTTGTGCAAGTTTATGAAAATAGACAACATAACATCAACTGCACATCATCACCAGACAGTTGGAACAGTCGAAAGAAGTCACAGAACTTTTAACGAATACATACGATCTTATATATCAGTTGATAAAACTGATTGGGACGTATGGCTCCAATACTTTGTCTATTGTTTTAATACGACCCCTTCTACGGCACATAATTATTGTCCGTATGAATTAGTATTTGGTAAGACTAGTAATCTACCAAAGTACTTCAATAGCATAGCAAACATAGAACCAATATATAACATAGATGATTATGCTAAGGAGAGTAAGTATAGATTAGAAGTAGCATACAAAAGACCAAGAAATATGCTCGAATTAAATAAGATGAAAAATAAGGAGCTATATGACTTAAATAGTAAGGAATTAAATTTATCTATAGGAGATAAGGTTTTATTAAAAAATGAAGTAGGACATAAACTAGATTTTAAATACACAGGGCCTTATAGAGTAGAAAAAATAGAAGATAGGGATAATATAGTTATTTCCGGAAATAAGAATAAAACGCAAACAGTCCATAAGGATGGATTAAAATTTTATAATAATTGAATTGAAAACTCTAATATAAACAAAATAATACAAAACAATAAAAAGGAAAATGGAATTTAAGAAAGAAACTCAAAAAGAAAAAAAATTCCTTTCTTTTATAAAAAGAGACAACATTTAAAATAAAATACTAACACATACATATATTTTTTTTAAATACACATAGTTTTAAACATATACATTTACACATACATATTAACAAACATTTTTATATGAAAATAATATATATCAAAAAAAAAAATATATCTTCGGCATGCCGAAGATCTAATACCCTTGCAGACCCAACCTTTTAATGCCGAGAAAATGGTTAAGGCCGAGTTTGGTCAAGGTATATTGATAAACAAAAAAAAAGGCTTTTAATCAAAAACCGATGTAAATAAGATTAAGCAAAAATGAAGGAAGCATAGTGAAATCTTTAAATGCCTTGTTTAATCGCAAAATCATGAAAAACAAAAAATTCTCCATACAAAAACTTAATAATATGATATAGTGGTCCGATCTTAATAGGATTTTGCATATATATGAGGAGCATAGTAAAACTAATAAGTGCCGAGTTTGGTTAAGATATCTTGAAAAACAAAATGTTTTTTCATACAAAAACTTAATTTTCGATCGATCGTTCCTATGGCAGCTATATGATATAGTGGTCCGATCTTAATAGAATTTTGCATATATATGAGGAGCATAGTAAAACTAATAAATGTCGAGTTTGGTCAAGATATCTTGATAAACAAAAGGTTTTTTCATACAAAAACTTAATTTTCGCCCGATCGTTCCTATGGCAGCTATATGATATAGTGGTCCGATCTTAATAGGATTTTGCATATATATGAGGAGCTTAGTAAAACTAATAAATGCCGAGTTTGGTCAAGATATCTTGACAAACAAAATGTTTTTTCATACAAAAACTTAATTTTCGACAGATCGTTCCTCTATATGGCATATATATGAAGATTTTTTTTTAAAATTTTTTAAAAAAAAAATTTTTTTTTTAAAAAAATTTTTTTTTTTCCGATTCTTTCCTTTGGGAGCTATATGATATAGTGGTCCGATCTTAATAGGATATTGCATATATATGAGGAGCTTAGTAAAACTAATAAATGCCGAGTTTGGTCAAGATATCTTGACAAACAAAAGGTTTTTTCATACAAAAACTTAATTTTCGACCGATCGTTCCTATGGCAGCTATATGATATAGTGGTCCGATCCAGCTGGTTTTGACATATGTGCTGCGTGCAACAGAAATAGGGACTTCTGCAAAGTTTCATTAAGATAGCTTTAAAACTGAGGGACTAGTTCGCATAGAAACAGACAGACGGACAGACGGACAGACGGACATGGCTATATCGACTCGGCTGTTGATGCTGATCAAGAATATATATACTTTATGGGGTCGGAGATGTCTCCTTCTATGCGTTACACATTTCACGACAAAATTATAATACCCTCTGCAAGGGTATAAAAAAAAGGCTTTTAATCAAAAACCGATGTAAATAAGATTTAGCAAAAATGAAGGAAGCATAGTGAAATCTTTAAATGCCGTGTTTAATCGCAAAATCATGAAAAACAAAAAATTCTCCATACAAAAACTTAATAATATGATATAGTGGTCCGATCTTAATAGGATTTTGCATATATATGAGGAGCATAGTAAAACTAATAAATGCCGAGTTTGGTTAAGATATCTTGAAAAACAAAATGTTTTTTCATACAAAAACTTAATTTTCGATCGATCGTTCCTATGGCAGCTATATGATATAGTGGTCCGATCTTAATAGGATTTTGCATATATATGAGGAGCTTAGTAAAACTGATAAATGCCGAGTTTGGTCAAGATATCTTGACAAACAAAATGTTTTTTCATACAAAAACTTAATTTTCGACCGATCGTTCCTATGGCGGCTATATGACATAGTGGTCCGATCTTAATAGGATTTTGCATATATATGAGGAGCATAGTTAAAGTAATAAATGTCGAGTTTGGTCAAGATATCTTGATAAACAAAAGGTTTTTTCATACAAAAACTTAATTTTCGACCGATCGTTCCTATGGCAGCTATATGATATAGTGGTCCGATCTTAATAGGATTTTGCATATATATGAGGAGCTTAGTAAAACTAATAAATGCCGAGTTTGGTCAAGATATCTTGACAAACAAAATGTTTTTTCATACAAAAACTTAATTTTCGACCGATCGTTCCTATGGCAGCTATAAGATATAGTGGTCCGATCTTAATAGGATTTTGCATATATATGAGGAGCTTAGTAAAACTAATAAATGCCGAGTTTGGTCAAGATATCTTGACAAACAAAATGTTTTTTCATACAAAAACTTAATTTTCGACCGATCGTTCCTATGGCGGCTATATGATATAGTGGTCCGATCTTAATAGAATTTTGCATATATATGAGGAGCATAGTAAAACTAATAAATGTCGAGTTTGGTCAAGATATCTTGATAAACAAAAGGTTTTTTCATACAAAAACTTAATTTTCGACCGATCGTTCCTATGGCAGCTATATGATATAGTGGTCCGATCTTAATAGGATTTTGCATATATATGAGGAGCTTAGTAAAACTAATAAATGCCGAGTTTGGTCAAGATATCTTGACAAACAAAATGTTTTTTCATACAAAAACTTAATTTTCGACCGATCGTTCCTATGGCGGCTATATGATATAGTGGTCCGATCTTAATAGAATTTTGCATATATATGAGGAGCATAGTAAAACTAATAAATGTCGAGTTTGGTCAAGATATCTTGATAAACAAAAGGTTTTTTCATACAAAAACTTAATTTTCGACCGATCGTTCCTATGGCAGCTATATGATATAGTGGTCCGATCCAGCTGGTTTTGACATATGTGCTGCGTGCAACAGAAATAGGGACTTCTGCAAAGTTTCATTAAGATAGCTTTAAAACTGAGGGACTAGTTCGCATAGAAACAGACAGACGGACAGACGGACAGACGGACATGGCTATATCGACTCGGCTGTTGATGCTGATCAAGAATATATATAATTTATGGGGTCGGAGATGTCTCCTTCTATGCGTTACACATTTCACGACAAAATTATAATACCCTCTGCAAGGGTATAAAAATATAAAAATAAAAATAATACTAATAATAATTTTTATATTAAATAACTACAATATATTACGTTATTTTTTTAAAAAGGGAGGTGTAGTATGTTGTATGCCAAATGAGCATATGACCATAGTATTGTAGAGTATACAATATAACAAGTGGTCATATGCCCAACTTAAAAGTAAGAGTAACAACTCATAACATAACGACACTTTGTTGCTATGTTTATACAAACATAAATATACATAAGTGCAGTAATAGGATCCGTCACTTATGCGGACTGGCCGCAGCGTGAGATCGCTAGCGTAAGCACTTCTTGAGTATGTACCATCTGTACATATATATGTATATATACATAACTACATAGGCACATATGTACTGCAACTCTCTGCCGACGTTCTTAGCGGCAGAGCCCCCTCAGAATATTCCATGTAATAAGCTAAGATATAAACTGAATAAAGGAGAGCGATCACTCTCAACGAAACCTCAAACGAAACAAGACGTGTGTTTCTTATGTTTTACTATTACAAGAGAGCTCTGTAAAATACCAAGGATTTAAATAGCTCTGACTTTGTGCTAGCAACAACAATTCGACAGAAAACACTGGATACGGAAGCCTCATCATGAACACTCAAAATCATCAAATTCAATCCAACGAAATATCATCATCAACATCGTGAGATTCAAGAAAATACAAAATAATCTACAACTCGTGAGCTTTTTGATGAGGATGAAGATACCGATGAAGTCCCTGAAACAGACATTGAAGATGAGGACGATATATTTAACAATAGACATCACTATTTGCATCAAGAAGCTCAACCAATAATATTATCAGATAGTGAGGAAGAACTATTTGAATACCAAAATTTATTTGATTAATAAAATTATAATAAATATTTTACAAAACTATATCCTTCTTGTTTATTCTATTTTCATTAAAGAAGTTTTGCGAATAATTTTTTAATCAATCGAATTTTAAAATCTTAAGAATTCTTCAAAAATTTTAAGTGATTCAACCTCTCCTCATTTACCATTATCGTTTTAGCTTCGTTAACAGATAATTTTCAGATGACGAAATTCATAACTACTGTTATAAGTACACCATTTTGTTGAGACATATTCATCATATTGAAGCATATAATGTCTATAAATCGGTGTATTACTCTCAAAAATTCCAGAAATGTTTGCTTCTTTCTGTATTAGCTCTTGCCTACACATCTTTTACGCTTGAATTCTCATCATGTTGAAGTGGAATTAGTAGCGTATTAAAACATTGAGCTACTTATATTTAAATAGATGAGTGTTCTTTATATTTTCATATAAAATTCTTTATTTTTTCATTTTTTTTTTTTCATATTATTACATAAAGTTTTACATTTAAATGATTCTTCTTACTTATGATTTGAAAAATGATATATATATATATATATATTTTATACAACTTTATTTTTGTTTATCCAGGAGTTGTGCTCATCAGAGAACCCCAACCATTTAACATATACCTTATCACCATTTTTCTTTATTACCTTCTCAACTAGGTAGGTATCGGGAAAGCGAATTTTCTTTAATTCGTGAGAATAGAATGCTCCTTTAAGTGGCGTTCCTTGATAATCTTCTAATATATATGTTGTCGGATGAGTGTTTTTCATTTGGGAAATTTTAAAAATTTCTGTCGTCCAATTCGGTGTATATCCCTTCTCAAAGATATGTTTATACTTGCTAATGCGTACATTATCACCAACATGAAATCGCGATCCATTTTTTTTTTACTGTAGACCGTGCTAAACAACTCCTTTTCATTCGATGAATTTACTTTGATTGGGGATATTTTGATCGTTCGATGATATCTTCTATTATATTCATCAATTAGGTCTTGATAAATTCCAATCCATTGATATGTACCATTAACACTAAATTCTTTCCACATCATATCTTTGAGCGTTCTATTGAATCATTCATTGAGGCTTTTAACCCACTATATGTAGAATAATGATTGATATTAAATTTATTCATTAAGTGCTTAAAGTTCTTGTTAAAAAATTCTTTTCCATCATCGGTTTGTAAATTCTTAGGAGTAAGACCCAATTTAAAAATATTTAACATCGCCTTTTTAACGTCTTGAGCATTTTTGCTTTTGAGTGCTACTGTAATATGTTTGATAGTTAAAGACGAGAACGTTTGGTTAGGAGCGTCTGCTCCGTTGTGTAGCTTTATTTAGAATGAATCTTATATATTCAGCTAACCCGAAACATGCAATGCTTATATCTATGACTTATATTTATGTGTAAGTATATTGGTGTAAACATGTGAATGCAGAAGGCATACATATGTTGTGTATATCTTGACCACTTGAGCTGCAAAGTGCATGCTCAGCATTCCCACGCGCTACGATCGGCATGTATATAAGTGGTGGATCGTATGACATATGCGCTGGTGTGCTTATATGTTTAAGTGTGGTCTTTTGGGTATTTGTATATTTATGATTATTATGACTGAGTGTCACAATGTATGTATTTACTGTTATACCCTTTGATTTGTATTACTGGCAGGGTAGGTATACTACACCTCCCTTTTTAAAGAAATTACGTAATATATGTAGTCGTTCAGAGAGTGTTATGGTCGGTATTAAAATATTGAAATTAATAGTAATAATAATTTTTAATTATTATTTTTTTGTTGTCTATTTTTTTTTTGTGTATCTTATTTTATAAGTGTTTTAAAAATTTATTAAAAGAGTAATTAAGAATGTGTGAAATATATAAAGTGTATTAAAATGTGTTATCTCTCTTTTTTTAAATATTTGTGTTCACTTGATAAAAATTTTTTTTTTTTATTTTAATATATTTGATTTACTTTAACTATATTCAACTTTAAATTTTTCATTCGATTTTCCTAGAAGAATTGAAATTTTCTTTATTTTATTCCCATTTGTTTTTCATTATATATTTCATTATACTAAAAAATTTTTTTTATTTTTTTATTAGGTTGATCAGACCTTTTTTTTTTTTCATGAAACGTTTCATTGGTTATATATTTTTAACCTATCCTTATGTACCTGTAAATGTTATCATTTTCTTCTATTTTTATACCCTTGCAGAGGGTATTATAATTTTGTCGTGAAATGTGTAACGCATAGAAGGAGACATCTCCGACCCCATAAAGTATATATATTCTTGATCAGCATCAACAGCCGAGTCGATATAGCCATGTCCGTCTGTCCGTCTGTCCGTCTGTCTGTTTCTATGCGAACTAGTCCCTCAGTTTTAAAGCTATCTTAATGAAACTTTGCAGAAGTCCCTATTTCTGTTGCACGCAGCACATATGTCAAAACCAGCTGGATCGGACCACTATATCATATAGCTGCCATAGGAACGATCGGTCGAAAATTAAGTTTTTGTATGAAAAAACCTTTTGTTTATCAAGATATCTTGACCAAACTCGACTTTTATTAGTTTTACTATGCTCCTCATATATATGCAAAATTCTATTAAGATCGGACGACTATATCATATAGCCGCCATAGGAACGATCGGTCGAAAATTAAGTTTTTGTATGAAAAAACATTTTGTTTGTCAAGATATCTTGACCAAACTCGGCATTTATTAGTTTTACTAAGCTCCTCATATATATGCAAAATCCTATTAAGATCGGACCACTATATCATATAGCTGCCATAGGAACGATCGGTCGAAAATTAAGTTTTTGTATGAAAAAACCTTTTGTTTATCAAGATATCTTGACCAAACTCGACATTTATTAGTTTTACTATGCTCCTCATATATATGCAAAATTCTATTAAGATCGGACCACTAAATCATATAGCCGCCATAGGAACGATCGGTCGAAAATTAAGTTTTTGTATGAAAAAACCTTTTGTTTATCAAGATATCTTGACCAAACTCGACATTTATTAGTTTTACTATGCTCCTCATATATATGCAAAATTCTATTAAGATCGGACCACTATATCATATAGCTGCCATAGGAACGATCGATCGAAAATTAAGTTTTTGTATGAAAAAACATTTTGTTTTTCAAGATATCTTGACCAAACTCGGCACTTATTAGTTTTACTATGCTCCTCATATATATGCAAAATCCTATTAAGATCGGACCACTATATTATATTATTAAGTTTTTGTATGGAGAATTTTTTGTTTTTCATGATTTTGCGATTAAACACGGCATTTAAAGATTTCACTATGCTTCCTTCATTTTTGCTAAATCTTATTTACATCGGTTTCTGATTAAAAGCCTTTTTTTTTGTTTATCAATATACCTTGACCAAACTCGGCCTTAACCATTTTCTCGGCATTAAAAGGTTGGGTCTGCAAGGGTATTAGATCTTCGGCATGCCGAAGATAGCCCTTCTTTCTCGTTTCTACTATATATGGTCCTAAATATACTGGGTCTAATTTGTGACCTGCTTCATTTCTTATAAGTACTTTATCTCCCATTTTTAATTCCAAATTTTTGTTTTTTTCATCGTATGCTAATTTCCTATAAGCCTTGGCTTTTTCTAACATAATTCTAGCTCTTTTGTATGCTATTTCTAATCGAAACTTTATTTCCTTAGAGTAGTCATCTAGATTATAAATAGGATCTATGTAATCAGTTTTATTTTAATCTATGAACTGTTTTGTTAGTCTGCCAAATACTAGTTCGTATGGGCAATACTCATGCGTTGCTGATGGTGTCGTGTTGAAGCAATAAGTGAAATATTGAATCCAGACATCCCAGTCAGTTTTTCTGCAGAGATGTATGAACGAATGTATTCATTAAATGTTCGATGACTTCGTTCTATTTTCCCTGATGTTTGATGATGATATGCAGTAGAGGTGAGATTCTTGATCTTCATATAATTGCATAAATCAGTTAAAATCTGGTTTTTATACTCTGTTCCCATGTCCGAGATGAACGTCTTCATTGGACCGAGCTTGAGTATGAAATTTTCGAATAATGTGACTATATATTCATTGCCATTTTCCGATTTAGGTAGCGGGCCAACTGTATCCACTATCACTATATCGAAAGCATTCACAGGTGTTTCTGTGAGAGTCAAAGGAATTTTCGTGTGTGTCTTTGTTTTAGATATTTGGCATTATTGACATCTACGTACGTACTCTTTTATATGACGTGTCATATTTTTCCAGTAGTAGTGTCTTTTTATTTTTGCTAGCGTTCTTGTTATGCCGTTGTGTCCTAGTTGTAGTGGGTCGTCATGGTATGTAGACAATATTTGTTGTATCTCTTTTTCATCTGTTATTTTGGTCACCGGCTGGAGTAGCGCTACTCTTAAAGATTTTAATATTTCATTGCCCATATTTTTAAAAGAATCTATTGAAACTGATTCAAAGATCTTTTCGCTCGGTGCCACTTTGAGTTGGCTGATTTTTAATATACCGGCCTCTTTTTCGAGCCTTTGGAAGAACTGACCTAGGTCGAGAATTCCATTGGTATATATATCGCTAGCTACAATTCTTGCGATAATTTTATTTCCATGTTTAAATAAACATTTAGATTCTGTTATGCGCAAGGTCACTACTTTTCGTACTTCATCATTTGTAATGACTTCATGTACGTTGCGCTTGGATACATTTTTATGACTTTGCCTTGGCAGAAGTTCATAATTTTCTACTGTACAGTTTTTATTTTGTCTACTTTGTCGCCTGGTAGTGACTTTCAGAACTTTATGTTGCATATCTTTGAGTTCTTTTATATTAATACGCGAAAGTGCATCTGCTACAAAATTATCTTTCCCCTTTAGGTATTCTACTGTGAAGTCGTATTCTTCAAGCTCTAGCCGCATGCGAGTTAATTTCGAACTGGGATTAGTCATAGAAAAACGATATGTTATTGGTCTGTGATCCGTTTTAACAGTAAAGTGTTTGCCATAAATATATGGTCTGAAATGGGTAATTGCCCATTGAATTGCCGCTAACTCTTGTTCTGCTGTGCTCTTTTTGCTTTCCCCTTTTGTAAATGAACGAGATGCATAAGCTATTGGGAGCTGAATTCCTTCGCGGTTCTGAGTTAGAACCGCTCCGCAAGCTTGTTTACTAGCATCTGTTATAATGCAAAATTCTTTGCGAAAATCAGGATATTGTAATAATGTGGGATGCATAAGCTTTTCTTTAAGGTATTGGAATGCGTTTTGGCATTCACTTGACCATTCAAAAGGAACATTCTTTTTACATAATCTAGTTATGTGCCGTGAATAACCGGCGAAGTTTCTTATAAATCGACGATAATAATTGCAGAATGCTACAAATCGTCTCGCGCTGTCCGCGTCATGAGGGACAGGATAATTTTTGATGACGTCAAATTTCTTGTCATCTGGCAATACTCCTTTGTCAGTGCATTTGTGACCTAAGAATGTCACTTCATGCATGAAAAATGAACATTTTTCTGGATGCAACTTTAGGTTATATTTCGTACATACATTAAAAACATCAGTTAAGTTTTTAATCATGTGTTTTTCGGAACATCCTATCACCATTAAATCATCCGTATAAAGGAATGCCTGAGAGGGTTCTAAACCCGAGAATGCTATTGTCATCATTCTCTGAAATGAATTTGGTGCTATTTTAAAACCAAGTGGTAATCGCGTGAAGCGATATGAGCCATTGCTCGTTGAAAAAGATGTTATATTTCTTGAATTTTCTTCAAGTTCAATTTGGTGAAAACCTGACATTAAGTCAAGGCATGAAAAGTATTTAGCTCTGCCCAGTTGGTCTAGAATATCATCAATTCTGGGGAGCGGGAATTTATCAGAAAGTAATTTTTTGTTGATTTGGCGATAGTCAATTACTAATCGCCATTTTTTTTTCTTCCGAATTTGGTAATGATTTTTTCGGAACTAGCAAGAGATGGCTGTTATACTCGGATACAGACGGTTCTACGATTTTGTCGTTTATTAATTTCCCTACTTGTTTTTGGATTTCCTCAACTTGGCTATGCGGGCTTCTGTAGTTTTTGATATAAATGGGTTCATCATCTTTAAGTCTTAATGTTTGTTTATAAAAATTATTTGTCGCTATTGGTTCGGTTTCCAGTCCGAACACATCACTATACTTGGTGCATAATTTTGTTAATTGATTTCTGAATTGTTCTGGAAAATTTTTCTTTAACTTTGCAAGTACTTGTTCGCTTCTATTTTCTGGATTAGTGTTATGAATATCGTAATCTGTTAAATTTTCATATTTTTTCGATTTTGTTTACTTTGACCAATTGGTCGAAATTAGTTGTGTTTAGAAGGCTAAGGTATACATGTTTGGATGCTGCTATTGTATTTGCAACATAAATTCCATTATGTATTTCTTGATTTGGAACAAATAATCGTTTACTGAATTAATATCTATTTTTCGAATTACTTGGGATCTGGCTGGCAGAAGATCTGTATTGTTGCCAGAACTATATGTTATTGGAACATAAATAGGATAATTTAAGTTTTGAGGTCTAATTATAAACCAGTCTTCACTTGGTTTGAAGTCCAATTGGCAATTGAATTTTTTAATAAAATCAATGCCTATTATTCCATCACACGGTATTAAATAATCTGATTCTACTAAATGAAATTCGTGTGGAATAATATATTTTGTTGATTGAAGTTGTTCCTTGCGATTTTATTACACCCTGGCCGATGCCTTGGATGTTTATAATTTTGTCTTCTTGAATTTTGAAATTATCTGAATTTATTTTTAAAAGTGAAATATCTGCCCCAGTATCTATTAGGAATGTGAGTTTATTTTCAGTTGAATGATTATAAAAAGTGACAAATAAATTAAGACTGTAATTGATGGAATGAACCTTTGCATTTATTGATTGTTTCCTAAAGGGTTCTAAGAGTTTTCCGACGCATTTTGCGCCACTCTAACATTGTTATTATTATTACCATGGTTGGAGTTACCTCGGCCTCTTCCTCGATTTTGGCCTCGTCTTCCTCCACGGTTATTGTAATTATTGTTGTTGTTGTCTCAGTCTCCTCTATTATTGTTGTTTGCATCTCGTCGATAATATAGGACAGTGTTACTTTGACCTGTTATCTCCGTGCAACTATTGACGAATTTGGAAACGGCCTCATTCATATTTGTGAATGTGCCTGCCTGCATGATAAGTTTTACCATTATCAATCGAAAAATTTTGGGTCATAGCTTTTACAGCTGTTGTAGTGCTGTATTTGTTTGCAAGTGATTGGCTTAGACCTTCACTGATATAGGCTCCTTCAAGGGCCTTTGCCAGTTTTTCCACCTCTTGGGTGTATTGTTTAGCCGTTTTGTTTTTCTGTTAAGTAGCTTGGCAGATACAACTTCGACCGATTCTCTTTTTACTGCATTTGACAGTTGCGTAATGATGGCAGCAATTGTCTGCTCATTACTTATTAGATTTCTCGCATGGCCTTTTAGTTTTGTTTTTATAAGGCTTATGGCTGTTAGCTCATGTGTGCCTTTTAAGGTATCCAATAGATTCAGAGAATCTAGAAAACTTTGCAGATTTTCCGGCTTACCATCAAACTCTGGTAATAGAGATGTGGCTAGCTTGATAAATTCAATAACTGTTTGTGCCATTTCAGAGATTGTTATTATTTCCTGTTTGGTTTCGATTGGATCGCTTTCTTCTAGTGTTTCAATGTCACTATCAGATTCAGCGTCGCTTGACTGAGTTGATTCGTCTAATTCTTTTAATTGGTCGGCTTCAAACTCCGCCAATTGATTTAGACTTTCTGCCACTTTTATCTGAATGTGTTGCCTATTGGTGACAGTAATTAATCTTGTGTTTAGGGATTTTATTACCCTTAAACATTTACTTTTGTGCTCATATGTGAATTTATTTTCATATCTATTTACTAAGGTAACTATATTATTGTATTCCCTTACTAATATTTCTATATGGTTTTTTAGTGTTTCCGCTTTTATAACTTCATCTTTATTGATGCATTTGTAAGATTTATCAAATTTGTAACGAAATGCGTCGATATGTTTCGCAATTTCGCTCCATTCCATTCTTTTATTGGAATTTTCTTACTTTTATAAGCATACTAACCATGTAGTTGCTATACCTAAATATGGGTTTTCTTCTTTTATTAATTTTACCCTGACATATGGTAGTGTTGAAAGTACCATTGCCTTTTCTGCCTTATAGCAGTGAATAAGTGGGCTACTGATTGCGCCGATAGCTTCTATATAATCAGTCTCAAACTGATGTACTGATATGTATTCGCTATGCGAATGTAAAACTTTAATCGCATTAATGCGAAAATTTGGATAGCTTTCGTAGATGTGATCTATTTTCTCTTTATTCATTTCTAGATGTTATCTAGGTTATTTTCCCTACTCATGTATCTTTTCTTGATAATTTTGTTATGCTTAACATAAAGTGTAAGCAAAATTGCAAAACCAATACTATCGTGATAATTAATAACAGGATCCAGAATGCGTTTATGTCATCCGTGTGATCAATTATCTTGACGTTGTTTACAACGTTAGCAGTGTTATCTTTTGCCTCACTGGAATCACTAAACCACCCCATTATGTAGTTTTAATTGTCTTTATATATTCAATGAAAAGAATTTTTTTTTCGATCTGACGTTCATGAAAGAAAATTGAATTTTATTTTCAAAATCTTGGTTTAGTCTTTCATTTAATCTTTTTCTTTTAATCTTATATGGGATTTTATCAAGAAAGAAAAAAATATAATCCTCTATTTGAAAATCGAAAATAAAAATTGGAGTGATATTTTCATTGCAATGAACTTATTGCAAGATTTATCAATTACACAAAGATTCTAAACGCAGCTGAGTATAAATACTCAGCGCCAGAGACGTGGAAAACTTAGTTATTTAGTTTATGTGGATGGCTCACAATTCAAATTACATTTCATATATATACAAAAATTCTCCAACCACATATGTTAGTAATGAAAGGCTAACAGGTTTTAGTGTTATGCGACTTGCACTGACGTGCGTCAATTCGCATGTAGAAATAAAATCTATGGCAAGTTAAGGATTACGCATATTTGCGGCCCCCTTGCGAGGCTTCGCTCGGTTGCGAAGTTTTAATGCTTTTAATTCGTTGATGCGCTCTATGTAGCGCTGTCGTCGCTGCCGCCAGCAAATCTTGTTGCAGGCGCTTTTGTTGAAGTAGCTTTCTCACTTGTCCTCCACGTTTTGTCTTGGTTTTGTTCTTAGATTTTTTCTTCTGCCGTGCCCGGTACTCAGCTATTGTGAGTGGGCGTGGTCCATCGTTTGGAAACACCTCCAGGTACTCCTGAATGGAAGGTGCTTCCCTTTGCTCAATAGGAGCAGAATCTATGTTGACGTCACTCATAAGGGCTTAACTGGGCGCGTTAAGCGGTGCCGGCCATCGCACAGGCTACACATGTGTTGTTTCACTTTTAATTTGTGTTCTTGTTTGAAAGTATTCTTTATATATGTTAAAGTATTAATCAGAATACACACACATTTTGAATATTTTTAATTGTCGCACATTTTTGCGTATTGTTTATATATTGTTGCACTTTTTATGTGATTTTTTAATTGTCGCACATTTTTGCGTATTGTTTATATATTGTTGCACTTTTTATGTGGTTTTTAATAATGCTTTTATAATTGCATTGCAGCTTCGTGAACTTGTCACGGTCGCCATGTAATATGTTTGATAGTTAAAGACGAGAACGTTTGGTTAGGAGCGTCTGCTCCGTTGTGTTGCTTTATTTAGAATGAATTTTATATATTCGTGCTGGGTTCAGCTAACCCGATACATGCAATGCTTATATCTATGTCTTATATTGTACACATTATACATGTGTATGCAGAAGGCATACATATGTTGTGTATATCTTGACCACTTGAGCTGCAAAGTGCATGCTCAGCATTCCCACGCGCTACGATCGGCATGTATATAAGTGGTGGATCGTATGACATATGAGCTGGTGTGTTTATATGCTTAAGTGTGGTCTTTTGGGTATTTGTATATTTATGATTATTATGACTGAGTGTCACAATGTATTAACAGATTGTTATACCCTTTGATTTATGAAAATGGTAGGGTAGGTATGCTACACCTCCCTTTTTAAAGAAATTACGTAATACATGTAGTCATTTAGTGTTAGTGTTAATATATTGTATTTAATTATTTTAAAAGAAATTAATTTGTTTCTTATTATTAAGTTATGTATTGAAAATGGTTTTATCTGTTTTTTTTTTTTTTAAACATTTGTGTTCATTGACAAATTTTTATTTTTAATATATTTGAATTTAAGTTTTATTTTTATTTTTATTTTTTTTTTTTTTTTGATTTTCTTAGAAGAATAAAAAAATTTTATATATATATATATATATTTTTTTTTTTTTGATGTTGATAAGACCTTTTTTTTTTTTTTTCATGAAACGTTTCATTGAATATATTTTTTTAGCCTATCCTTATGTACTTTTTGTTTCTTATCTTTACTATCTTTAATAAAAATGTGGTCATTATCTTCTATTTTCTCTACTATATATGGTCCTAAATATACTAATTTGTGCCCTGTTTCGTTTCTTATAAGTACTTTATCTCCTACATTTAATTCAAAATTTTTTATTTTTTCGTCATATGCTAATTTCCTATTAGCCTTGGCTTTTTCTAACATAATTCTAGCTCTTTTTGTATGCTATTTCTAATCTAAACTTTATTTCCTTAGAATAGTCGTCTAAATTATAAATAGGATCTATGTAATTAGTTTTGTTTAAATCTATGAACTGTTTTGGTAGTCTGCCAAATACTAGTTCGTATGGACAATACTCATGCGTTGCTGATGGTGTCGTGTTGAAGCAATAAGTGAAATATTGAATCCAGACATCCCAATCAGATTTGTCTGCAGTGATGTATGAACGAATGTATTCATTAAAAGTTCGATGACTTCGTTCTATTGTCCCAACTGTCTGGTGGTGGTGGGCTGTTGAAGTTATGTTTTTGATACCAAGGTACTTACATAAATCTTCTATAACTGAATTTTTATATTCTGTGCCCATGTCCGTAATGAACGTCTTCATTGGACCGTATTTCAGAATAAAATCTTCAAATATAGCTTTAGCTACGACTTTTGCACTTTTGTTTGGAATAGGTATGGCAACTAGATATTTTGTTAAGTCACATATCAGTGTAACTGCATACCGACCGATCGTGTCTACTATTACTCTATCAAAAGCATTGATTGGGGTTTCTGTAATTGTTAAAGGAGTTTTTGTATGTGTTGTCACTTTTGATTTTTGGCATTTTTGACATTTTTGTATATACTCAGTAATATATCGAGTCATACCCTTCCAAAAATAATGTCTTTTGACCTTGGCCAAGGTTTTTGTAATGCCTGTGTGACCTCCTTGTATTGGATCATTATGAAATGTAGACAGTATAGCTTCTTTTTCTTTTTCTTCTTTTATTAGGGTCACCGGGTTGAGTAGCGCTACTCTTAATGTTTTCAATATTTTATTGCCCATTTGTTTGAAATTATCAATTGAAACTTGTTCAAAGATATTTTCCCACGGTGCCACTTTGAGTTGGCTGATTTTATTTATACCGGCTTGCCTTTCAAGCCTTTGGAAGAACTGAACTAAGTCAAGAATTCCATTAGTATATAAATCGCTAACATCGTATCTTGCAGTAATTTTCTTCCCATGTTTAAAGAAACATAGCATATTTTTTACATGCAAGGTCACTACTTTTCGTACATCGTAATTTTTTATGACTTCATATACGTTGGGCTTTGAAGCTTTTTCTATAGATTGCATAGGCAATTCTATTTCTTTATAATCTCCTGCGCAGGATTGCTGTCTACTTTGATGCCTGGTAGTGACTTTCAGGACTTTATGTTGCATATCTTTGAGTTCTTTTATATTAATACGCGAAAGTGCGTCTGCTACGAAATTATCTTTCCCCTTTAGGTATTCTACTGTGAAGTCGTATTCTTCAAGCTCTAGCCGCATGCGAGTTAATTTCGAACTGGGATTAGTCATAGAAAAAGATATGTCAATGGTCTGTGATCCGTTTCAATAGTAAAGTGTTTGCCATAAATATATGGTCTAAAATGGGTAATTGCCCAATGAATTGCCGCTAACTCTTGTTCTGTTGTGCTCTTATTGCTTTCCCCTTTTGTAAATGAACGAGATGCATAAGCTATTGGGAGCTGAATTCCTTCGCGGTTCTGAGTTAGAACCGCTCCGCAAGCTTGTTTACTAGCATCTGTTATAATGCAAAATTCTTTGCGAAAATCTGGATATTGTAATAATGTGGGATGCATAAGCTTTTCTTTAAGGTATTGGAATGCGTTTTGGCATTCACTTGACCATTCAAAAGGAACATTCTTTTTACATAATCTAGTTATGTGCCGTGAATAATCGGCGAAGTTTTTTATAAATCGACGATAATAATTGCAGAATGCTACAAATCGTCTCGCGCTGTCCGCGTCATGAGGGACAGGATAATTTTTGATGACGTCAAATTTCTTGTCATCTGGCAATACTCCTTTGTCAGTGCATTTGTGACCTAAAAATGTCACTTCATGCATGAAAAATGAACATTTTTCTGGATGCAACTTTAGGTTATATTTCCTGCATACATTAAAAACATCAGTTAAGTTTTTAATCATGTGTTTTTCGGAACATCCTATCACCATTAAGTCATCCATATAAAGGAATGCCTGAGAGGGTTCTAAACCCGAGAATGCTATAGTCATCATTCTCTGAAATGAATTTGGTGCTATTTAAGACCAAATGGTAATCGCGTGAAGCGATATGAGCCATTGCTCGTTGAAAAAGATGTTATATTTCTTGAATTTTCTTCAAGTTCAATTTGGTGGAAACCTGACATTAAGTCAAGACATGAAAAGTATTTAGCTCTGCCCAGTTGGTCCAGAATATCATCAATTCTGGGGAGCGGGAATTTATCAGAAAGTAGTTTTTTGTTGATTTGGCGATAGTCAATTACTAATCGCCATTTCTTTTCTTCCGAATTTGGTAATTTTTTCATAACTAACAAGAGTGGGCTGTTATACTCGGATACAGACGGTTCTACGATTTTGTCATTTATTAATTTCCCTACTTGTTTTTGAATTTCTTCAACGTGGCTATGCGGGCTTCTGTAGTTTTTAATATAAATGGGTTCATCATCTTTAAGTCTTAATGTTTGTTTATAAAAATTATTTGTCGCTATTGGTTCGGTTTCCAGTCCGAACACATCACTATACTTGGTGCCTAATTCTGTTAGTTGACTTTTGAATTGTTCTGGAAAATTTTTCTTTAATTTTGAAAGAACTTGTTTGCTTCTATTTTCTGGATTAGTGTTATGAATGTCGTAATCTGTTAAATTTTCATATTGGATTTTGTTTACTCTGACCAATTGGTCGAAATTAGTTGTGTTTAGAAGGCGAATGTATACATGTTTGGATGCTGCTATTGTATTTGCAACATAAATTCCATTATGTATTTCTTGATTAGGAACAAATATATAATCATTTACTGTATTAATGTCTATTTTTCGAATTACTTGGGATCTGGCTGGCAAGAGAACTGTATTGTTGCCAGCACTATATGTTATCGGAACATAAATTGGATAATTTAAATTTTGAGGTCTAATTATAAACCAGTCTTCACTTGGTTTGAAATCTAATTGACAAATGAATTTTTTAATAAAATCAATGCCTATTATTCCATCACACGGTATTGAAAAATCGGAATCTACTAAATGAAATTCGTGTGGAATAATATATTTCTTTGATTGAAGTTCTATTGAAGTCGTTCCTTGAGATTTTATTACACCTTGGCCTATGCCTTGGATGTTTATAATTTTATCTTCTTGAATTTTAAAATTGTCTGAATTTATTTTTAAAAGTGAGATATCTGCACCAGTATCTATTAGGAATGTGAGTTTATTTTCAGTTGAATGATTATAAAAAGTGACAAATATATTAAGACTGTAATTGATGGAATGAACTTTTACATTTACTGGTTGTTTCCTAAAGGGTTCTGAGAGTTTTCCGGCGTATTTTGCGCCATTCTCACATTGTTACTGTTATAACCTTGGTTGGAGTTACCTCGGCCTCTTCCTCTATTTTGGCCTCGTCTTCCTCCACGGTTATTGTAATTATTGTTGTTGTTACCGCCTCGGTTGTTATTGTTGTGGTTGTAATTTCTGCCATGATTATAACCTCGGCCTCCTCTATTATTGTTGTTTGCACCTCGTTGATAATACAGGACAGTGTTACTTTGACCTGTTATCTCCGTGCAGCTATTGACAAATTTGGAAACGGCATCATTCATATTTATGAATGTGCCTGCCTGCATGATAAGTTTTACCTTATCAATTGAACAATTTTGGGTCATAGCTTTTACAGCTGTTGTAGTGCTGTATTTGTTTGCTAGTGATTGGCTTAGACATTCACTGATATTGGCGCCTTCAAGGGCCTTTGCCAGTTTTTCCACCTCTTGGGTGTATTGGTTAGCCGTTTTATTTTTCTGTTGCAGATTAAGAAGCTTAGCAGATACAACTTCTACCGATTCTCCTTTTACTGCATTTGATAGTTGCGTAATGATTGCAGCAATTGTCTGCTCATTACTTATCAAATTTCTCGCATGGCCTTTTAGCTTAATTTTTATAAGGCTTATGGCTGTTGGCTCATGTGTGCCTTTTAATGTTTCTAATAGATTCAAAGAATCTAGAAAACTTTGTAGATTTCCCGGCTTACCGTCAAACTCTGGTATCAGAGATGTGGCTAGCTTGATAAATTCTACAACTGTTTGTGCCATGTTTACTAATTTTGTGTCTTCTACTTGGTCGTTTGTCAGGAGTGACTTATCAAATGTTACCGGCGTGTTTAATGCCGATGGTAAATAAAGCTGGAGACTGTACTTTTCGTTTAAGCTTACCAGATTATCCCTTAGACGTTGTAAAATGTCTGAAGTTTGGACTCTGTGTAAGCTTGTGAGTTTATGCTGCTACTTCTCAATTAAACTCCTGATTTCATTGTATTCATATACAAGAATCTCAGTGTGTTTAACTATGGTCGGTTGCAAAACTGGTGCGCTCTTATTTAGGCACTTATATGATTTATCGAAATTCGATCTATGCAGCTTTATTTTTTCAGCTATCTGGTGCCATTCCATGTGGCACTTCTTTATTTAAATCTTATTTATGCAATCGGACCATTACTATTGTTGCTGGTCCCAAAATTGGGTGTTCTTCAGTAATTATTTTGACTGAGACATATGGCAACGTATTAAGTACTAGTCCCTTTTCTATCTTCTGGCAATGTCTTAACGGACTTGTGTTAGTGCCGTAAGTTTCTATGTATTCTTGTTCGAATTCATATACTGTCATGAATTCGCTGTGTAATCGCAGTACGTTTTGTGCGCGAATACGAAAATCAGGCTCGTCTCTATATGTGAGCCTAATAATAGATTCTATATCTGTCATTGTTAAGGGAATTTTTGAATTTTAGATTTTTCCTAAATCATTTGCCCTACTCAAGTAACGTTTTTTGATAATTTTATCATGCTTAACATATAGTGTAAGCAGAAATTGTAAAACTAACGCTATCGTGATAATTAATAACAGGATCCACAACGATTTTATATCGTCTGTGTGATCAATTATCTTGACGTTGTTTACAACGTTGGCAGTATTGTCTTTTGCCTCACTAGAATCACTAAACCATCCCATTATGTAATTTAATTGTTTTTTTTTTTATATATATAATCAATGAGAAAAAATTTTTATTGTTTTTTCAAACGTTCATGAAAGTAAAAGTAAGGTTTTCTATTAAAAATTTTGTTTCATCAATTTTTAATTGTGGGATTTGTAAAGAAAGAAAAATATTTTCTTCTTTGAAAATCAAAAATAAAATCTTAGGTGATATTTTTTTTTGAAACGCTATTTTTTTTTTACAACAAAATTTATCGTTTGACAAATGTTTTATTGCAGCTGAGTATATAGATACCCAGCGCCTGAGACATGAAAATATTAGTTGTTATAGAATGTGGTTGGCTCACATTTCGGTTTACAATCCATTTGTTATGTTTTTTTTTAAAAAAAAATTCTCCAACCACATTTGTTAGTATAAAGCCTATCAGTGTTTAGTATTTTTTTTCAAGCAGCGGTTTCCCACATAGGCTTGAAGTTAGAACTTAATGTTAAAGCAAATTGGGGCATTCGCGATTATGCAGCCCGTTTGCGTTGTTTCGCACCAGTGCGAAGCTGCTCATCTAGGTGTTGAAGACGCTCTGTGTAGCGTTGTCTGTCTGATTCGTCTTTGGCTAACTGTATCATTTCCTTGACCAGTCGCCTTTGCTGCAAGAGTTTTACTCTCCGTCCACTCCTTTTGTGTTTGGGTATCACCTGTTTTTGTTGTCGAGCCCGGTACTCAGCTACTGTGAGTGGGCGTGGTCCATCGGCTGGATTTGCCTGCAAGGCCTCTTGCAACGTCGGCAAATCCCTTTGCTCAGTAGGAACAGCTGTCTCGAAATTGGGCTCCTGTGCCATTAATTATTTGCGGTCCGAAACATATATGTGTCTTCTGCGTTTGCGCCGTTATTGAAGTTGATGTTAGTCATGTAATATATTCATTCAGTATATTTGTTTTCCACCGCCAGGCTAGTTTCCCTCGACGTATTTTGTTGTCAATTTTTTCTTCCTTGCGGTTGTAGCTTGTTGCTGCTGGTCGTTGTCGCGTTCCTGTCGTCTCTTTTCCAGTTGTTCTACTGCCTCTAGGCAGGGATTCGTGACCATGTCACGGTCGCCATGTAATAAACTCAGTAGGAACACTTAAACAGTTTTGATTTGGAGCGTCTGCTCCGTTCTGTTACTTTATTAAAACTGCTTCATATATGTATATTCATGTTGGGTTCAGCTAATCCGAAACATGCAATGCTTATATCTATGTGTTTATATGTATGTATAAGTATGTTGGTATATATGTATGTATGCAGAAGGCATTCATATGTTGTGTATGATTTGACCACTTCAGCTGCAAAGTGCATGCTCAGCATTCCCACGCGCCGCGATCGGCTTGTATATAAGCGATGGATCGTATTGGTTGTGCGCTGGAATGTTTATGTAATTCTAAACGGTCTTTTAATGTACTTTGGCCATTTGTATATTTGTATTCATTATGACAAAGTGTCACAATGTATTAACAGATTGTTATACCCTTTGATTTATGAAAATGGTAGGGTAGGTATGCTACAATACCCTTTGATTTGTATTACTGGCAGGGTAGGTATACTACACTACACCCCAGGCGTATTTGGAAAATGTATCGATAACAGTTAATAGGAATCGAAAATTTTTATTTGATGATATATAATTTCCCATTTCCACCAAATCTGCCTGCCAATGATCATCGATTCATTTCATAATAACCCTCCTACGCTCAAAAATTTTTTCGCGCTGGTCCATGCAACTCATTAACTATTCCCCTCTTGCTCATGTTGGTGGTGGTGTGTGTTCTTTTTTATGTTATGTTGGTTTGTTTAAAAGCTTTAATGGTATTTTCTCGCCTTCAATTTGCATTCCTACATTTTTTAATACACTTTTCGGAGTAGTATAGTATTTAAATATAAAATCCTCGAGCCTCGCTATTTTTTCATTTAGTTCAGCTATTATTTTTTCACAATATTCTATCAGATTCTTCTCGCTACTCATAGACTGAGTGATAATACTCTTCTCTAGATTTAAGTTTTCTTTTCTAATGAGCGTTTGCAAGTCTTGTGCTAACGACCTTACTTTCCAAAAAACGATAGTTACTTGCGTCCTTTTCTTGAATCGGGTTCCCAACGTTTTTAAGACGTTTACTCTTGATATCAATGTTCTGATCGTTATCCATAAACAGCCCAATAAATTTAGCACAATTTTTCTTAAAATTCTCAGTATTGTATTTATCACTTGAAAAGTGATTAAACTTGTCTACGGACATGTTGTGAATAGCTAAACCATTGAATATTTATTATATTTATAATAGCTCTACTGTCTTAAGTCAACCTTTCAACAATGTAATTGACTCCCTAATTTTAGCATTTTCCTTATTAATATACTCTCTCAACGCAATATTTTCAGTATTGATATAAGTAATCAAAAACGTCTTAAGTTCATTCAAGCTATTTGTATTTATACTCTTTAATTTAACATTTTCACTTATAAGATATTCTCTCAATTCATTATTTTCACTATTAATATACGTATGCAAATAGTTTTTTGATTTTTGTAAGATTTTCTCAAAAACTATATTGTTCTCTTCAAGTTTTCCAAAAATCGTATTATTATATAAATTAATATCACTTCTCAGTTTTGGAATTTCAATATTAACTTTATTTAAACTTTTGTTTATAGATTTATCTACTTCATCAACTTAATTATGTATGAGAAGCTCCAAATCCTCTTTTGATTTGAATAATATATTTTGAACATAAAGTTTATTGTCAACAGAATCTCTCTTTTTAGCTGAGGAGTAATGTCCAAACTTGTCGATACTCATTTTAATAATGTCAGTTAAATGCAAATATTTTTCCTTGTATAAATTTATTCGATAATGTTTGCTTCCCGAAGTTCTTCAACTATTGAAATTATCTCATTGTTATGATTACTATGACCAGCTGTTTGTGAGGCGAATAGAAGCTTTAATCGATCAACAATTTCATTAGGATCATCCCAGTAAATATAGTTTGGTTTATTGGTATTGAGCTTCATTATACCACTACCGGATATAGATGATTTTGGTACTGTTTTATGAAAAAGAACTTTTTGAGATAATTTTGGAAAAAGATTTTTAATTGTAGTTAAATATTTTTTCGAACGATTTCCTTTAAGTTGTCCATCAGGTTTGTTATGTTTTCTGTGAGCAGAAGTTTTTATTAGAATATCTTTATAATTTTGTAGATCTAGATCGTTATAATTCTGAGGAGTATTTTCATAAATTAAAGAATATAAGCCTGTAGTGAGATACCATGTTTCCCCACTGTCTAGAATAAATTTTTCTTCTGATATATGAATAATAGAATTTCCTAACCTTAATTTACCATTTAAATCTTTATCCTTTATCTTTATCCAACATTAGATTGAGAGTAGAGCTGATTAACTGTAATATCATTAACATCATGATCATCATCATCATCCGCATCAGCATAGTCATCAGTTTGATTGATTCTTGTATTAGCATCAATAAAATCATTAAAATCATCATCATCATAATCATTCTCATCATCTAGTTTCCGTCGTCTAAAATGCGAACTATCTAACACTGGCTTAATTCCAGTATTTGAAATAACTGGCGTGTACGACTGCTCTTATTTCTTCGGTTTCAAAAATGTATTATTTAATTTATTACTCTTAGTAACGAGTTTCTGCAATGGTTCTGTTATGGGCTTTAATGTTTCTTCCAGTTGTAAAGCGGATTCAGCTTTACTTAATTTAATACCTTGCAATTTTTTTTTCAAAACATTTCTAGTCTTTGATAATTGCTTTAGTAAATTCTCATCCATTTTCTGATCTGCTATACAGTTTAAGAGCAGTAACTAATCTGTTATTCGGTTTTATAGCAGTTTAACAGCCTGTTATGAACGTTATATGTTATATTTTTTATGCAATAGAGAGAGAGGCAGAGGTATACATATATATATATATATATATATATATATATATATGTGGAGCATCGATTTCGGGGACCCCAAAAAGTTGGGATTTTCTCTGTGGGGAATCATGATGGAGCCTCTAAATTATCCTCTGGGAAAATTTAAGGGTCTTCGAAGCATTTTCTCGTGACTTATGAGCAATTTTATATACAACCATTATTTTGGGTACACACCATGTAACGTGCTTTATGAGGGCTCAGTTCTTGAAATACTCTCAGTATATAACATACAAAATTTCCGTATAACGTACTTTATATATAAGGTCAGTTTTAGGAACAAAAACGCGGGGTTGCCAGATGAAGAAATTTTTGAATAAGCAACGTCTATTATAAGGACACAGGAACGATGAGATTTGGTCCAGTTCACACCCCAATTTAGTAAATAACAATCAAATGGCTGTCCCCAAATAACATACTGAGGAAGATGCAAATATTTTATATATATAGCGATTATATAGAGGGTATGAGGACACAGGAACGGTGAAATACAACAAAACTCAAATGTAAGTATAACGCCTATAAAACTCAGCAATATTTTATTAAATCTATATATTTTAAATTCAGTGCCAGGCTGGCTTAGTTGAAATTAAACTCAAATACATTTTGAATGCAGTTTCAAATCTTCTTAGGTTAAAGTAAAATTAACAATATGAATTTGCATAAATGACGTTATTAAATACATTCATAGTATGCATTTTTAACAAATTCCAAATATTCTTAGCATAAATTAATATTAACATAAAATAATATTAAAACGAAAAAGTATAGTCAATTTAGTTCTAAATATGGTCAACATATTCATTATTTAATCTATTTGCGGAGTTGATTTTCTTGATTTAGCCTTGCGCTGATTATCTATCCATGTTTTTACTTGCGCCGGTGTCCTACATTTTAGATATGTAGAATTATTTATAACTGCGTTGCATTGCTTAAGCGACGGCAATCCTTTTAGAGACAACAGGACAACAGTAGTGTGAAAAAGATTAACGTTTTGGTAATAAATAAAAATCAATTAGAAGCGTCGCAGTCGGTTGCAACCGTCGCAACACTCAATCACAGACCAATAACAGCTTAATACAGCCTACCAGAACAATTTATTAGGTGATATTAATTTTAAACATTCGCCACGCACCCAGTTAAGCATCTTCGTCTTCAACTAAAAGTTAGTCAATCTCTATGATTGTATAAGATTTGTTATTTAGGACGATTTTTGCGATTTACCACGCCGCAGTGGTCGTCATTATATAATTTTAGCACTTTACTTCTCGTTGATATATACGCGTATATATTTCAAGCCTCAAGTCTCTAACTTTAATGGGCCCGCAAAATATCGCGTTCGTTTGAACAGACGATCGGACATTTCACAAGCACGATATCTCTTTTTACTTTGTCAATGTGGATAAATAGGATAGCCTAAACGCAATGCATGTAAGCACGTGACATAAATATGTAGGTTGCAATTTAATACTTACTACTTGGGCGCTTTCCTTTTTTATTAGATTTTTCTACAATTTCCGAATCCTCTAAAGGATCATCTGCAAAATGGATTTTAGGTACAATGTAAAAAACATTCACAATAAGCCCGATGAGTAATTATTAGTTAAGTTAAGATATTACATTTTTCACCATAACTACTCTTAGTATCATCCACAAACTTGATGAATCTATGTACTTACTTTCTTCTAACTGATCAAGGGCTACTGTGTTTTCATCCTCAACATTATTTCCAAGAGCTGCCATAAGCATCTGGGATACTTCGGCTATCTCCGCTACTGTTACAGGGATTCTGTAGATTTCTTTATGTATATCTTTATGATGACCCATAAAATTGGCAAGTCTATCAATTTGGACATCTTTGACGTTAAGCATCGATGTATAGGTAGCTAAATGCTTTCGAAGCATCGTTCCCCGTAAAGCCCCTGGACAGCGAGCCCCACATTCCTGGGCAATTTTTTAGAATCGGACAAGCCCTTACATATTGCTTTGCTAAGGGCTTGGCGTTAGGCACGCTAAATATGTAATCATTATTTTTTTTAACACCAGCTCTTTTACGATGTTTGAGAATAGTTTCTATACAATACTTGTCAAACGGTGTGAGCAGCACTGGCACAGTTCGATTGAGTTTTCCACGAATAGTCAATCTTGTGTATTTTTGAGCGATTTCTCTAGTTTCTTTCGTGAGACGGTCGAAGTTTTCTTTATCTACATTTTCATCGATGGCGTGACCTGTTAGATAGTTCTCAATTGTTAGTCTTTCAATTTCACCGGCTCTACGGCGGTTAAAAATTTGAAGGCCAATTAGTGTGCTTTGTATCAACGATGTCCATGATAAAAAGTCAAACTTAATTTTTAGCACACTAAGAGCGCTTTCCGATTTTTTTATCACATAATCAAACAGTTTTTTGATGTCTTCTTTACATGGTAAAATAGTTGGTAGGGCTCTTTTTTTCTTTGACTGGTCCTCTATAGCTTTTTTGTTTATAAAAAGAGGAATTTCGGTTTCCCATAGAACAAGAAAATCTTTAATTAATTTTTTTTTGCATGATTTTGTGTTTTAATGCAATGAGTCCACAATATTTTTACTATTTTAATTAGAGTTGTAAGGTTCGTTGCAACTGAAGGTGTTTTAAAAAACAACGAAGAAGAGTCCCACTGAGCCACTTTTCTGATACAAGATATCATCAAATCCAAATGTTTGGGATTAATGGCGTCTTTAAGTTCCTGTATCTCATTAGATTCTGATTGTTTTATTTCATGTAATAGTCTGCTGAGCAATCTCATGTTTGCTCTGATCATATCGTACTGAAGTTCGCCGTGCTTCATAGATTCTGCGTTTGCGAATAAAACAATCAATTCATCATATATAAGATTTCTAGAAATGGGATCATCATTTAAAACAGGCATTATTTTTGTGCGCACAACGTCATTTGCACTTTTATGCATGAAGCCGGTTTTGGAGCGACCTTGTTTAAGCAAGTCACGAGTTCCTTTCTTATGATCGCTGCCTTTGCAATTATTAATATGACTCCGTATTGTGCTTTTGGGGAAAAATCCGGAACATCCCTTGCAACATATGAAATCAACCGCTTCGTTTTTAGAGTTTACACGCTTTTGACGGGGCACGATTAGAGTTCCGTTATTTAACGATGCATCGATATTATGGATATAATCACCATTTTTCCTAATCTCATCAATAAGTAATCTGCGAGTTTTGTCATTTTTCGACAGGAACAAAAATTTTTGTACTTGCGGCTCATTTTTATGAACAATCTGCAAGTGACGAGCAAATTTTGTTTGCAATTTATTGCAAAATAAGCAAAAATGTTTCTTACAATTTGTTTGGGTTTTCGCAGTTGGAATAATTAAATCCCTTACATCACTTAGTGGAGTTTCAGTTGTGTAAGAAAAAACTTTTTTAATGTTGGAATTATTTAAAATGCTGGACCGGTTAGTTATATCCGGAGCATAACTGGAATCGAATCCTTGAGTGGAATCTGGACAATTAGTATTAAGCGATTGAAATGAATCGTTTATCGTGGAATGATTTTGATTTTTTGCCGATGAATCTAAACAATTAGAGCCAAAGTCGTTAAGTCCTAAAAGATCCACTATTAGCCGATGCATTTTGAGTTGTGTTTATAAATTGTTCGGATGCATCTATTTGAATATATTTAATAATTAAAAGATAAAAAGGAATCTATTTTAATTATTAATGGACGTAATTCAATATTTTAAGTAAATATTTTGTATTCAATATAGTAGCACTAGGAGCAGTGCCATATATATATTTAAGAACATTTATTTTGCTTAACTTTCAGACCTTTAAGGATATGGCATAGTGTATACCTACACTTCAGTTGCAGTTAATTGGCATTTGCTATGATCATTCGGATGTGTCTCTATTGCATCTTATATTTTAATACAATCATTTTTATATAACGTTAAGCAGCATGAATGTTATTAAAAAAATGTATATCTGTACTGATCATGATTTGATTTATATATATAAAAAAAAATGTATTTATACTTTTCATTACCTTTGTTAGAAACATATAAATATAAGACGAGCACAAGACAGTTGAAACGAACACAAACTAGCTGGAATGAACACGAATCAGTTAACAAATTATAATTTGAGTAATATCAAGTATATAAAAATAGCCTTAGTAAATAAATAAAAAAATTTACAAAAACGGTTTAAATACGTCAGGAGGCATATAGCTTACAAGAGAACGTCACTTGCAGTTTTATGCATAGAGCCGGTTTTAGAGCGACCTTGCTTAAGCAAGTCAGGAGTTCCTTTCTTATGATCGCCGCCTATGCAATTATTTATATGACTGCGTATTGTACTTTTGGGGAAAAAATCCAGAACATCCCTTGCAACATATGAGTTAATTCGCTTTAAAATTTCGTTATTGCACGATGCATCGATATTGTCGATTTAATCGCCATTACTCCAAATCTCATTAATAGCTACTCTTCGAGTTTTGTCATTTTTCGACAGGCATAAACACTTTTACTTGTGGCTTATTATTATGCAAGTGACGAACTAATTTTGATTGCAATTTATTACAAAAACAAGCAAAAAAGTTTTCACAATTAGGAATAATCAAATCCCTTATATCACTTAGTGGAGTTACATTGTGTAAGTTAAACTTGGAAGTATATATGTGCTGGACTGATTAGTTATATCCGGAGTATAGTTGGAATCGACTCCTTGAATAGAATGTGGAAAATTACCAAAGCGATTTAAATGTATAAAATGCTTATGCTGGGGAATCTAGCCATTTAGAGGCCAGTCTTTGTCTATTATGTTAAGGTATAAGTATTTTATTAATACATTTATTTATTTTACATGTTAATATAAGACGGGCACAAGACACCTGAGACGAACACAAAATAGCTGGAACGAACACAAATTAGGTAACAATCCAAAAGGCGAGTATTATCAGTATACAATGTTAGCTTTAGTTAAAATATACAAATTAGCAAAAACTGTTTGAATACTAAAAAGGTTTGTACGTCCGGAGGCACATAGCGTACAAGAGAATACACTATTCTAGAAAAGTAATGACCGATTGTGGTTTGTAGCTTTTTATAATAAATTGATCTGATTTTGCATATATGATTAACTCATAATACAAATGATAATTAAATTGTTTTCAACAACTAATAAGGCTATAAATCTTTTGATATTTTCCGACCTAAAATGTGGTACTCACAATTATGCATATTTAAGACTTAACATATAATAATAAATACATTACAAAACATAACTCTGTCAGAAGTGTAATGCAAATGATTTTTTATTTAGTCCTGGCTTAGTTTTAATAATTGCACACATACCGAAATTTGTCCCAGGTTGCTTTTATTTGTTGTGTCAGTATTTGACTTATAAGCTGCAAATGGCGCCTCTTTAAAAGACAATGCTCATTAATTTATTTCAAAGGCACTTTAGTATTGTACTTACCAGTTTATCATCGTTCGTTGTTGCTTCACTTTCATTTAACGTAGTGGCTGCTTCTAGTAACTCTATAAATATTTAATGTATTCTTAATTTTAATTTAAATTAAGAAACGATTATTGCATTGCCTATGTACATATGTATATAGACTATTGTATAAATATGCATATGCGAAAATGACAAAACTGTTATTGATGTATGTACATGCCCTTATTAAGTTCCTGACATTGCTGGTCCAGTATTTCACGATCTTCTAATGAAATAAAAGTACATATACAGACAAATATAATTATTGAAGGAAATGTCAAGCTAAACTTCCTCGCGAATCAATAATCTCGCTTCGAAACTGCCTTTGCTAAATTTTGCAATGCAATTTTACTTCCTTCCACTATTTTAATTTTTTTTATGCAATACATAATATTGCTCGCACTTAATTAAGAAATACATCCTCTCGCAAAGTTTCCAGAAATTTAATGGCGCCAAGTTTTCGAGTTACGCGACGAGCAAGTCAAGTCATTTCTTCAAATATACTTTTAAGGCAGCTCTGCACTATCAAATTGAATACTCGAAACGCGTTCATTTTGCTCGCGTTATGGTAAAAACTAGTCGATATTTATGCAATTAAAATGAAGATGTGAGAGAGATATTTAATTGATGATGGATTGTAAAAATGAAAGCGGTCAAAAGAATAAATGTTATGAGGAAATAACTGTTTTAATTGGAAATAAAATTAAGCCGCATTTTTATTAGATTCTTATTTTCATGCTATTATCGAGTCTCATGTAATGAATCTATTACGAAAAAAAAATAAATTTTATACTTGATGAATTATTATTAAACATTAAATGTTCCTTATTTAAACTAAGGTAATAAAAATGCTTATTAATATAAAATAATTGTTTAGATAAATTACCGATAATTGTAAGAAAATTTAACAAATTGTACTTATTGCTTGTAATCAAATTTAACAAATTTTACCTCATAATTAATCGGGCATATATCGGTAATTTATCTAAACAATTATTTTATATTAATAAGCATTTTTATTACCTTAGTTTAAATAAGGAACATTTAATGTTTAATAATAATTCATCAAGTATAAAATTTATTTTTTTCTCGCATTGTGATGTAGTGCAACACTTTGATTTACATATAAGTGAGATATCGATAATAGCATGAAAATAAGAATCTAATAAAAAAATGCGGCTTAATTTTTTTTTTCCAATTAAAACAGTTATTTCCTCATAATATTTATTCTTTTTGACCGCTTTCGTGAGCACTATCCAAACTATTTTATTAAGTTAGAGTCGTTAGTTTTAAGTTGCTTACAATTAATCGGGCATATATCGGGAATTTAGCTAAACAATTATTTTATATTTATAAGCATTTTTATTAACTTAGTTTATGCATCAAGTATAAAATTTATTTTCTTCTCGTAATGTGATGTAGTGCAACACTTTGATTTACATATAAGTGAGATTCGATAATAGCATGAAAATAAGAATCTAATAAAAAAATGCGGCTTAATTTTATTTCCAATTAAAACAGTTATTTCCTCATAACATTTATTCTTTTTGACCGCTTTCATTTTTACAATCCATCATCAATTAAATATCTCTCTCACATCTTCATTTTAATTGCATAAATATCGACTAGTTTTTACCATAACGCGAGCAAAATGAACGCGTTTCGAGTATTCAATTTGATAGTGCAGAGCTGCCTTAAAAGTATATTTGAAGAAATGACTTGACTTGCTCGTCGCGTAACTCGAAAACTTGGCGCCATTAAATTTCTGGAAACTTTGCGAGAGGATGTATTTCTTAATTAAGTGCGAGCAATATTATGTATTGCATAAAAAAAAAATTAAAATAGTGGAAGGAAGTAAAATGTGCATTGCAAAATTTAGCAAAGGCAGTTTCGAAGCGGAGATTATTGATTCGCGAGGTAAGTTGAGCTTGACATTTCTCCCTTCAATAATTATATTTGTCTGTATATGTACTTTTATTTCATTAGAAGATCGTGAAATACTGGACCAGCAATGTCAGGAACTTAATAAGGGTATGTACATACATCAATAACAGTTTTGTCATTTTCGCATATGCATATTTATACAATAGTCAATATACATATGTACATAGGCAATGCAATAATCGTTTCTTAATTTAAATTAAAATTAAGAATACATTAAATATTTATAGAGTTACTAGAAGCAGCCACTACGTTAAATGAAAGTGAAGCAACAACGAACGATGATAAATCCGGTAAGTACAATACTAAAGTGCCTTTGAAATAAATTAATGAGCATTGTCTTTTAAAGAGGCGCCATTTGCAGCTTATAAGTCAAATACTGACACAACAAATAAAAGCAACCTGGGACAATTTGAAGCTTTCGGTATGTGTGCAATTATTAAAACTAAGCCAGGACTAAATAAAAAATCATTTGCATTACACTTCTGACAGAGTTATGTTTTGTAATGTATTTATTATTATATGTTAAGTCTTAAATATGCATAATTGTGAGTACCACAGTTTTAAGGCCAGAGTCGGAAAATATCAAAAGATTTATAGCCTTATTAGTTGTTGAAAACAATTTAATTATCATTTGTATTATGAGTTAATCATATATGCAAAATCAGATCAATTTATTATAAAAAGCTACACAAAAGACACAATCGGTCATTACTTTTCTAGGAATAGTGTATTCTCTTGTACGCTATGTGCCTCCGGACGTACAAACCTTTTTTAGTATTCAAACAGTTTTTGCTAATTTGTATATTTTAACTAAAGCTAACATTGTATACTGATAATACTCGCCTTTTGGATTGTTACCTAATTTGTGTTCGTTCCAGCTATTTGGTTCGTCTCAGGTGTCTTGTGCCCGTCTTATATTAACATGTAAAATAAATAAATGTATTAATAAAATACTTATACCTTAACATAATAGACAAAGACTGGCCTCTAAATGGCTAGATTCCCCAGCATAAGCATTTTATACATTTAAATCGCTTGGTAATTTTCCACATTCTATTCAAGGAGTCGATTCCAACTATACTCCGGATATAACTAATCAGTCCAGCACATATATACTTCCAAGTTTAACTTACACAATGTAACTCCACTAAGTGATATAAGGGATTTGATTATTCCTAATTGTGAAAACTTTTTTTGCTTGTTTTGTAATAAATTGCAATCAAAATTAGTTCGTCACTTGCATAATAATAAGCCACAAGTAAAAAAGTGTTTATGCCTGTCGAAAAATGACAAAACTCGAAGAGTAGCTATTAATGAGATTTGGAGTAATGGCGATTAAATCGACAATATCGATGCATCGTGCAATAACGAAATTTTAAAGCGAATTAACTCTAAAAACAAATATGTGTCATATGTTGCAAGGATGTTCTGGATTTTTTCCCCAAAAGTACAATACGCAGTCATATAAATAATTGCATAGGCGGCGATCATAAGAAAGGAACTCCTGACTTGCTTAAGCAAGGTCGCTATAAAACGGCTGTAAGTGACGTTCTCTTGTAAGCTATATGCCTCCTGACGTATTTAAACCGTTTTTGTAAATTTTTTATTTATTTACTAAGGCTATTTTTATATACTTGATATTACTCAAATTATAATTTGTTAACTGATTCGTGTTCATTCCAGCTAGTTTGTGTTCGTTTCAACTTGTCTTGTGCTCGTCTTATATTTATATGTTTCTAACAAAGGTAATGAAAAGTATAAATACATTTTTTTTTATATATAAAATCAAATCATGATCAGTACAGATATACATTTTTTTAATAACATTCATGCTGCTTAACGTTATATAAAAATGATTGTATTAAAATATAAGATGCAATAGAGACATCCGAATGATCATAGCAAATGCCAATCAATTGCAACTGAATGTAGGTATACACTATGCCATATCCTTAAAGGTCTGAAAGTTAAGAAAATAAATGTTCTTAAATATGTATATGGCACTGCTCCTAGTGCTACTATATTGAATACAAAATATTTACTTAAAATATTGAATTACGTCCATTAATAATTAAAATAGATTCCTTTTTATCTTTTAATTATTAAATATATTCAAATAGATGCATCCGAACAATTTATAAACACAACTCAAAATGCATCGGCTAATAGTGGATCTTTAGGACTTAACGACTTTGGCTCTAATTGTTTAGATTCATCGGCAAAAAATCAAAATCATTCCACGATAAACGATTCATTTCAATCGCTTAATACTAATTGTCCAGATTCCACTCAAGGATTCGATTCCAGTTATGCTCCGGATATAACTAACCGGTCCAGCATTTTAAATAATTCCAACATTAAAAAAGTTTTTTCTTACACAACTGAAACTCCACTAAGTGATGTAAGGGATTTAATTATTCCAACTGCGAAAACCCAAACAAATTGTAAGAAACATTTTTGCTTATTTTGCAATAAATTGCAAACAAAATTTGCTCGTCACTTGCAGATTGTTCATAAAAATGAGCCGCAAGTACAAAAATTTTTGTTCCTGTCGAAAATGACAAAACTCGAAGATTACTTATTGATGAGATTAGGAAAATGGTGATTATATCCATAATATCGATGCATCGTTAAATAACGGAACTCTAATCGTGCCCCGTCAAAAGCGTAAACTCTAAAACGAAGCGGTTGATTTCATATGTTGCAAGGGATGTTCCGGATTTTTCCCCAAAAGCACAATACGGAGTCATATTAATAATTGCAAAGGCAGCGATCATAAGAAAGGAACTCGTGACTTGCTTAAACAAGGTCGCTCCAAAACCGGCTTCATGCATAAAAGTGCAAATGACGTTGTGCGCACAAAAATAATGCCTGTTTTAAATGATGATCCCATTTAGAAATCTTATATATGATGAATTGATTGTTTTATTCGCAAACGCAGAATCTATGAAGCACGGCGTATTCAGTACGATATGATCAGAGCAAACATGAGATTGCTCAGCAGACTATTACATGAAATAAAAAAATCAGAATCTAATGAGATACAGGAACTTAAAGACGCCATTAATCCCAAACATTTGGATTTGATGATATCTTGTATCAGAAAAGTACTCTTCTTCGTTGTTTTTAAAACACCTTCAGTTGCAACGAACCTTACAACTCTAATTAAAAAGTGCACAAAAATATTGTGGACTCATTGCATTAAAACACAAAATCATGCAAAAAAAAAAATTAATTAAAGATTTTCTTGTTCTATGGGAAACCGAAATTCCTCTTTTTATAAACAAAAAAAGCTATAGAGGACCAGTCAAAGAAAAAAAGAGCCCTACCAACTATTTTACCATGTAAAGAAGACATCAAAAAACTGTTTGATTATGTGATAAAAAATCGGAAAGCGCTCTTAGTGTGCTAAAAATTAAGTTTGACTTTTTATCATGGACATCGTTGATACAAAGCACACTAATTGGCCTTCAAATTTTTAACCGCCGTAGAGCCGGTGAAATTGAGAGACTAACAATTGAGAACTATCTAACAGGTCACGCCATCGATGAAAATGTAGATAAAGAAAACTTCGACCGTCTCACGAAAGAAACTAGAGAAATCGCTCAAAATACACACAAGATTGACTATTCGTGGAAAACTCAATCGAACTGTGCCAGTGCTGCTCACACCGTTTGACAAGTATTGTATAGAAACTATTCTCAAAACATCGTAAAAGAGCTGGTGTTAAAAAATAATGATTACATATTTAGCGCTCTAACGCCAAGCCCTTAGAAAGCAATATGTAAGGGCTTGTCCGATTCTAAAAAAATTTGCCCAGGAATGTGGGGCTCGCTGTCCAGGGGCTTTACGGGGAACGATGCTTCGAAAGCATTTAGCTACCTATACATCGATGCTTAACGTCAAAGATGTCCAAATTGATAGGCTTGCCAATTTTATGGGTCATCATAAAGATATACATAAAGAAATCTACAGAATCCCTGTAACAGTAGCGGAGATAGCCGAAGTATCCCAGATGCTTATGGCAGCTCTTGGAAATAATGTTGAGGATGAAAACACAGTAGCCCTTGATCAGTTAGAAGAAAGGAAGTACATAGATTCATCAAGTTTGTGGATGATACTAAGAGTAGTTATGGTGAAAAATGTAATATCTTAACTTAACTAATAATTACTCATCGGGCTTATTGTGAATGTTTTACATTGTACCTAAAATCCATTTTGCAGATGATCCTTTAGAGGATTCGAATCAGATTATTCTGATCAGCGATCAGAAAGCGACTTCAATATTTCCGATGATGAAATTGTAGAAAAATCTAATAAAAAAGGAAAGCGCCCAAGTAGTAAGTATTAAATTGCAACCTACATATTTATGTCACGTGCTTACATGCATTGCGTTTAGGCTATCCTATTTATCCACATTGACAAAGTAAAAAGAGATATCGTGCTTGTGAAATGTCCGATCGTCTGTTCAAACGAACGCGATATTTTTGCGGGCCCATTAAAGTTAGAGACTTGAGGCTTGAAATATATACGCGTATATATCAACGAGAAGTAAAGTGCTAAAATTATATAATGACGACCACTGCGGCGTGGTAAATCGCAAAATCGTCCTAAATAACAAATCTTATACAATCATAGAGATTGACTAACTTTTAGTTGAAGACGAAGATGCTTAACTGGGTGCGTGGCGAATGTTTAAAATTAATATCACCTAATAAATTGTTCTGGTAGGCTGTATTAAGCTGTTATTGGTCTGTGATTGAGTGTTACGACGGTTGCAACCGACTGCGACGCTTCTAATTGATTTTTATTTATTACCAAAACGTTAAACTTACTAAAAAATTTAAAATTTACTATTTAATAGTTTTATGAAAAAGGGGAAAGAAAAAAAACCAGGCTTTTGGAGACCTGTTGTCTCTAAAAGGATTGCCGTCGCTTAAGCAATGCAACGCAGTTATAAATAATTCTACATATCTAAAATGTAGGACACCGGCGCAAGTAAAAACATGGATAGATAATCAGCGCAAGGCTAAATCAAGAAAATCAACTCCGCAAATAGATTAAATAATGAATATGTTGACCATATTTAGAACTAAATTGACTATACTTTTTCGTTTTAATATTATTTTATGTTAATATTAATTTATGCTAAGAATATTTGGAATTTGTTAAAAATGCATACTATGAATGTATTTAGTAACGTCATTTATGCAAATTCATATTGTTAATTTTACTTTAACCCAAGATGATCAGAAACTGCATTCAAAATGTATTTGAGTTTAATTTCAACTAAGCCAGCCTGGCACTGAATTTAAAAGATATAGATTTAATAAAATATTGCTGAGTTTTATAGGCGTTATACTTACATTTGAGTTTTGTTGTATTTCACCGTTCCTGTGTCCTCATACCCTCTATATAATCGCTATATATATAAAATATTTGCATCTTCCTCAGTATGTTATTTGGGGACAGCCATTTGATTGTTATTTACAATTGGGGTGAACTGGACCAAATCTCATCGTTCCTGTGTCCTTATAATA
>JAEIGF010000170.1:0-13015 GCA_018903485.1 Drosophila littoralis | reverse complement strand
GGCTGCAACACTTTGTTGTTATGCCAACAGAATGCAAACATAAGCAGCGACTTTGTCGCGCATATTCAAGTGCAGACGAAATATGATCCGCACTTGATAACAACGACCGCCCAAATAGCTAAGTCAGCGTTCTCACGCTTGACCGTCGCTGTGTATACATATGTGCGCGCATGACTCTCTCTGACTCTCTTGTTGTATATAATAAGCCTAAAAACCATGTATGTAAAACGGCTGCTCACTGCTTCACGGTGGACAGCTCTAACTCTAAGATTCATTGAATAAATAACCATCAAAGAAGACTGACGTCCTCTCGTCACTGATATCCAAGAATGGAACTATTACATGGCGACCGTGACAGGACGTCACAGGATCGGGACTAGCGGGACTGGAACAGCAACAATTCAAGAAACGAACAGCAGCAACAATTGAAGAAACGAACAACGGCAACAATTGAAGAAACGAACAGCAGCAACAATTGAAGAAACGAACAGCAGCAACAATTGAAGAAACGAACAGCAGCAACTATTGAAGAAACGCAGTGAGTAGAGTGAGATGTGTGCAAAAAGAAGTGGCCAGGTAAAAAGACTTAAGGCCAGAAAGGCAGAATTGTTGAAGCTGTTAAACAGCAAAAATGACATAAGTTGGGACAACTCGGTTAAGTTACATGCCGAAGTTGAACACATAAAAACGCTATTAATAGAGCGAAAAATCAAACACCAGCCGCGCGCACATCCACCTACCCTGTGATTAAAAATATATATAATAAACAATTAACTAAACAATCTCCACCAAACAAAAAAGAGATACCGAAGCTGAAGAAGGCCTGCCCGAACGACTGCGAGGGACCTCTATTACACCACATTGCCGATACACCTGTGCAGCCTGCACCGGTGCCCCAACACAGAAGCAGTAACAACCTGTGCAGCCAGCACCGGTCCCGTCTGACGCACCAAGTCAGGCCAAAGATAAATGAACCGACAGCGCTTCCAAGAGCGCATATTTTTTTTCCATTGCACTGCGTTGCATATTTTTTTATATATTATAAAAAACTAATGTACAATTGAGCGACATTAAAGTTGCCCGATTAGCGTATGGCCTGAAAACCATACAAAAACTAGGTAGGAAAATATGTAAAACTAAAATATTTGGAAGCAAAGTAAAGAGTGGTTGTATCAAACAAAGACATTAAACTAAAGTTTTAATTTCATTTAATATATGAATAACAACAGAATTAGCAAATCTGTCGAAAATATTGAAACAGTCGAACATATTAAATATATACTATATACAATACCCACAAAAAATGGCAGTATTAGATGTAAAAACAGTGGATTCCACTGCCAACGTTATAAATAAAGTTGAATCAAACAACACAGATTTAGAATTAACAAATATATTACTGGTAATCATAGTTGTTATAATGTGTGCAAATTGTTTTTATAAAATATATAAACTGCATAACAAATGCCTAAAGAAAAGATTCATGAGCCGAGCAAATGACTTGGACAAAATTTAAATTTGCACAGCACAAACAACAATGATTAATCATAATTGACAATATCATAATAACTATAAGATACCAATTAAACTAAATAAATAAAAAAAAAAAAAAAATAATAATGAACACACAGTATGATGAATAGTAAGAATATCCCAGAATAATCTTGAAAAACAAAGTAGCTTGTCAATATTATGGAATGGCCAGAACTTTCTGAGCGGATCCAAAATATTAAAACGACATTTGAAAAAGCGTATAAATGTCTAACACAAAATAGACAAACGCATATAGATACAGTTAATAGGCACTCCATAACATTAATCGACAGCTTTAACGAAGCTCGATTATTGATATATCAACATAAAGATGTATTAACCGATGAACATTGTTTAGAAACGTCAAGGTTGCTAATAAGACTGAGAAATAATATACAAACAGTTAAAGACAAGCATAATTTAAAATTAATACTACCTTCTATTTTGAATACACCTGCAAAGTTGGAACTCGGTGAAAACCTTGAAGTTCGGACTGAGGATATTCAATTAGAAGAAGAAGATTTAACAAATCTAACAATCCCTGCTGTTATCACACTGGATTCCAAAGATATTTTATCCGAAAGTGAAGAAAGTGCTGATAATAGCCGTATAATGGTTGACACAGCCGCTGCCCAGAGGGCATATATTAGGGAAATTGCACAAGCAGTCCCAGAATTTGACGGAAAGAAAACCCGTCTTGAAAAATTCTTAACGGCATTAAGACTTGTCAACTTAACAAAGGGAACTTATGAGGAAATTGCCATAGAGTTGATTAAATCAAAAATAACGGGCACAACCCTCAACAAAATAAAAAATGAAACCACAATAGATGGAATCATTGCAAAATTAAAGAAGTAGTTGTCGGTGAAACACCCGCCAACATAAAGGCAAAAATGGACACTTTAACGCAGAAAGGCAAAACAGCCACTCAGTTCACAACTGAACTAGAAAATCTGCGACAGCTTCTTGAAGCTGCTTATATTGACCAAGGCATACCATCTGAAAATGCTGACACGCTCAGCACTACAGAAGCCGTTAACACAATGATTAGTAAAACTAGTCACGAAAGTGTTAAAACCGTTATGGAGTCTGGTATTTTCACTACCATGGATGCTGCCGTTAGTGCATACATCCGTACTAGTACAAGGCTTACTGGTAGTGTGAATACAGTGATGTACTCTAAAAGAGGGGAATAACAACTACCGCGGTAGTAACAATCGTGGTAACTATCGTGGTAGAGGCAATGGTAACTACCAAAACAGAGGAAATAATAACTACGGTAATCAAAACAACAATTACCATAGAGGCCGAGGAAATGGAAACAACAATTCCAACCGAGGCCGAAACAACCAAAATAATAATAATACAAACAATGTTAGAGTAACCCAGAACAATCAGGGAAACTCTCAACAACCCTCAGATATTCAGCAGTAGGAAATTATGCGGTTCATACCATCAATCTTAGTTTGAATATATTTGTAAACTTTTTCAATGTGAAAACAAATAAAAAACTTGTATTTTTAATAGATACTGGTGCAGACATATCTCTGTTAAAGGAAAATTCTGATATCTTTCATGATATCCAAATAAATAAGAAGATCAATATTCAAGGCATAGGCCAAGACATAATACAGTCCAAAGGACTGATTTCAATAGAGATACAGACAAGTAAATACATAATTCCACACGATTTTCACTTAGTAGATTTGCATTTCGCAATACCTTGTGATGGAATAATAGGCATTGACTTCATTAAGAAATTCAATTGCCAGTTAGATTTCAAACCAAATGAAGATTGGCTCATAATGAGACCAAATAATCTAAATTTCCCAATTTATGTTCCAATAACATACAGTTCTGGTAATAATTCCATTGTTCTACCAGCAAGATCCCAAGTAGTCAGAAAAATTCACCTATCATCAGATGAAGATAGTGTACTAATTCCAAACCAGGAAATTAAAGAAGGCATTTATGTTGCAAACACAGTTGCAACAACTAAAAATGTATTTGTCCGATTACTGAATACGACCAGTACCGATCAAGTAGTAGATATTAAAAATTTGTCATATGAACCACTTTCGAACTACGACATAGTTCAAAACAATCCAGAAAATAGAGAAAAAACTGTCTTATCTCAATTAGCTAAAAATTTTCCACCACAGTTCAAAAACGAATTGACTAACTTATGCACCCAGTTTAGTGACGTATTCGGACTCGAAACCGAATCGATCACTACCAATAACTTCTACAAACAAAAGCTAAGATTGAAGGATGATGAACCAGTCTACATAAAAAATTATAGAAACCCTCAAAGTCAAATAGATGAGATACAAGTACAAGTACAAAAATTAATCGACAATAAAATAGTCGAACCGTCTGTATCCCCTTATAACAGCCCACTTTTGTTAGTTCCGAAGAAATCTCTTCCAGGTTCTGACAAGAAAAAATGGCGATTAGTAATTGACTATCGTCAAATTAATAAAAAACTGTTGTCGGATAAATTCCCGCTGCCTAGAATTGATGACATTTTGGATCAACTAGGAAGAGCAAAATACTTTTCATGCCTTGATTTAATGTCAGGATTTCATCAAATTGAACTCGAAAAAAGTTCAAGAGATATAACGTCCTTCTCAACAAGCAATGGCTCGTATCGCTTCACGCGATTGCCATTCGGTTTAAAAATAGCGCCAAATTCTTTCCAGAGAATGATGACTATAGCATTTTCCGGATTAGAACCTTCTCAAGCTTTCCTTTATATGGATGATTTAATAGTCATTGGTTGTTCCGAAACACATATGCTCAAAAACTTAACTGATGTTTTTGAGAAATGTAGGAAATACAATCTTAAATTACATCCTGAAAAATGTTCATTTTTCATGCATGAAGTCACATTTTTGGGACACAAATGCACGGATAAAGGAATCTTGCCTGATGACAAAAAATACGACGTCATTAAAAATTACCCAGTTCCACATGATGCGGACAGCGCCAGACGATTCGTTGCATTCTGCAACTACTATAGACGTTTTATCAAAAATTTTGCCGACTATGCTCGTCACATAACAAGATTATGTAAAAAGATGTAGAATTCGAATGGACAGCTGATTGTCAGCATGCTTTCGAACATCTCAAATCGGCACTAATAAATCCGAATTTATTACAATACCCAGACTTCAGCAAAGAATTTTGCATAATAACAGATGCAAGTAAACAAGCATGTGGAGCAGTTTTAACTCAAAACAAAAATGGACTCCAACTTCCAGTTGCTTATGCATCAAGATCGTTTACTAAGGGTGAAAGTAATAAAAGTACAACAGAACAAGAATTGGCAGCAATTCATTGGGCAATAACTTATTTCAGACCATATATTTATGGTAGACACTTCAATGTCAAAACAGATCACAGACCATTAACATACTTGTTCTCAATGGTAAATCCAAGCTCAAAGCTAACGCGTATGAGACTTGAACTAGAGGAGTATAATTTTACAGTCGAATATCTGAAGGGTAAAGACAATTTTGTGGCGGATGCGTTATCAAGAATAACCATTCAACAGCTACAACAAATAAATGGATCAATAAAGAAAGTCACTACAAGATATCAAAGTAGACAAAATTCCTGCGCAGGAAAAGAAAAAATAGAATTGCCCTGGCAATCTATAGAAAAAAGCTTCAAAGCCCAACGTATATAAAGTCATTAACAATGACGAAGTACGTAAAGTAGTGACCTTGCATGTAAAAAATATGCTATGTTTTTTTAAACATGGTAAGAAAATTACTGCAAGATATGATGTTAGCGATTTATATACCAATGGAACTCTTGACTTAGGTCAATTTTTCCAAAGGCTTGAAACGCAAGCCGGTATAAATAAAATTAGCCAACTCAAAGTGGCACCGTGGGAAAATATCTTTGAACACGTTTCAATCGATAATTTCAAAAATATGGGCAATAAAATATTAATTTCATTGAGAGTAGCGCTACTCAACCCGGTGACCCAAATAGAAACAATAAAAGAAAAAGAAGCTCTATTGTCTACGTTCCATGATGATCCAATACAAGGAGGTCACACAGGCATCTCAAAAACCTTGGCCAAGGTCAAAAGACATTATTATTGGAAAGGTATGACTCGAGATATTACTGAGTACATACGAAAATGTCCAAAATGCCAAAAATCAAAGGTGACAAGAAAAATAAAAACTCCTTTAACAATAACTAATACGCCAATACACGCTTTCGACAGGGTTATAGTAGACACCATTGGTCCACTACCCAAGTCTGAAAATGGAAATGAATACGCAGTCACATTAATTTGTGATCTGACTAAATATCTAGTCGCGATTCCAATTCCAAACAAAAGTGCTAACACAGTAGCAAAGGCGATTTTTGAGAATTTTATTCTAAAGTACGGTCCAATGAAGACGTTCATTACGGACATGGGAACAGAATACAAAAATTCTATAATAAATGATTTGTGCAAGTATTTACAAATAAATAACATAACATCAACTGCACACCACCACCAGACAGTTGGAACAGTCGAAAGAAGTCACAGAACTTTTAATGAATACATACGTTCATATATATCGGTTGATAAAACTGACTGGGACGTATGGATCCAATATTTCGTTTACTGTTTCAACACAACCCCATCTATGGCACATGACTATTGTCCATATGAACTTGTTTTCGGTAAAACAAACAATTTATTAAAACATTTTAATAGCACAGACACCATAGAACCTTTATATAATATAGATGATTATGCTAAGGAAAGTAAATATAGATTAGAAATAGCATATAAAAGAGCTAGAATTATGTTAGAAGAAAATAAGAGAAATAATAAGGAATTATATGATAAAAAGTAATAAACATAGATATATCGATAGGAGATAAAGTCCTACTTAAGAATGAAACAGGACATAAGTTAGATCCAACTTATTTAGGACCCTATACAGTAGAAAAGTTAGAAGATAACGATAATATAATAATTAGGGATACTAAAAAGAAAAAACAAAAAGTACATAAGGATAGATTAAAATTTTATAATAATTGAATTGAAAACTCTAATATAAACAAAGAAAATTGTTCGAACAAAATAATACAAAACAATAAAAATGAAAATGGAATTTAAGAAAAGGAAACTCAAATAGAAAGAAAAAATCTTTTCTTTTATAAAAAGAGACAACATTTAAAATAAAATACTAACACATACATATATATATTTTTTTAAATACACATAGTTTTAAACATATACATTTACACATACATATTAACAAAAATTGTTATATTAAAATAATATAAACAAAAAAAAACATACAAACAAAAATAATTAACATTAATACTTAAAATAACTACATAAATTACGTTATTTTTTAAAAGGAGGGAGATGTAGCATGCGTACATATGTATATACATACATATGAATAAGGCTGCAACACTTTGTTGTTATGCCAACAGAATGCAAACATAAGCAGCGACTTTGTCGCGCATATTCAAGTGCAGACGAAATATGATCCGCACTTGATAACAACGACCGCCCAAATAGCTAAGTCAGCGTTCTCACGCTTGACCGTCGCTGTGTATACATATGTGCGCGCATGACTCTCTCTGACTCTCTTGTTGTATATAATAAGCCTAAAAACCATGTATGTAAAACGGCTGCTCACTGCTTCACGGTGGACAGCTCTAACTCTAAGATTCATTGAATAAATAACCATCAAAGAAGACTGACGTCCTCTCGTCACTGATATCCAAGAATGGAACTATTACACTACAGAAATGCAGAAACAGAAAAGCCAGAAATTAACAGGCAGGTCGAAAAACTAATAAAAGATGGTATAGTAGAACCATCTATCTCAGAATACAATAGCCCACTTCTCTTGGTACCCAAGAAATCGCTCCCAAATTCAACGGAGAAAAAATGGCGTTTAGTAGTTGATTATCGCCAAATTAACAAAAAACTTTTAGCAGATAAATATCCACTGCCAAGAATTGAGGAAATACTTGACCAATTAGGACGAGCTAAATATTTTTCATGCCTCGATCTTATGTCAGGTTTTCACCAAATTGAACTAGATGAAAAATCTAGAAATATAACATCATTTTCAACGAGCACTGGCTCTTATCGCTTCACGCGGTTACCATATGGTCTTAAGGTAGCACCAAATTCATTTATGCGAATGATGACACTCGCATTTTCAGGCCTAGAGCCATCCCAAGCATTTCTCTATATGGATGACCTAGTAGTCATCGGCTGCTCAGAGCAGCACATGTTCAAGAACTTGACAAGCATATTTGATCTTTGTCGAAAACATAATTTAAAATTAAACCCAGAGAAATGTTCGTTTTTCATGCACGAGGTAACATTCCTTGGGCATAAGTGCACAGACCATGGCATCCTTCCAGATGACAAAAAGTACGATGTTATAAAAAACTTTCCAACCCCTACTGATGCGGATAGTGCACGACGTTTCGTCGCGTTCTGTAATTACTACAGAAGATTTATACACAACTTCGCACAACACTCACGTCATTTGACTAAATTGTGCAGAAAGAATGTCCAATTCGAATGGAAAAAGAATGCGAAGATGCATTTAAATATTTAAAAAGGGCATTAATGAAACCAACATTATTGCAATACCCTGACTTCAGCAAAGAATTTTGCATAACCACAGATGCAAGTAAACATGCATGTGGTGCTGTACTATCCCAAGAGTACAACGGTGTACAATTGCCAATTGCATACGTATCCCGAGCTTTCACACAGGGAGAAAGCAATAAATCAACTACAGAGCAGGAATTAGCTGCTATACATTGGGCAATAAAACACTTCAGACCATATGTTTATGGAAGGCATTTCTTAGTTAAAACAGACCATAGACCCTTAACATATTTGTTTTCGATGAAAAATCCCACATCAAAATTAACCAGAATGAGACTAGATTTAGAAGAATACCAATTCACGGTAGAATACCTCAAGGGGAAAGATAACCATGTAGCGGATGCATTATCCCGCATAAGCATAGAGACACTAATTGACATGAATAGGAAAATATTAATGGTTCAAACAAGATCATCAAAAGACAGGAAAACAGCTGCGCAGATGAGAAAATAAAATTGCAATAAGATCTAAATGAGCCCAATGTCTATGAAGTCGTTAGCAATAACGACGTAAAGAAATTTGTGAAACTAAAATTCGGTAAAATAAATTGTTTACTTAAAAGAGGAAAACGAATCATTTCACAATTTTCAGTTAATGATTTGTATTCCAATGAAAAATTCGATTTAGGTCAATTTTTTCAAAGGCTTAATTCAGAAGCCGGAATATATAAAATTGCTAACTTACAGTTGTCACCAAATGAACAAATTTTCGAATTTGTATCATTAAATGAATTTAAAAATATGGGCAATAAATATTTAAATAAATTAAAAGTAGCGCTACTAACAAAAGTGACACAAATAGACAAAAATGACGAAAACCAAATAAAAGCAATACTGTCGAAATATCATGATGACCCTATAGAGGGAGGCCATACAGGGAACGCGTACCTTGTTAAAAATTAAGAAATACTATTACTGGCCCCAAATGACTAATACTATTACAAAGTATGTGAAAACTTGTGCGAAATGCCAATTAGCAAAAACCACATCACATACTAAAGCCCCAATGATATTAACGAATACTCCAAATACTGCATTTGACACTGTTTTAATAGACACAATCGGTCCATTACCTCGTACAGAGAATGGCAACGAGTACGCAATTACTATAATATGCGATCTCACTTAATATCTAGTTACAATACCAGTAACAGACAAAAGTGCAAAAACAGTAGGTAAAGCAATATTTGAATCTTTTGTACTAAAGTACGGTCCTATGAAGACGTTCATAACGGACATGGGTACTGAATACAAAAACTCGCTAATAAATGACCTGTGCAAGTATATGAATATAAGTAATATACAATCGACAGCACATCATCACCAGACATTAGGAACAGTAGAAAGAAGTCATCGAACATTTAACGAATTTATTCGCTCATATATTTCGATTGACAAAGACGATTGGGACATATGGTTGAATAATTTCACATATTGTTTCAACACTACACCATCGACAGTACATGGATACTGTCCATACGAACTTGTTTATGGTAGATTACCAAGACAGTTCATAGAATTTAATAACCAAACTATAATTGACCCTATATATAACATAGACGACTACGCAAAAGAATTTAAGTTTAGGTTAGAAATAGCTTATAAAAGAGTAAAAACTCTAGTAGATTTAGAAAAAGAAAAAAGAAAGATAGAATACGATAAAAAAATAAATGAAATAGAACTAGAAATAGGAAATTTAGTTCTACTAAAGAACGATACAGCGCATAAGTTAGAAAATAAATACCTAGGCCCTTATAAAGTAATAAGCAAAGAAGATAGAAACAACATAATAATAGATGTAGGAAAAAGGAAACCCAAAGTAGTAAATAAGAACAGGTTAAAATTATTCAAAACTTAGCTTAGCTCGAGCATAGAACATATTACATTTTTAGCGGTTATGAATATAAACAGTTGAATAATACACAAAAAAAAAAAAAATAATAAAATTAAATTTTTTTAAAATATATATATATATATTAATTGAGCAACTACATTATATTACGTTATTCTCCTAAAAAGGGAGGTGTAGTGCGTATATGCCCGTACAGAATACCCTGTACTTAAATATAAAGTATGCAGCACTTTGTTGCATACAATAACAATAATATAGTAAACAAGCCCAGAGCCACTTTATGTATTGGCTCGGTCTCGTATTACGCAGCGCGGTTCACTAGCCTCACTAGCTGACCGTTTATGCTTACGCTGCAGATCCCACGCTCCGTCTGAGCGCATCCCGTGAGCAATATATATGCTCACTAATACAGGCATATGCGAGCTACTCACTCTCCCTCTCTTTGTAGCTGTTAACCAATAACAGCATAAGTATATACATGTATCCATAGGCTAAGAGCATTATATTGACTCAGAATAAAATCATTCTTATAAAACACACTAACCAGCACAGACGTGTTTAAATTAACCTTTTTATAATATTGTAATAAATTATATTACACCATACAAAAACTTAATAATATGATATAGTGGTCCGATCTTAATAGGATTTTGCATATATATGAGGAGCACAGTAAAATTAATAAATGCCGAGTTTGGTCAAGATATCTTGAAAAACAAACTATTTTTCATACAACAACTTAATTTTCGACCGATCGTTCCTATGGAAGCTATATGATATAGCGGTCCGATCTTAATAGGATTTCGCCTATATATGAGGAGGATAGTAATACTAATAAATACCGAGTTTGGTCAATATATCTTGAAAAACAAAATATTTTTTGTTTAATTTTCTTAATTTTCGACCGATCGTTCCTATGGCAGCTATATGATATAGTGGTCTGATCTTAATAGGATTTTGGATCTATATGAGGAGCATAATAACTAATAAATGCCGAGTTTGGTCAAGATGTGTTGATAAACAAAGTTTTTTTTCATACAACAACTTAATTTTCGACCGATCGTTCCTATGGCAGCTGTATGATATAGTGGTCCGATCTTTATAGGATTTTGCAAATATATGAGGAGCATAATAACTAATAAATGCCGAGTTTGGTCAAGATATCTTGATAAAGAAAGTTTTTTTTCATACAAGTATAGTGGTCCGCTCTTAAGAAGATTTTGCATATATATGAGGAGCATAGTAAAACTAATAAATACCGAGTTTGGTCAAGATATCTTGATAAACAAAATTTCTTTTCATACAACAGCTTAACTTTCGACCGATCGTTCCTATGACAGCTATATGATATAGTGGTACGATCTTAATAGGATTTTGGATATATATGAGGAGCATAGTAAAACTAATAAATGCCGAGTTTGGTCAAGATATCATTATAACCAAATTATTTTCAACAACAACTTAATTTTCGACCGATCGTTCCTATGGCAGCTGTATGATATAGTGGTCCGATCTTTATAGGATTTTTCATATATATGAGGAGCATAATAACTAATAAATGCCGAGTTTGGTCAAGATATCTTGATAAAGAAAGTTTTTTTTCATACAAGTATAGTGGTCCGCTCTTAAGAAGATTTTGCATATATATGAGGAGCATAGTAAAACTAATAAATACCGAGTTTGGTCAAGATATCTTGATAAACAAAATTTCTTTTCATACAACAGCTTAACTTTCGACCGATCGTTCCTATGACAGCTATATGATATAGTGGTACGATCTTAATAGGATTTTGCATATATATGAGGAGCATAGTAAAACTAATAAATACCGAGTTTGGGCAAGATATCTTGATAAACAAAATTTCTTTTCATACAATAACTTAACTTTCGACCGATCGTTCCTATGGCAGCTATATTATATAGTGGTCCGATCTAAATAGGATTTTGCATATATATGAATAGCGTAGTAAAACTAATAAATGCCGAGTTTGGTCAAGATATCTTGAAAAACAAAATGTTTTTCATACAACATCTTAATTTTCTACCGATCGTTCCTATGGCAGCGATATGATATAGTGGTACGATCTTAATAGGATTTTGGATATATATGAGGAGCATAGTAAAACTAATAAATGCCGAGTTTGGTCAAGATATCATTATAACCAAATTATTTTCAACAACAACTTAATTTTCGACCGATCGTTCCTATGGCAGCTATATGATATAGTGGTCCGATCTTAATAAGACTTTGCAAATATATGAGGAGCATGGTAAAACTAATAAATGCCGAGTTTGGTCAAGATATCTAGATAAACAACGTTTTTTTTCATACAACAACTTAATTTTCGGCCGATCGTTCCTATGGCAGCTATATGATATAGTGGTCCGATCGAAATAGGATTTTTCATATATATGAGGACTTCTGCAAAGTTTCAGAAAGATAGTTTTAAAACTGAGAGACTAGATCGCATAGAAACAGACAGACGAACAGACGGACATGGATGTATCGACTCGGCTGTTGTTACTGATCAAGAATATATATACTTTATGGGGTCGGAGATGTCTTCTTCTATGTGTTACACATTTCACGACAAAATTATAATACCCTCTGCAAGGGTATAAAAATAAGTAACGAAAATTTCCTAAACTAAATAATGCCGAGTTTGGTCAAGATATCTTGATAAACAAAATTTCTTTTCATACAATAACTTAACTTTCGACCGATCGTTCCTATGGCAGCTATATGATATAGAAGTCCGATCTTAATAGGATTTTGCATATATATGAGGAGCATAGTAAAACTAATAAATGCCGAGTTTGGTCAAGATATCTTGATAAACAAAATTTCTTTTCATACAACAGCTTAACTTTCGACCGATCGTTCCTATGGCAGCTATATGATATAGTGGTCCGATCTTAATAGGATTTTGCATATATATGAGGACTTCTGCAAAGTTTTTAAAACTGAGA
>JAEIGF010000167.1:0-36226 GCA_018903485.1 Drosophila littoralis | reverse complement strand
GGGTCGGAGAGGAGATGCTTCCCAGCGGACCAAACTGTCGCAAATGATATCGCAAACTGGTCAAATGCGAGACTTTACCCGACAAAACTCTCGCAAACGCATCGGGAAACGATAGCAATATGAATCATATGTCGTTCAGTTTGTGGCAGTCAAAGTTTCATTTACGACTATCGCAAGAAATACGACTAGCGAGCGTTTTGTGATATTTTTTGCGAGCCTTTTCTGATATTTCTAACGAGTCGTTTTTGTAGGTAAGCAATATTAAAAAAGTCTCTTAAAAGATGATTTACGAAACTTTTTTTCTTGTTTCATGCCCATTTCGTTCCCATTAAAATGTTTGTTGCTGTTTATTTTTAATATTCATTTTCAATTCAAATTTTATTTAAAAAATACATAACATTTTATTTGATTTAAAATTTAATCGCATTTCCTTGGCAATCTTATAATTATAAAAAAGTTAATACATAAATAAAACAGTTTAATTTCAAACTATAAATGAAAGAAGAAATTATATTTTCATTTTTTTGCTTCACCTTTCCTAAGCGCGCCACTCTTTCCTGTGCGTATTGAAATATTGAATAATATTCTGAAAGGGATTAATAAAATAAAATTAAATAATAAACACTTGTTATTTACTTACCTCGCTACAGAATTCCAATTTTCTTCACTTATAACACATGTCTGCTCGCTTCGACGGACAATGGAAAAGAGAGCAGTCATTTTTCAACCCCCAAAAAACGGGCTGAGCATGAAACAACAACAAAAACAACACAGCATCCGAATGCCACGTCGTTTTTACTCTCTCGCTCTCACGACAATGTTGCACTCTCTGAGCACGATTAACATTTGAAACAAAAACAACACACCATTCTCTCTACTGTGCACGCATTTTTATCGCAAGGATCTCACTGCAACGCTCGTGTGCGAGTGTTTTGCGATAAAAATATATCCCACTCGTTTTCTGCTCACATGCGAGCTCATTTGTGAGCATTTTGCGAGACTCTCGCTAAAGGCTCGCGTGTTGGTCCGCTGGGTTCCTTCTGCCTGTTACATACATTTGCATTTTGCACAAATACAATATACCCTTTTTATCCATTTTTAATGGGTTCAGGGTATAACAAGTAGTTCCCTTGGCAGGGTTCGAACTCGCAACTAACCGCACTACTTGCCGCCATTTCTATTCAACAGCCACACTAGTCACAAACAAACAAAAAATAGTTTCCTCGGTAGGTCTCGAACTCGCGACATACAACACCACTTGCCACCGCCACCACTCTAGCCATACTAGTAACTGGGTCTTAATGAGAAAAAAAAAACAATTATAATAGTAGCACAGAAAACAAATCAATCGCAATTGCAGAGCTGTTGATAGAACTCGAAGCAGACGCGCATGAATGTGTGTGTGTGTGTGTACATGTATACAGAATTCTTGGAATTTGCTCATGCCGCTGCTAACATGTGGGTAATCAAAACAAGTAACATAACGTAACATTTGTGAACAGATCTTAATGTAATTTTCTACAGTATATCTTATTGTACCATCAAATATTTGTGTATTCTCAAAAAGTAAAGTGCATTAAAATTGTAGCTTAAATTGGTGGGCAATACAAGTTGGGTTATTAACTTGATTTATAGCTCTGGGGTGGTAGCGGGGAGGTGGCGATAGATATTAAATGAAAGATACTTGACATATATATAATATTCTAGAAGCAACATATCATGTTTGGTGACTCTAGCTCTTATTATTTACCCAATTTGCTAAAAAAACAGAATGTCGATATCGATTCTTATCGATTGCTTGGAAACGGAGTAAGTTATCGATTATCGGAAACAAACTCGATCTGCGCGGGCACTGGGAGGACCTACAGCTAAAATTTCAAGTCTCTAGCTCTTATAGGCTCTGAGATCCTTGCGTTCATACATACGGACGGACGGACAGACGGACAGGCGGACGGACGGACAGGCGGACAGACATGGCTAGATCGACTCGGCTGTTGATGCTGATCAAGATGGGGTCGGAGATGCTTCCTTCTGCCTGTTACATACATTTGCACAAATACCCATTTTCAATGGGTTCAGGGTATAAAAATTAAGATGCATGTGGCATTATGAGCTTTGTTATGCTTCCCACGCCCCACGTTCCCTTTATTGCATCGTGTGGTCAATTACGTATGCTTCATTCGGCAAAACGCCCAAACAATCTCCGCGCGTCTTTGCACCCGTCGCACAAGGATACTGCAGGACACAAGGACAAAAGTGCAGCGAACCGCATATGCAATATTTGAGGTGCAATAAAGGACAGAGCTGCACTCTCGTCTGCTCGAGTAAATAAATTTATTATCGCTGATGATGACAGATGGTTGGACTTAAAATTACATCGGTGTCACAATCAACTAGGCGAGACAGCCTTAACTGATTTAATAAAAAGGCTGGGTCTTCAATAGCCAACGAAATATGTCACAAATTGAGATTAAAATCTGTTGAGCTGCATCAACTCCTCCAGGTTGATTATATCTTTGATCAAAGTTATCGATTGCATATTTTACCCAGGTGAGAGTGCTGCTGATTGATTGTTTTGCTTATATTTTCGATAAATGTTATCGATTGCATATTTTAACCAGGTGAACCCACCTTGACAAACATTCTAGGTACTGCTGTGCTAATGAAAAATTTAGAATTTCATGTCTCTAGCCTTTTCTAACAAACACACAAATAGGCAACGCATATATATTGGTAATACATCAATTATCAAGAATTGAACATACATACAAGAAAATAATTTCAAGCCTCTAAACTTGTTTAATTAGGCAAGCACACAAACAAGAAATACAATCGTAATTCCTTTTAAAATGTTTGTAATAAACTTATCTGGAATTGAGTCAATATATTACGCTTATCGCATTCCACACTTCAAGCGCTTGATTAAGTTTTCAAAGGAAGCCGGAAACTAAGAAAATCTTTTGCTTAAATATCGAGGGTGGGTTGGGGTATTGCTCTTTTCTGGCTGACCTCTGCTGATTTTAAATCAAAAGTCAGCAAACTGTTGCCCAGTAAGGTTTATATATAGAGTACCATATACACACACACGCACACAGACAGACTCATAAAACTAATACCTAAAACGAAGATTGTGCTTATTAAGCCAGAACAATCTAGTTGTGCGCCTAAAAGATGCCACACCAAATGTGCTGTCAGTTTAACCAAAAGTAAAAGCTTATAAATTACAGTCAAAACTCTCTTTGACGGACAGCGATAGTCGGGTCATCTTTCCCCCCTTAAGAGCAGGGTTAAATTGAGGAAGAATAAGTATGGCCCGATTCACAAAAGATACTTGTTAATTAGCAGAGTTGTCACTGTATTTGCTTTTTATTTAATACATTCATATTTATATAGTGCATATATAAAACCACAAACTACTAAAAATTTAAGAATACTTGGTCAATTTTCATGAAGGTTAATTTTCGGTTATGGCTTGGATTTCCATATAATATCAGATTCTATTTTTATACCCTTGCAGAGGGTATTATAATTTTGTCGTGAAATGTGTAACGCATAGAAGGAGACATCTCCGACCCCATAAAGTATATATATTCTTGATCAGCATCAACAGCCGAGTCGATATAGCCATGTCCGTCTGTCCGTCTGTCCGTCTGTCTGTTTCTATGCGAACTAGTCCCTCAGTTTTAAAGCTATCTTAATGAAACTTTGCAGAAGTCCCTAATTCTGTTGCACGCAGCACATATGTCAAAACCAGCTGGATCGGACCACTATATCATATAGCTGCCATAGGAACGATCGGTCGAAAATTAAGTTTTTGTATGAAAAAACATTTTGTTTATCAAGATATCTTGACCAAACTCGACATTTATTAGTTTTACTATGCTCCTCATATATATGCAAAATTCTATTAAGATCGGACCACTATATCATATAGCCGCCATAGGAACGATCGGTCGAAAATTAAGTTTTTGTATGAAAAAACATTTTGTTTGTCAAGATATCTTGACCAAACTCGGCATTTATTAGTTTTACTAAGCTCCTCATATATATGCAAAATCCTATTAAGATCGGACCACTATATCATATAGCTGCCATAGGAACGATCTATCGAAAATTAAGTTTTTGTATGAAAAAACATTTTGTTTTTCAAGATATCTTAACCAAACTCGGCATTTATTAGTTTTACTATGCTCCTCATATATATGCAAAATCGTATTAAGATCGGACCACTATATCATATTATTAAGTTTTTGTATGGAGAATTTTTTGTTTTTCATGATTTTGCCATTAAACACGGCATTTAAAGATTTCACTATGCTCCCTTCATTTTTGCTAAATCTTATTTACATCGGTTTTTGATTAAAAGCCTTTTTTATACCCTTGCAGAGGGTATTATAATTTTGTCGTGAAATGTGTAACGCATAGAAGGAGACGTCTCCGACCCCATAAAGTATATATATTCTTGATCAGCATCAACAGCCGAGTCGATATAGCCATGTCCGTCTGTCCGTCTGTCCGTCTGTCTGTTTCTATGCGAACTAGTCCCTCAGTTTTAAAGCTATCTTAATGAAACTTTGCAGAAGTCCCTAATTCTGTTGCACGCAGCACATATGTCAAAACCAGCTGGATCGGACCACTATATCATATAGCTGCCATAGGAACGATCGGTCGAAAATTAAGTTTTTGTATGAAAAAACATTTTGTTTATCAAGATATCTTGACCAAACTCGACATTTATTAGTTTTACTATGCTCCTCATATATATGCAAAATTCTATTAAAGATCGGACCACTATATCATATAGCCGCCATAGGAACGATCGGTCGAAAATTAAGTTTTTGTATGAAAAAACATTTTGTTTGTCAAGATATCTTGACCAAACTCGGCATTTATTAGTTTTACTAAGCTCCTCATATATATGCAAAATCCTATTAAGATCGGACCACTATATCATATAGCTGCCATAGGAACGATCGGTCGAAAATTAAGTTTTTGTATGAAAAAACCTTTTGTTTATCAAGATATCTTGACCAAACTCGACATTTATTAGTTTTACTATGCTCCTCATATATATGCAAAATATTATTAAGATCGGACCACTATATCATATAGCCGCCATAGGAACTATCGGTCGAAAATTAAGTTTTTGTATGAAAAAACATTTTGTTTGTCAAGATATCTTGACCAAACTCGGCATTTATTAGTTTTACTAAGCTCCTCATATATAGCAAAATCCTATTAAGATCGGACCACTATATCATATAGCTGCCATAGGAACGATCTATCGAAAATTAAGTTTTTGTATGAAAAAACATTTTGTTTTTCAAGATATCTTAACCAAACTCGGCATTTATTAGTTTTACTATGCTCCTCATATATATGCAAAATCGTATTAAGATCGGACCACTATATCATATTATTAAGTTTTTGTTTGGAGAATTTTTTTTCGAAGATAGCCCTTCTTTCTCGTTTTGTTTATCAATATACCTTGACCAAACTCGGCCTTAACCATTTTCTCGGCATTAAAAGGTTGGGTCTGCAAGGGTATTAAATCTTCGGCGTGCCGAAGATAGCCCTTCTTTCTCGTTATTATTCTAATGAGAAAAATTTTTTTAAATAGAAATGTAACAATGCATGTATGTAAATAAGTCAACCATTTAATTTACTGATTTTTTAACTGAAAAATGTTGAAAATCTGCAGAAGTACCTACGACTTGCAGCGGATGCAATTTCCAGTTATCAAAGCATATTTCTTAAATGGGGCAACAATTGCTGCAGGTAATATATCAAATATCTAAATCGCCAACAAACAGGCGGCACACACAGACACACACACACAGCCAACAGACGACATTTGCCGAATTAATTACAATAATCAAATTCGAAAGCTGAATAGCAGGCAAAGCAAGCATAGGAGAGGGTAGGAGAGGGGCAGACGGAAAGCAAAATGCAACGCAACTTGACATTGACATTGAGAGCGTAGGCAACCAAAAAATCTTGCAAAGCAAAAACTAAGAGAGCGAAAGCTGGCTCTGCCTCTCTTCGCTCAGTCTGTTGCGTGCTGGCTTTAGGCTCGCCGTGCTCTGTGTTCGCACTGCACTCTGAACGGTACGCACACGCAGCCGCTTAGCTCTTGAACGTACGCGAAGCGATGCGACGGCACGCAACGCTGCAGCAACTACAATAGCAGTAAGAAAAAGAATAACAACAATAGACTAGGAATTTGTTTTAGTTGCTTTTCTGTGCGCGATTCGCCGGTTAATATGCACGGCCAGAGGGAAAGAGGTCATTTCACACACTCCACGCAGCTCAACAGCCACAACAACAATAATAATGATTTGGGCGGCAGTTGCCTCCTCGACCGTTTCATCAACTGGTATGGAACAGAGGGCTGGTATGGCCAGCGCAGCGCCCACCTATCGACGGCGCCATACTAAGCCGCCGCGCGTCTCTGCCAGCAACTGGCAAATTAGCAACGCAACATTCAGGGCGCGACGCTACGAGCAGCAGCAGCAGCAGCAGCTTCAAGCACAAGAGATACAACAGCAACAACAACAAGAACAAGAGCAAGAACAAGAGCAAGAGCAACAGCAACAAAACCCGGAAATTGAAAGTGCAGTGCCAAAACCGAAAACAATGAACAATAAACTAAGGAAAATTTGTGCAAAAAGTGGTAATAAAATATTTAAGGCTTTTACGTCCTGCAAATGCACACAGAACGACAATAACTAGAAGGACAATAGACAAAAGACAATAATAAAATCAAAATTAAGTTACAATTAATATAACGGACAAGTGTTTCGCGTAAAAAAAAGAAAACAACAACAAGTGCACTGTGAAAAACTTTTGGATGACTTCTCGAACAACAAATAATTAACTTATACAAAATTTCTACTTATACAATCAAAGAATATATATATATGTATATATATGGATCAAAAAACAAAACTAAGGCATAAAATGTTTATTTGAGTAGCCTAACAAGGAAAAAGAAAACTTTGAAACTCAATTTAAACGCAAGAACTAATTGCAAGTTGGTGGAAACAAACTGTTTTTGAATATTAACAGCGTAACATCAAAAGGTAAGCTTCCCATTTTGAAAACATGTTACTCAAATGTGCAACTATGTGGCATGCAACCTATTTTAGAAAACTCGGCTGACAAAGTGGTGTTACCCGGTGTTGCCCGTGCCAAGTGTTTTGTTACTCATTTAACTTTTTGCCGTTGACTGCCATTTTCCCTCTGAGGGGTGGACTTGTCGCAATCGGTGAAATGCATATCAAATGTAAGAATTGTGAAATATTTTCACATAGATATTTAAAATGAGTTCAAAGTTAAACTCTTCTTCCCCTCTTCCCCTCTTCCCATTCCCAGCACCCACTTACGTTCTAAGAGCAGACTATGTTATTTCGGCCATTTAGCTCGTACGGGCTATGCTGTGTGCTATAAGCCTATTAGTCAGTCTGGTAGCTATTCAGGATACACAGCTTTATGTTTATCCCTTAATGGTTGTTAACAATGGCATCAGTCTATTATGTTCAAAATTCAATGAATTATTCGCTCGACTATGTTCAGTTATATAGCATGGACGTCCACTTAATAAGTTAATTGAATTCCATTGAGTTGTGTGAGTTGGGCATACATAGAGTATTTATAAATCGCACTTCCCTCGGCTCAGTCCCTAGTTTTTGCCATTGTCTGTACGAGAGTCAATTAGAATTTAGTTGCGTAGACAACCACCCTGAATGCCCACTTTGTTTCTAATGGAAATGCAGCTTGCTGCTTGATACTCGTGGCAACGCATGCAAAACAGGACGAATACGTTTATGTGAGCACGATGTGCAACTTATGAGCTTAGTCCGGCAAATACACAATTCCAGGTTGCTAATGGACAGCAGATTGACGAATTCCTGTAACATAACAGCCAAACACATGTAAGACTGCTCTAGTCGGGGGTGCACGACTAGGAGATACCCTCAACACCGCGCCGACCTGCCCACACACTCATTCTAGCTTCCTTCTACACATACTGCTGGGTGCATTGTTCCTTAGTTCCATACTATGGTTTTCGAGATCAACACGTTCAGACAGACTGCCAGACAAACTGACGGATATGTCAGTATGAACTCGACTATTGATACTGAGTAAAGATATATGTACACACTTTATGGGTTCGTAAATACTTCCTTGTGCCTGTCACATACATTCACATAAGTCTTTGTATCCTTTTTGACATAAAAATTCGTTATTGAACTTCAATTTAAATTCAAAGCATATACTAATGTAAATATTGTCGGCATCAATACTGTCACAAGTGATGACACTTTTACTATAAACCTTATTTCAACTTTCCCATTTCAGCTGAAATTTAATTAAAGGCAACTATTTGCCAGCATTGTGGTCAATCATTTTATTACTATTGTTTTGATACCCGTTCAAGTCCTGGCGAATTCCATTTCTTTCTGGCCATATCCTTGTATAACCCAAAGACTACCTTCAGGACTAAAAGAATCTTGGTTGATTGATTTCGCAGAACACTTATCCGATTTCTTTCTTAACTTCACCCAAACTAATCTGTGCAAATGTGATAAACATTTCTATTGTTCATTGCCAATAATAAACTCATTATTCCGTTGCCGTTAGTTCTGAATAGATACTTGGCGAAGGCCTAAGTGAGACTCGGTGTAATGTGTTCATGCGTGAACAGATTTCATTCAAAAATCTTTTTTAGAAATTTTTTTCGTAATTATGTGTACTCCTTTGAAAAATATATATATCAGCCCAGGAAACAAATTTGAAAAAATTCCAATATAATAATTTCAGGACCTTTTGTGCTCACAGAATATAGCCTACTTAACTCGACCTTTATCAACACTTGCTGCCGTTCATCAGTCTATTATGTATTGCTATTTAGGCATTCGTACTTTTATTGCCATGCCAACATATTGAGACATGCCAACAATCTATTGGCTTGCTTGCTAACTGACCATAGCAAAGGTCAGGTTATAATTGATCCATGTGTTCACAAGCGGAACCGAAATCGCTTGAGAAAGAGTAAAATAGATAGAATATTCAGTTTTATTTGGGAATGAAGTTAAGCAAGTGTGAAAGTGGCTGGTAAGCGACAGAGAGAAGGTTGCACACACACAACCTGGTAAATATGAATTGATATTAGAAGGAACAACAATATTTTTGCCATGGAATCGACAATGAGCCAAAACCCAAATCGAAACCTAAACAGAAACAAATGCAGCACGAGCACAGCAAGCCCAAGATTTCCTGCTAATATCCATCTTGAACTTTATATATAATACACGCATTTATTAATGGGATTATATTTATATTTCAAATGCTGTGTCAGCTATCTATAAATTGAGCTTCACCACAAAAAACAAAAAAGCTGAATAATTCAGAGGTGAAATTGCATTAAAACAATTGTTCTAAGGCAGCTTAATTAGGTGCGTATTGAGTGCGAGTGTGTGCGAGGGTGTGTGGCCATATTGTGTGTGTGTTGCGGGTGTGTGCGTGTTTGTGGGGGCTGGTCTGTTCCCCTCGTGTGTTTTAGCTCATGTCTTGTCTTTTCAAATATTTCACATGTGTTAATTGCGCATTTCTGCATTGCATAAATCATGAATCATGAATTTCATCTCTATGTTGAGTGTGTTTTCCTTTAAAACATTTTTTAGTTTCGTTGGCGAGTTGCACGTGCGAGCATGTTTTGCATGATCGAGTTGCACACACTATTACTTAACCCAAACAATCATCCTAGATACAGCATTAGAAAATACTTCAAAAATGCATGATATTTCAGCTAAGCCAGGAGAAGCCTTTCAATAAGCCGCGCATCCATTCAGCTTTACAACTAATTTAAGGCAATTATTGTTATATTGAGCTCAGGCTCATTGCAACGTGTCGTATGAGTGATATGCAAAGGGTACAGCAGGAGAGAAGAAGAGAACGAGAGAGGCAGACAATTCTATCATCACCTCAGCTAAACCACAAGTGTGTGTGTGTGTGTGTGTGTGTGTGAGTCATCTGCGTGTTTGTTTCAACAATATTATCTGACGGCAGGCGACAAGCAACAAATTTATTGGTATCTCTGAACAAACGGCCAAACCAACATAATTTAACTGAATTGGCGACACTTTCTAAAGAAGACTTCGTCCTTTGTTGTCATTCCAGCATACTCTATATATATATCCCTGTCCCTTTACATTTCACTGAAGTGTACTTGCCAATTGGCTGTGGCCAAGGGTCAGAGCCTGTGCAGTTAATTCCTGAAATTGTGAGCTCTGCAAGCCTTTGCTTGACTTTAATTAAGTGCCGCATAAATAATAACTTTAAGAGGTATTGAAGTTCTTATTAGCGGATTTCTTTGCATATGATGCGCTGATATTTAAACTGTTGCATTGAAAAGTAATCAGTCTGACATGACTTAATTTTGCTTTGGAATTTAAATTAAAACTAAATTTAAAAAATCTAGTTAACAGAATATAGGAAAAATTAATAAAATTTAATAAAAACGAGAAAGAAGGGCTATCTTCGGCACGCCGAAGATTTAATACCCTTGCAGACCCAACCTTTTAATGCCGAGAAAATGGTTAAGGCCGAGTTTGGTCAAGGTATATTGATAAACAAAAAAAAGGCTTTTAATCAAAAACCGATGTAAATAAGATTTAGCAAAAATGAAGGGAGCATAGTGAAATCTTTAAATGCCGTGTTTAATGGCAAAATCATGAAAAACAAAAAATTCTCCATACAAAAACTTAATAATATGATATAGTGGTCCGATCTTAATACGATTTTGCATATATATGAGGAGCATAGTAAAACTAATAAATGCCGAGTTTGGTTAAGATATCTTGAAAAACAAAATGTTTTTTCATACAAAAACTTAATTTTCGATAGATCGTTCCTATGGCAGCTATATGATATAGTGGTCCGATCTTAATAGGATTTTGCATATATATGAGGAGCTTAGTAAAACTAATAAATGCCGAGTTTGGTCAAGATATCTTGACAAACAAAATGTTTTTTCATACAAAAACTTAATTTTCGACCGATAGTTCCTATGGCGGCTATATGATATAGTGGTCCGATCTTAATAAAATTTTGCATATATATAAGGAGCATAGTAAAACTAATAAATGTCGAGTTTGGTCAAGATATCTTGATAAACAAAAGGTTTTTTTCATACAAAAACTTAATTTTCGACCGATCGTTCCTATGGCAGCTATATGATATAGTGGTCCGATCTTAATAGGATTTTGCATATATATGAGGAGCTTAGTAAAACTAATAAATGCCGAGTTTGGTCAAGATATCTTGACAAACAAAATGTTTTTTCATACAAAAACTTAATTTTCGACCGATCGTTCCTATGGCGGCTATATGATATAGTGGTCCGATCTTAATAGAATTTTGCATATATATGAGGAGCATAGTAAAACTAATAAATGTCGAGTTTGGTCAAGATATCTTGATAAACAAAATGTTTTTTCATACAAAAACTTAATTTTCGACCGATCGTTCCTATGGCAGCTATATGATATAGTGGTCCGATCCAGCTGGTTTTGACATATGTGCTGCGTGCAACAGAATTAGGGACTTCTGCAAAGTTTCATTAAGATAGCTTTAAAACTGAGGGACTAGTTCGCATAGAAACAGACAGACGGACAGACGGACAGACGGACATGGCTATATCGACTCGGCTGTTGATGCTGATCAAGAATATATATACTTTATGGGGTCGGAGATGTCTCCTTCTATGCGTTACACATTTCACGACAAAATTATAATACCCTCTGCAAGGGTATAAAAATTAATAAATAACGAGAAAGAAGGGCTATCTTCGGCACGCCGAAGATTTAATACCCTTGCAGACCCAACCTTTTAATGCCGAGAAAATGGTTAAGGCCGAGTTTGGTCAAGGTATATTGATAAACAAAAAAAAGGCTTTTAATCAAAAACCGATGTAAATAAGATTTAGCAAAAATGAAGGGAGCATAGTGAAATCTTTAAATGCCGTGTTTAATGGCAAAATCATGAAAAACAAAAAATTCTCCATACAAAAACTTAATAATATGATATAGTGGTCCGATCTTAATACGATTTTGCATATATATGAGGAGCATAGTAAAACTAATAAATGCCGAGTTTGGTTAAGATATCTTGAAAAACAAAATGTTTTTTCATACAAAAACTTAATTTTCGATAGATCGTTCCTATGGCAGCTATATGATATAGTGGTCCGATCTTAATAGGATTTTGCATATATATGAGGAGCTTAGTAAAACTAATAAATGCCGAGTTTGGTCAAGATATCTTGACAAACAAAATGTTTTTTCATACAAAAACTTAATTTTCGACCGATAGTTCCTATGGCGGCTATATGATATAGTGGTCCGATCTTAATAAAATTTTGCATATATATGAGGAGCATAGTAAAACTAATAAATATCGAGTTTGGTCAAGATATCTTGATAAACAAAAGGTTTTTTCATACAAAAACTTAATTTTCGACCGATCGTTCCTATGGCAGCTATATGATATAGTGGTCCGATCTTAATAGGATTTTGCATATATATGAGGAGCTTAGTAAAACTAATAAATGCCGAGTTTGGTCAAGATATCTTGACAAACAAAATGTTTTTTCATACAAAAACTTAATTTTCGACCGATCGTTCCTATGGCGGCTATATGATATAGTGGTCCGATCTTAATAGAATTTTGCATATATATGAGGAGCATAGTAAAACTAATAAATGTCGAGTTTGGTCAAGATATCTTGATAAACAAAATGTTTTTTCATACAAAAACTTAATTTTCGACCGATCGTTCCTATGGCAGCTATATGATATAGTGGTCCGATCCAGCTGGTTTTGACATATGTGCTGCGTGCAACAGAATTAGGGACTTCTGCAAAGTTTCATTAAGATAGCTTTAAAACTGAGGGACTAGTTCGCATAGAAACAGACAGACGGACAGACGGACAGACGGACATGGCTATATCGACTCGGCTGTTGATGCTGATCAAGAATATATATACTTTATGGGGTCGGAGATGTCTCCTTCTATGCGTTACACATTTCACGACAAAATTATAATACCCTCTGCAAGGGTATAAAAAAGGCTTTTAATCAAAAACCGATGTAAATAAGATTTAGCAAAAATGAAGGGAGCATAGTGAAATCTTTAAATGCCGTGTTTAATGGCAAAATCATGAAAAACAAAAAATTCTCCATACAAAAACTTAATAATATGATATAGTGGTCCGATCTTAATACGATTTTGCATATATATGAGGAGCATAGTAAAACTAACGAGAAAGAAGGGCTATCTTCGGCACGCCGAAGATTTAATACCCTTGCAGACCCAACCTTTTAATGCCGAGAAAATGGTTAAGGCCGAGTTTGGTCAAGGTATATTGATAAACAAAAAAAAGGCTTTTAATCAAAAACCGATGTAAATAAGATTTAGCAAAAATGAAGGGAGCATAGTGAAATCTTTAAATGCCGTGTTTAATGGCAAAATCATGAAAAACAAAAAATTCTCCATACAAAAACTTAATAATATGATATAGTGGTCCGATCTTAATAAAATTTTGCATATATATGAGGAGCTTAGTAAAACTAATAAATGCCGAGTTTGGTCAAGATATCTTGACAAACAAAATGTTTTTTCATACAAAAACTTAATTTTCGACCGATAGTTCCTATGGCGGCTATATGATATAGTTGTCCGATCTTAATAAAATTTTGCATATATATGAGGAGCATAGTAAAACTAATAAATGTCGAGTTTGGTCAAGATATCTTGATAAACAAAAGGTTTTTTCATACAAAAACTTAATTTTCGACCGATCGTTCCAATGGCAGCTATATGATATAGTGGTCCGATCTTAATAGGATTTTGCATATATATGAGGAGCTTAGTAAAACTAATAAATGCCGAGTTTGGTCAAGATATCTTGACAAACAAAATGTTTTTTCATACAAAAACTTAATTTTCGACCGATCGTTCCTATGGCGGCTATATGATATAGTGGTCCGATCTTAATAGAATTTTGCATATATATGAGGAGCATAGTAAAACTAATAAATGTCGAGTTTGGTCAAGATATCTTGATAAACAAAATGTTTTTTCATACAAAAACTTAATTTTCGACCGATCGTTCCTATGGCAGCTATATGATATAGTGGTCCGATCCAGCTGGTTTTGACATATGTGCTGCGTGCAACAGAATTAGGGACTTCTGCAAAGTTTCATTAAGATAGCTTTAAAACTGAGGGACTAGTTCGCATAGAAACAGACAGACGGACAGACGGACAGACGGACAGACGGACATGGCTATATCGACTCGGCTGTTGATGCTGATCAAGAATATATATACTTTATGGGGTCGGAGATGTCTCCTTCTATGCGTTACACATTTCACGACAAAATTATAATACCCTCTGCAAGGGTATAAAAAAGGCTTTTAATCAAAAACCGATGTAAATAAGATTTAGCAAAAATGAAGGGAGCATAGTGAAATCTTTAAATGCCGTGTTTAATGGCAAAATCATGAAAAACAAAAAATTCTCCATACAAAAACTTAATAATATGATATAGTGGTCCGATCTTAATACGATTTTGCATATATATGAGGAGCATAGTAAAACTAATAAATGCCGAGTTTGGTTAAGATATCTTGAAAAACAAAATGTTTTTTCATACAAAAACTTAATTTTCGATAGATCGTTCCTATGGCAGCTATATGATATAGTGGTCCGATCTTAATAGGATTTTGCATATATATGAGGAGCTTAGTAAAACTAATAAATGCCGAGTTTGGTCAAGATATCTTGACAAACAAAATGTTTTTTCATACAAAAACTTAATTTTCGACCGATAGTTCCTATGGCGGCTATATGATATAGTGGTCCGATCTTAATAAAATTTTGCATATATATGAGGAGCATAGTAAAACTAATAAATGTCGAGTTTGGTCAAGATATCTTGATAAACAAAAGGTTTTTTCATACAAAAACTTAATTTTCGACCGATCGTTCCTATGGCAGCTATATGATATAGTGGTCGGATCTTAATAGGATTTTGCATATATATGAGGAGCTTAGTAAAACTAATAAATGCCGAGTTTGGTCAAGATATCTTGACAAACAAAATGTTTTTTCATACAAAAACTTAATTTTCGACCGATCGTTCCTATGGCGGCTATATGATATAGTGGTCCGATCTTAATAGAATTTTGCATATATATGAGGAGCATAGTAAAACTAATAAATGTCGAGTTTGGTCAAGATATCTTGATAAACAAAATGTTTTTTCATACAAAAACTTAATTTTCGACCGATCGTTCCTATGGCAGCTATATGATATAGTGGTCCGATCCAGCTGGTTTTGACATATGTGCTGCGTGCAACAGAATTAGGGACCTCTGCAAAGTTTCATTAAGATAGCTTTAAAACTGAGGGACTAGTTCGCATAGAAACAGACAGACGGACAGACGGACAGACGGACAGACGGACATGGCTATATCGACTCGGCTGTTGATGCTGATCAAGAATATATATACTTTATGGGGTCGGAGATGTCTCCTTCTATGCGTTACACATTTCACGACAAAATTATAATACCCTCTGCAAGGGTATAAAAAAGGCTTTTAATCAAAAACCGATGTAAATAAGATTTAGCAAAAATGAAGGGAGCATAGTGAAATCTTTAAATGCCGTGTTTAATGGCAAAATCATGAAAAACAAAAAATTCTCCATACAAAAACTTAATAATATGATATAGTGGTCCGATCTTAATACGATTTTGCATATATATGAGGAGCATAGTAAAACTAATAAATGCCGAGTTTGGTTAAGATATCTTGAAAAACAAAATGTTTTTTCATACAAAAACTTAATTTTCGATAGATCGTTCCTATGGCAGCTATATGATATAGTGGTCCGATCTTAATAGGATTTTGCATATATATGAGGAGCTTAGTAAAACTAATAAATGCCGAGTTTGGTCAAGATATCTTGACAAACAAAATGTTTTTTCATACAAAAACTTAATTTTCGACCGATAGTTCCTATGGCGGCTATATGATATAGTGGTCCGATCTTAATAAAATTTTGCATATATATGAGGAGCATAGTAAAACTAATAAATGTCGAGTTTGGTCAAGATATCTTGATAAACAAAAGGTTTTTTCATACAAAAACTTAATTTTCGACCGATCGTTCCTATGGCAGCTATATGATATAGTGGTCCGATCTTAATAGGATTTTGCATATATATGAGGAGCTTAGTAAAACTAATAAATGCCGAGTTTGGTCAAGATATCTTGACAAACAAAATGTTTTTTCATACAAAAACTTAATTTTCGACCGATCGTTCCTATGGCGGCTATATGATATAGTGGTCCGATCTTAATAGAATTTTGCATATATATGAGGAGCATAGTAAAACTAATAAATGTCGAGTTTGGTCAAGATATCTTGATAAACAAAATGTTTTTTCATACAAAAACTTAATTTTCGACCGATCGTTCCTATGGCAGCTATATGATATAGTGGTCCGATCCAGCTGGTTTTGACATATGTGCTGCGTGCAACAGAATTAGGGACTTCTGCAAAGTTTCATTAAGATAGCTTTAAAACTGAGGAACTAGTTCGCATAGAAACAGACAGACGGACAGACGGACATGGCTATATCGACTCGGCTGTTGATGCTGATCAAGAATATATATACTTTATGGGGTCGGAGATGTCTCCTTCTATGCGTTACACATTTCACGACAAAATTATAATACCCTCTGCAAGGGTATAATAAATGCCGAGTTTGGTTAAGATATCTTGAAAAACAAAATGTTTTTTCATACAAAAACTTAATTTTCGATAGATCGTTCCTATGGCAGCTATATGATATAGTGGTCCGATCTTAGTAGGATTTTGCATATATATGAGGAGCTTAGTAAAACTAATAAATGCCTAGTTTGGTCAAGATATCTTGACAAACAAAATGTTTTTTCATACAAAAACTTAATTTTCGACCGATAGTTCCTATGGCGGCTATATGATATAGTGGTCCGATCTTAATAAAATTTTGCATATATATGAGGAGCATAGTAAAACTAATAAATGTCGAGTTTGGTCAAGATATCTTGATAAACAAAAGGTTTTTTCATACAAAAACTTAATTTTCGACCGATCGTTCCTATGGCAGCTATATGATATAGTGGTCCGATCTTAATAGGATTTAGCATATATATGAGGAGCTTAGTAAAACTAATAAATGCCGAGTTTGGTCAAGATATCTTGACAAACAAAATGTTTTTTCATACAAAAACTTAATTTTCGACCGATCGTTCCTATGGCGGCTATATGATATAGTGGTCCGATCTTAATAGAATTTTGCATATATATGAGGAGCATAGTAAAACTAATAAATGTCGAGTTTGGTCAAGATATCTTGATAAACAAAATGTTTTTTCATACAAAAACTTAATTTTCGACCGATCGTTCCTATGGCAGCTATATGATATAGTGGTCCGATCCAGCTGGTTTTGACATATGTGCTGCGTGCAACAGAATTAGGGACTTCTGCAAAGTTTCATTAAGATAGCTTTAAAACTGAGGGACTAGTTCGCATAGAAACAGACAGACGGACAGACGGACAGACGGACAGACGGACATGGCTATATCGACTCGGCTGTTGATGCTGATCAAGAATATATATACTTTATGGGGTCGGAGATGTCTCCTTCTATGCGTTACACATTTCACGACAAAATTATAATACCCTCTGCAAGGGTATAAAAAGGCTTTTAATCAAAAACCGATGTAAATAAGATTTAGCAAAAATGAAGGGAGCATAGTGAAATCTTTAAATGCCGTGTTTAATGGCAAAATCATGAAAAACAAAAAATTCTCCATACAAAAACTTAATAATATGATATAGTGGTCCGATCTTAATACGATTTTGCATATATATGAGGAGCATAGTAAAACTAATAAATGCCGAGTTTGGTGAAGATATCTTGAAAAACAAAATGTTTTTTCATACAAAAACTTAATTTTCGATAGATCGTTCCTATGGCAGCTATATGATATAGTGGTCCGATCTTAATAGGATTTTGCATATATATGAGGAGCTTAGTAAAACTAATAAATGCCGAGTTTGGTCAAGATATCTTGACAAACAAAATGTTTTTTCATACAAAAACTTAATTTTCGACCGATAGTTCCTATGGCGGCTATATGATATAGTGGTCCGATCTTAATAAAATTTTGCATATATATGAGGAGCATAGTAAAACTAATAAATGTCGAGTTTGGTCAAGATATCTTGATAAACAAAAGGTTTTTTCATACAAAAACTTAATTTTCGACCGATCGTTCCTATGGCAGCTATATGATATAGTGGTCCGATCTTAATAGGATTTTGCATATATATGAGGAGCTTAGTAAAACTAATAAATGCCGAGTTTGGTCAAGATATCTTGACAAACAAAATGTTTTTTCATACAAAAACTTAATTTTCGACCGATCGTTCCTATGGCGGCTATATGATATAGTGGTCCGATCTTAATAGAATTTTGCATATATATGAGGAGCATAGTAAAACTAATAAATGTCGAGTTTGGTCAAGATATCTTGATAAACAAAATGTTTTTTCATACAAAAACTTAATTTTCGACCGATCGTTCCTATGGCAGCTATATGATATAGTGGTCCGATCCAGCTGGTTTTGACATATGTGCTGCGTGCAACAGAATTAGGGACTTCTGCAAAGTTTCATTAAGATAGCTTTAAAACTGAGGGACTAGTTCGCATAGAAACAGACAGACGGACAGACGGACAGACGGACAGACGGACATGGCTATATCGACTCGGCTGTTGATGCTGATCAAGAATATATATACTTTATGGGGTCGGAGATGTCTCCTTCTATGCGTTACACATTTCACGACAAAATTATAATACCCTCTGCAAGGGTATAAAAAGCAGGATTAAAGCGCAAAAAAATATATAAAAATCTTGGAGCGCAAGTAAAACACGTCAATCACTCTCAACTGAATATATGAACAAACAAAATTTCATAAATAAAGAAAAATACATAAATCAATACAAATTAGTAAAAAATTAACTAAAATAAAAACAAACCAAAATTGTATGTTAAATGTAGATTTAAACAAAATTAATTTTTGCTTTTAATAAAAGGCCAGCTACAAAAATATATTTAAACGAGAAAGAAAGGCTATCTTCGGCACGCCGAAGATCTAATACCCTTGCAGACCCAACCTTTTCATAATGCTCATAGTGCTTTGCCCGTATCTAAGAAGCACAGGGAAAATAGTTAATGCCGAGTTTGGTCTTGATCTTGATCTTGATAAACAAAAAGGTTTTTAATCAAAAATCTAGTTTTCGACCGATCGCACCTCTGGCAGATATATGATATAGTGGTCCGATCTTAATAGAATTTTGCATATATATGAGGAGCTTAGTAAAACTAATAAATGCCGAGTTTGGTCAAGGTATCTTGATAAACAAAATTTTTTTCATACCAGAACTAAATTTTCGACCGATCGTTCCTATGGCACCTATATGCAATAGTGGTCCGATCCAGCTGGTTTTGACGTATGTGCTGCGTGCAACAGAAAAAGGGACTTCTGCAAAGTTTCATTAAGATAGCTTTTAAACTGAGAGACTAGTTCGCATAAAAAAAGACAGACGGACTGCCGGATAGACGGACAGACGGACATGGCTATATCGACTCGGCTGTTGATGCTGATCAAGAATATATATACTTTATTAGGTCGGAGATGTCTCCTTCTATGCGTTACACATTTCACGACAAAATTAAAATACCCTCTGCAAGGGTATAAAAAGGGAACTCTCAGTGGGCGTGGCAGGCGGTCAACCCCGTTGACATACTAAGCCTTTTCTTGTTAAGCACTTGGAAGCACCTCAGAAATTGTTTAGGCTATATTATGAGGGGGGCGAAAGTGACGTCGCTTTTACCTCTTTATATTGTGGCCTGCATCCTGAGCAGGAGACACCCAGGAAGTGACGTGCGACGCTTTACAGCCTGCTGTTCGGCTCGGCAACAAGGAGACGCTGTTCGTGCCGCCCAGACAGCCACTTGGCCTGGCCAAAACAGTGTGCAGCAGCGACATTCTGGGTTATCAGGTCAAAGTCAATCAGCCAGGCCAACAAACTCAAACATAAACATAAACGCACACACACACACACACACACAAACACAATCACAAGCTGAGAGCTTGCCGAGCTCAAGTGCAAAGAGAGCGCAGATTCGATGAGACAGCTCTATCCGCAGTTGCACTCTGGTCTTATGCTGTATAAGTTTTATATGAGCTGTGCCTGTTAGGCTCGCACACCAATACGAATGCAGCAAATTGGGCAGGCTAAATAATCTATAGACGCTTCTTATATAGAACAATTTTCACTTTGACCAGTGAATTCGCAAAGAATATAATATGTTTCTCCATATTTTTTTGTATGTATTTTAAAAAGAAAATCAATCTTGTTGGCGCTAGAGTGTTGAAATAAGTACAGCAGTTAAAAAAGTTACAGCAATTAAAATGAGGCTAAGATGGGACTTTCGAAAATTCCATTCTTAATATACAATCAGTATAAAACTCATTTTAAAAGATCTTTCTGCAAGTTTACCAGAGACTGTTTTCCCTATAATCAAAAAATCAACCAATCCTGGGTGATAAATAGGTGTAGTTGCCTATTTTAAAAAACATTGCTTAAGAAAGGCTCTAACTGTTTTATTTTGGGGATATCAACTTATGAACTGTTGACTTGTTTTGAGATACGATTTGCCGCAACCGACAAAAGATTGAACGCTGTTTAATGCCATTTGGCAGGTTTTTTCTTTCAATTTCAAAAAAGCAACTGCATTTTTATACCCTTGCAGAGGGTATTATAATTTTGTCGTGAAATGTGTAACGCACAGAAGGAGACATCTCCGACCCCATAAAGTATATATATTCTTGATCAGCATCAACAGCCGAGTCGATATAGCCATGTCCGTCTGTCCGTCTGTCCGTCTGTCTGTTTCTATGCGAACTAGTCCCTCAGTTTTAAAGCTATCTTAATGAAACTTTGCAGAAGTCCCTAATTCTGTTGCACGCAGCACATATGTCAAAACCAGCTGGATCGGACCACTATATCATATAGCTGCCATAGGAACGATCGGTCGAAAATTAAGTTTTTGTATGAAAACACATTTTGTTTATCAAGATATCTTGACCAAACTCGACATTTATTAGTTTTACTATGCTCCTCATATATATGCAAAATTTTATTAAGATCGGACCACTATATCATATAGCTGCCATAGGAACGATCGGTCGAAAATTAAGTTTTTGTATGAAAAAACCTTTTGTTTATCAAGATATCTTGACCAAACTCGACATTTATTAGTTTTACTATGCTCCTCATATATATGCAAAATTTTATTAAGATCGGACCACTATATCATATAGCCGCCATAGGAACTATCGGTCGAAAATTAAGTTTTTGTATGAAAAAACATTTTGTTTGTCAAGATATCTTGACCAAACTCGGCATTTATTAGTTTTACTATGCTCCTCATATATATGCAAAATCGTATTAAGATCGGACCACTATATCATATTATTAAGTTTTTGTATGGAGAATTTTTTTTTTTTATGATTTTGCCATTAAACACGGCATTTAAAGATTTCACTATGCTCCTTTCATTTTTGCTAAATCTTATTTACATCGGTTTTTGATTAAAAGCCTTTTTTTGTTTATCAATATACCTTGACCAAACTCGGCCTTAACCATTTTCTCGGCATTAAAAGGTTGGGTCTGCCAGGTATATTAAATCTTCGGCGTGCCGAAGATAGCCCTTCTTTCTCGTTTTTAGTAGAAGCTGGAAAGTTATGCAGGCAAGACTGATTTTAAAAGCCGCCAGTAGAAAGCTGAATTCTCTCATATCACATAGTTCAGATATGCTCAACGTTTTGACCTTCCATTGGTTTGGCCTTCATTTAACTAATAGGGTGCCAGGCAACGCAATTAGTCGAACTGAATGTAAAAAAAAACATGAAAAAAGTACAAATCAAAAAACAAAAATGTAGATGCTAGTGGCAGGATGAGCTTTGTTATGCTTCCCACATTTGTTTTACAAAAGGGGCGTTCAGTTTCTGGACACGCGCCAATTTCCCTTTATTGCATCGTGTGGTCAATTATGTGTGCTTTATTTGGCAAAACGCCCAAACGCAACTGTGCACAAGGATACTGCAGGACACAAGGACAAAAGTGCAGCGAGCCGCATATGCAATATTTGAGATGCAACAAAGCAAAGTTAATTGAAATGAAGGGCACGGGACAGGGCAGCACTCTCGTCTGCTCGAGTAAATTAATTTATTATCGCTGATGATGACGATGTCGACGTTGGTGAAGATGAATCTGACAGATGGTTGGACTTAAATCTACATCGGTTTCACAATCAACTAGGCGAGACAGTCTAAACTGTCTTGATAAAGAGACTAGGTTCTTCTATAGCCAACGAAATATGACACAAATTGAGATTATAATCTGTTGAGCTGCATCAACTCCTCGAGGTTGATTATATCTTTGATAAATGTTATCGATTGCATATTTTACCCAGTTGAACCCACCTTCACAAACCTTCTAGGTACTGCTGTGCTAATGAAAAATTTAGAATTTCATGTCTCTAGTCTTTTCTAACAAACACACAAATAGGCAACGCATATATATTGGTAATACATCAATTATCAAGAATTGAACATACATACAAGAAAATAATTTCAAGTCTCTACCCTTTTTTAATTAGGCAAGCACACAAACAAGAAATAAAATCGTAATTCCCAATGAAAAGCTCTTAATAAACTTATCTGGAATTGATTCAATATATTACGCTTATCGCATTCCACACTTCAAGCGCTTGATTAAGTTTTCAAAGGAAGCCGGAAACTAAGAAAATCTTTTGCCTTAATATCGAGTGTGTGTTGGGGGTATTTGTTGGGATATTTCTGGTGTGCCTAAGATGCACACCAGAAATCACACGAAGTGGTTCGGTTAAACGTTTAATAGAAACTTCAAAGCATGAGTACAAAAAATCTGAACAAGTACTCAATTACAGAATGAGTACTATGCTGATACAATGTTGCCAGATTATAAAGAAGCTTAACAGCTTATTGTAACTATTTTAACAGTATTGTTCTTTTCTGCCTGGCCTCTGCTGAGAGCAGTACGATTTTTTTAGAGCAACATATAAATGTGTATGTATTAGACACACACACACACACACACACAGACAAACTCATAAATAAACCAGAATAAACTCGTCTCAGCTCCAACGTGCGCCTAAGAGATGCCACACGAAATGTGCAGGCAGTTAAGCCAAAAGTACAAGCTTATAAATACAGTCAAAACTCTCTTTGACGGACAGCGCTAGTCGGCTCATCTTTGCCCGCTAAAGAGCAGGGTTATGGCCCGATTCACAAAGGAAATAATAAATAATTAAAGTGTTCATTAGCAGAGTTTCACTGCGTGTTGCTTTTTATTTAAAGCATTCAAATTCATATAGTACATATGTATATAAAACCACAAAACTAACAAATATTTAAGATTTAACTAATAAATTTAATTTTTCATCTTAACATATACTATGCATATGATTTTTTCACTCAAAAATGTTGAAAATCTGCAGAAGTACCTAGAGCTTGATTAACCAAAGGAGACACACACACATACACGCATATAACTTGCAGCGGATGCAATTTCTTGTTATCAAAGCATATTTCTTAAATGGGGGCAACAATTGCTGCAGGTAATATATCAAATATCTAAATCGCCAACAAGCAGGCGGCACACACAGACACAAACACACACACACACAGCCAGAATTAATTACAATAGTCAAATCCGAAAGCAGAATAGCAGGCAAAGCAAGCATAGGAGAGAGTAGGAGAGGTGCAGACGGAAAGCAAAATGCAACGCAACTTGACATTCAATCGCGCAGAGCAAAAACTAAGAGAGCGAAAGCTGGCTCTGCCTCTCTTCGCTCAGCCTGTTGCGTGCTGGCTTTAGGCGCGCCGTGCTCTGCGTTCGCACTGCACTTGCCAATGAAACTCTGAACGGTACGCACACGCAGCCGCTTAGCTCTTGAACGTACGCGAAGCGATGCGACGGCACGCAACGCTGCAGCAACTACATCAGCAGTAAGAAGAAGAATAACAACAACAGACTAGAAATTCGTTTTAGTTGATTTCTGTGTGCGATTCGCCTGGAGGTAAAAGACGATAACAAAATCAAAATACAGTTACAATTAATATAACGGACAAGTGCTTCGCGTAAAAAAAAACAGCAAGCAAGTGCACTGTGAAAACCTTTTGGGTGGCTTTTCGAACTACCAATAATTAACTTATACAAATATAATATATATATATATATAAAAATCCAAAAGAAAGAATACTAAATCATAACGAGAAAGAAGGGCTATCTTCGGCACGCCGAAGATTTAATACCCTTGCAGACCCAACCTTTTAATGCCGAGAAAATGGTTAAGGCCGAGTTTGGTCAAGGTATATTGATAAACAAAAAAAGGCTTTTAATCAAAAACCGATGTAAATAAGATTTAGCAAAAATGAAGGGAGCATAGTGAAATCTTTAAATGCCGTGTTTAATGGCAAAATCATGAAAAACAAAAAATTCTCCATACAAAAACTTAATAATATGATATAGTGGTCCGATCTTAATACGATTTTTATATGAGGAGCTTAGTAAAATTAATAAATGCCGAGTTTGGTCAAGATATCTTGACAAACAAAATGTTTTTTCATACAAAAACTTAATTTTCGACCGATAGTTCCTATGGCGGCTATATGATATAGTGGTCCGATCTTAATAAAATTTTGCATATATATGAGGAGCATAGTAAAACTAATAAATGTCGAGTTTGGTCAAGATATCTTGACAAACAAAATGTTTTTTCATACAAAAACTTAATTTTCGACCGATCGTTCCTATGGCAGCTATATGATATAGTGGTCCGATCTTAATAGGATTTTGCATATATATGAGGAGCTTAGTAAAACTAATAAATGCCGAGTTTGGTCAAGATATCTTGATAAACAAAAGTTTTTTCATACAAAAACTTAATTTTCGACCGATCGTTCCTATGGCAGCTATATGATATAGTGGTCCGATCTTAATAATTTTTATATATATGAGGAGATTAGGAGCTTAAAACTAATAAATGCCGAGTTTGGTCAAGATATCTTGACAAACAAAATGTTTTTTCATACAAAAACTTAATTTTCGACCGATCGTTCCTATGGCGGCTATATGATAATAGTAGTCCGATCTTAATAGAATTTTGCATATATAAGGAGCATAGTAAAACTAATAAATGTCGAGTTTGGTCAAGATATCTTGATAAACAAAATGTTTTTCATACAAAAACTTAATTTTCGACCGATCGTTCCTATGGCAGCTATATGATATAGTGGTCCGATCCAGCTGGTTTTGACATATGTGCTGCGTGCAACAGAATTAGGGACTGCAAAGTTTCATTAAGATAGCTTTAAAATGAGGGACTAGTTCGCATAGAAACAGACAGACGGACAGACGGACAGACGGACAGACGGACATGGCTATATCGACTCGGCTGTTGATGCTGATCAAGAATATATATACTTTATGGGGTCGGAGATGTCTCCTTCTATGCGTTACACATTTCACGACAAAATTATAATACCCTCTGCAAGGGTATAAAAAGGTTATTTGAGCAGCCTAACAAGAGCAAGGCTTTTTTTAGAAAACTTTAAAACTCTATTGAAACGCAAGAAATATTTCAAAGTTGGTGGCAACAAATTGATTTTGAATATTAAGGTAAGCTTTTAAATTCCCGTTAACTTGGGAGACCATGTTTTGAGATTCTTTCGAAAATTATTGTACAGTATTCTATTCTAACATTGGGTGCCGAAATGTAAAATTTGTTTAGGAGGCTTAAATAATTATGTGTTACCCAGTTTTGCCCGTGCCAAGTGTTTTTATACCCTTGCAGAGGGTATTATAATTTTGTCGTGAAATGTGTAACGCATAGAAGGAGACATCTCCGACCCCATAAAGTATATATATTCTTGATCAGCATCAACAGCCGAGTCGATATAGCCATGTCCGTCTGTCCGTCTGTCCGTCTGTCTGTTTCTATGCGAACTAGTCCCTCAGTTTTAAAGCTATCTTAATGAAACTTTGCAGAAGTCCCTAATTCTGTTGCACGCAGCACATATGTCAAAACCAGCTGGATCGGACCACTATATCATATAGCTGCCATAGGAACGATCGGTCGAAAATTAAGTTTTTGTATGAAAAAACATTTTGTTTATCAAGATATCTTGACCAAACTCGACATTTATTAGTTTTACTATGCTCCTCATATATATGCAAAATTCTATTAAGATCGGACCACTATATCATATAGCCGCCATAGGAACGATCGGTCGAAAATTAAGTTTTTGTATGAAAAAACATTTTGTTTGTCAAGATATCTTGACCAAACTCGGCATTTATTAGTTTTACTAAGCTCCTCATATATATGCAAAATCCTATTAAGATCGGACCACTATATCATATAGCTGCCATAGGAACGATCGGTCGAAAATTAAGTTTTTGTATGAAAAAACCTTTTGTTTATCAAGATATCTTGACCAAACTCGACATTTATTAGTTTTACTATGCTCCTCATATATATGCAAAATTTTATTAAGATCGGACCACTATATCATATAGCCGCCATAGGAACTATCGGTCGAAAATTAAGTTTTTGTATGAAAAAACATTTTGTTTGTCAAGATATCTTGACCAAACTCGGCATTTATTAGTTTTACTAAGCTCCTCATATATATGCAAAATCCTATTAAGATCGGACCACTATATCATATAGCTGCCATAGGAACGATCTATCGAAAATTAAGTTTTTGTATGAAAAAACATTTTGTTTTTCAAGATATCTTAACCAAACTCGGCATTTATTAGTTTTACTATGCTCCTCATATATATGCAAAATCGTATTAAGATCGGACCACTATATCATATTATTAAGTTTTTGTATGGAGAATTTTTTGTTTTTCATGATTTTGCCATTAAACACGGCATTTAAAGATTTCACTATGCTCCCTTCATTTTTGCTAAATCTTATTTACATCGGTTTTTGATTAAAAGCCTTTTTATACCCTTGCAGAGGGTATTATAATTTTGTCGTGAAATGTGTAACGCATAGAAGGAGACATCTCCGACCCCATAAAGTATATATATTCTTGATCAGCATCAACAGCCGAGTCGATATAGCCATGTCCGTCTGTCCGTCTGTCCGTCTGTCTGTTTCTATGCGAACTAGTCCCTCAGTTTTAAAGCTATCTTAATGAAACTTTGCAGAAGTCCCTAATTCTGTTGCACGCAGCACATATGTCAAAACCAGCTGGATCGGACCACTATATCATATAGCTGCCATAGGAACGATCGGTCGAAAATTAAGTTTTTGTATGAAAAAACATTTTGTTCATCAAGATATCTTGACCAAACTCGACATTTATTAGTTTTACTATGCTCCTCATATATATGCAAAATTCTATTAAGATCGGACCACTATATCATATAGCCGCCATAGGAACGATCGGTCGAAAATTAAGTTTTTGTATGAAAAAACATTTTGTTTGTCAAGATATCTTGACCAAACTCGGCATTTATTAGTTTTACTAAGCTCCTCATATATATGCAAAATCCTATTAAGATCGGACCACTATATCATATAGCTGCCATAGGAACGATCGGTCGAAAATTAAGTTTTTGTATGAAAAAACCTTTTGTTTATCAAGATATCTTGACCAAACTCGACATTTATTAGTTTTACTATGCTCCTCATATATATGCAAAATTTTATTAAGATCGGACCACTATATCATATAGCCGCCATAGGAACTATCGGTCGAAAATTAAGTTTTTGTATGAAAAAACATTTTGTTTGTCAAGATATCTTGACCAAACTCGGCATTTATTAATTTTACTAAGCTCCTCATATATATGCAAAATCCTATTAAGATCGGACCACTATATCATATAGCTGCCATAGGAACGATCTATCGAAAATTAAGTTTTTGTATGAAAAAACATTTTGTTTTTCAAGATATCTTAACCAAACTCGGCATTTATTAGTTTTACTATGCTCCTCATATATATGCAAAATCGTATTAAGATCGGACCACTATATCATATTATTAATTTTTTTTTTTTTTTTTTTTTTTTTTTTTTTTTTTTTTTTTTTTTTTTAATTTTTTTTTTTTTTTTTTTTTTTTTTTTTTTTTTTTTTTTTTTTTTTTTTTTTTTTTTTTTTATTTTTTTTTTTTTTTTTTTATTTTTTTTTTTTTAAATACCTTTTTTTTTATTTTTTTTTCGTTTTTAGGTTGGGTTTTTGGGTTTTTTTTATTTTTTGGTGGGGAAGATATCTCTTTTTTTTTTTTTTTTTATTAATTTAACCCTTTTCCGATGATTGTCATTTCCACCCTGATGGGTGGATTTGTCGCAATCGGTGAAATGCATATCAAATGTAAGAATTGTGAAATATTTTCACATAGATATTTAAAATGAGTTCAAAGTTGAACTCTTCTTCCCCCTTCCCCTTCCCAGCACTTACGTTCTAAGAGCTGACTATGTTATTTCGGCCATTTAGCTCGTACGGGCTATGCTGTGTGCTATAAACCAATTAGTCAATCTGCTAGTTATTCAGTTAACAATGGCATTAGTTTATTATGGTCAAAATTCAATGGATTATTCGCTCGACTATGTTCAGTTATATAGCATGGACGTCCACTAAGTAAGTTTATTGAATTCCGTTGAGTTGTGTGAGTTGGGCATACATAGAGTATTTATAAATCGCACTTCCCTCGGCTCAGTCCCTAGTTTAAGCCATTGTCTGTACGAGAGTCAATTATAACTTGCTTGCGTAGACAACCACCCTGAATGCCCATGTTGTGTCTAATGGAAATTCAGCTTGAAGCTTGATACTCGTGGCAACGCATGCAAAACAGGACGAATACGTTTATGTGAGCACGATGTGCAACCTATGAGCTTAGTCCGGCAAATACACAATTGCAGGTTGCTAATGGACAGCAGATTGACAAATTCCTGTAACATAACAAACAACCAAACACATGTAAGACTGCTCTAGTCGGGAGTGCACGACTAGGAGATACCCTCAACCCCGCTCCGTGCTGCCCATTGTTCCTTAGTTCCATACTATGGGAAATGATTTCGTAATTACTTGGGTGTATACCGTCCGATATTAGTGAAATTTGAAGAGCATTAATATGGCTTCAAAATTATCCGAGAAGTGGAATATTCTGGATCTATGCATACTATAGGAGTGTCTATATAACAAATGTTGTGTCACTAGCTCTCAAAATCGTAGTTTTTATGGAAATCATGGAAAGCGGACAAGTTATCGATGATTTGAGGAGGACCAACGATCAAAATTTTATGTCTCTAGCTCTTATTTATTTATTTATTTATTTATTAATGGTCGACAAAACGAGTGTCTTCCTCATTATTCAGTAGATTATACATACAATACATAATGGAATTATATGCTAAAAGCCTAGTTAGATAACACAGTTCTCTAAATAGCATCACCGACCGATGGAGGTGTTTTAGTTGCCAGTCCGGCCAGCTGTGCCCCTTTCCACAGCTAAATTTGTCAGTGACGCTATTAGAGCCTACCGCTAAGCAGAAGGGAGTAAGTAGGAAAAAAGTGTTCTTAAGTAAAATTAAAGATAATCTTAGGTTGCTATATTAATTAATAAAATACAATAAATAAGAAAAAGGAAAGTAAGAAGATTGTTAATAAAGTAAAGAAATTTAAGCTAGATGTAAAGAGTGTTAAGTAGATAGGACAGAGAGAAAAGTAATGGGAAATCACAGACCGGTGTGGGAAAATTTACAGCCTGTCCGGCAAGCTATGCTATGCTATGGTTTTCGAGATCAACGCGCTAAGACAGACTGCCATAAAAAACATACGGATATGTCAATATGAACTCGACTATTGATACTGAGTAAAGATATATGTACATACTTTCTGGGCTCATAAATACTTCCTTGTGCCTGTCACATACATTCACACTAATCTTTGTATCCTTTTTGAACATTTTCAACGCGTTCAGGGTATACGGAATTATATTGTTTTGACATAAAAATTCGTTATTGAAGTTCAATTTAAATTCAAAGCATATACTAATGTAAATATTGTCGGCATCAATAGTGTCACAAGTGATGACATTTTTACTAAAAAACTTTTTTAAACTTTTCCCATTTCAGCTGAAATTTAATTAAAGGCAACTATTTGCCAGCATTGTGGTCAATAATTTTATTTCTATTGTTTTGATACCCGTTTACTAGGGGAAAAGAGTACATACATTAATTGTGCATTTAATTTCAATGTCCGCTCGTCTGTTAATATGAACAAAAGTTGTTCGTAGGACTTGCAATAATACTCGTTTATACTCGTAGCAGAAAAAGGGTGTGGGATAAGGAAAGTCTATATTTTCACAGGTATAGAGTTAGGATAGGTTAGTTATTTAAATTAATATTGTGGGCAGCCTTTGAACAAGTATAACGCAGTCGATTGCACCCGACAGCAACATTCTTATATGCTCCATATATATATTTTTTATATTTGTTTTTTGGCTTGTTTGTTGGACCAAAGACAATACAAACACAATTAGCATATTGATGGCAGCAACGGAAACTGGCCCACAGGCGAGACACACGCACACGCACACGCACACAGGCATGCACATTCAAATGTCCCTTAAATCCCAGCGCTAGTCAGTCTGCCAAATGAAGTGCTAATCGACGAAATATTGATGGATGTCCTGGATAAAATGATTGTGGCAGTTGACCACCACAAAAAAATTACATCCTGTTTTTAAGGCAAATTGGGTAAATAATTAGAGCTAGAGTCACCAAACATGATATGTTGCTTCTAGAATATTATATATATGTCAAGTATCTTTTATTTTATACCTATCGCCACCCATATCGCCTAACCCAGAGCTATAAATCAAGTTGATAACACAACCTGTATTGCCAACCTCTCTCAATAGGACTCAATTATTAGTGTGGCTGTTGAGTAGAGACAGTGGCAAGTGGTGCGGTCTGTCGTGAGTTCGAGTGCTGCCAAGGAAAGTAAATGTGCGGTCAGTTCCGAGTTTTGAACCCCGACGTTGGAACTCTTTTTTTAAATTTTAATTTATCTTTATTAATTCAAACGAGCTGCGTTTGGTGTTGGAATAAGAGGGTTCAGGGTATTCCCTCTTACTTATTGAAATTAATAATGTGGGTAGCCTTTGAACAAGTATAACGCAGTCGATTGCACCCGACAGCAACATTCTTATATGTTCCATATATATATTTTTTTTATATTTGTTTTTTGGTTTGTTTGTTGGACCCATAATATTGGGTAAATGTCAAATAAATGCGTGCAATTCGCATTGTCTCGATTGATAATACAATTAATTGAATTTCATTTAAAATTAATGAATGCAATTAAATTGAGTTTCCGTCAACTTGGCTATATTTGTTTGTACAACACAAATATGGAAAAATATATTGGAGTACACAAATAGCCGCTAGCCACAAATAGACAGATATTAATATGGAACAGATTTAATGAGGAGTACGACCTATTACTTAAAGTACTCGGGCATTTTTAAAGTTCTTGAATATTTTCTTGCCTTTAACGCTTGGTCACGAGAGAAATTTGCCTCGAAATGAGTTTATTGAATTCAATTTTCCAAAAAGAAAAGTTCGACTCTTAAAGTTTAAATATAGCATGAGAATGGTTAATTTCTAAAAAGCGCCATTGATGATCAAAGAAAGACCACAACAGAAAAGTATTCTTGCGAATCGTACTCTTTTGAGCCAATGTCCTGTCCAATTCCATTTCTCTCTAGCCATATCCTTGTAAAACCCAAAGACCTTCAGGACCAAAAGAATCTTGGTCGATTGTTTTCGCAGAACACTTATCCGATTTCTTTCTTAACTTCACCCAAACTAATCTGTGCAAATGGGATAAACATTTCTATTGTTAATTGCCAATAATAAACTCATTATTCCGTTGCCGTTTGTTCTGAATAGATACTTGGCGAAGGCCTAAGTGAGACTCGGTGTAATGTGTTCATGCGTGAACAGATTTCATTCAAAAATCTTTTTTAGAAATTTTTTTCGTAATTTTGTGTACTCCTTTGAAGCTGTCATTTAAAGAACTCAAGAATTAACTTGAAATTTCATATTCATTACAATTAAGATAAACTTGAAAAAGTCCAAAAATATATATATCAGCCCATGACTCGACCTTTATCAACACTTGCTGCCGTTCATCAGTCTATTATGTATTGGGATTCGTATTTAGGGATTCGTATTTTTATTGCCATGCCAACATATTGAGACATGCCAACAATCTATTGGCTTGCATGCTAACTGACCATAGCAAAGGTCAGGTTATAATTGATCCATGGGTTCACAAGCGGAACCGAAATCGCTTGAGAAAGTGTAAAATAGATGGAATATTCAGTTTTATTTGGGGATGGAGTTAAGCAAGTGTGAAAGTGGCTGATAAGCGACAGAGAGAAGGTTGCACACACACAACCTGGGAAATATGAATTAATATTAGAAGGAACAACAATATTTTTGCCATGGAATCGACAATGAGCCAAAACCCAAATCGAAACCTAAACAGAAACAAATGCATCACGAGCACACCAAGCCCAAGATTTCCTGCTAATATAAACTTTATATATAATACATTTACAATTTATTAATGGGATTATATTTATATTTCCAATTCTGTGTCAGCTATCTATAAATTGAGCTTCAACACAAAAAACAGAGAGCTGTATAATTCAGAGGTGAAATTGCATTAAAAAAATTGTCCTAAGGCAGCTTAATTAGGTGCGTATTGAGTGCGAGTGTGTGCGAGGGAGTGTGGGCATATTGTGTGTGTGTTGCGGGTATGTACTAATGAGTGTGCGTGTTTGTGGGGGCTGGTCTGTTCCCCTCGTGTGTTTTAGCTCATGTCTTGTCTTTTCAAATATTTCACATGTGTTAAATGCGCATTTCTGCATTGCATAAAACATGAATCATGAATTTCATCTCTATGTTGTGTTTGTTTTTCTTTAAAACATTTTTTAGTTTCGTTGGCGAGTTGCACGTGCGAGCATGTTTTGTGTTTGCACATATTCGATATATATAAGCGCACGTGCTTAAATTATACTATGTTCCAGTTGCACACACTATTACTTAACCCAAACAATCATCCTATATACAGCATTAGAAAATACTTCAAAAATGCATGATATTTCAGCTAAACCAGGAGAAGGCTTTCAATAAGCCGCGCATCCATTCAGCTTTACAACTAATTTAATGCAATTATTGTTATATTGAGCTCAGGCTCATTGCAACGTGTCGTATGAGTGATATGCAAAGGGGACAGCAGGAGAGAAGAAGAGAACGAGAGAGGCAGACAATTCTATCATCACCTCAGCTAAACCACAAGACACGCGTGTGTGTGTGTGTGTGTGTGTGTGTGTGTGTGTGTGTGTGTGTTATCTACGCTTTTATTTAAACAATATTATCTGACGGCAGGCGACAGGCAACAAATTTATTGGTATCTCTGAACAAACGGCCAAACCAACATAGTTTAACTGAATTGGCGACACTTTCTAAAGAAGACTTCGTCCTTTGTTGTCATTCCAGCATTCTCTATATATATCCCTGTCCCTTTATATTTCACTGACCTGTACTTGCCAATTGGCTGTGGCCAAGTGTCAGAGCCTGTGCAGTTAATTCCTGAAATTGTGAGCTCTGCAAGTCTTTGCTTGACTTTAATTAAGTGCCGCATAAATAATAACTTTAAGAGGTATTGAAGTTCTTATTAGCGGATTTCTTTGCATATGGTGTGCTGATATTTAAACTGTTGTATTAAAAAGTAATCAGTCTGACATGACTACATATTGCTTTGAATATTGAATTTAAATTAAAAAAATATTTTTAACAGAATATAGGAAAAATTAATAAATGAATTAAGAAATATATATGAACAAACAAAATTTCATAAATAAAGAACAATACATAAATCAATAAAAAACGAGAAATATCTATCTTAGGCACGCCGAAGATCTAATACCCTTGCAGACCCAACCTTTTCATAATGCTCATAGTGCTTTGCCCGTATCTAAGAAGCACAGGGAAAATAGTTAATGCCGAGTTTGGTCAAGATATCTTGATAAACAAAAAAGGTTTTAAATCAAAAACCTAGTTTTCGACCGATCGTTCCTATGGCAGATATATGATATAGTGGTCCGATCTTAATAGGATTTCGCCTATATATGAGGAGTATAGTAATATTAATAAATACCGAGTTTGGTCAAGATATCTTGAAAAACAAAATGTTTTTTCATACAAAAACTTAATTTTCGACCGATCGTTCCTATGGCAGCTATATGATATAGTGGTCCGATCTTAATCTTGATCAGCATCAAGAGCCGAGTCGATCTAGCCATGTCCGTCTGCCTGTCTGTCTGTCCGTCCGTCCGTCCGTCCGTATGTATGAACGCAAGGATCTCAGAACCTATAAGAGCTAGAGAGCTCAAATTAGATGTAGGTGCTCCTAGTGCCTGCGCAGATCGAGTTTGTTTCGGATAAACGATAACTTGCCCCGTTTCCAAGTAATCGATAAAAATGTATATCGAAATCCCGATTTTTAAGCAATTTTGGTAAATAATAAGAGCTAGAGTCACCAAACTTGACATGTAGCTTCTAGAAAAGTATATATATATCGATTATCTTTCATTTTATACCTATCGCCACCTCCCCGCTACTCTCTATCTATAAGCGCGCGCTGCATTTGGTGTTGGAATATGAGGGTTCAGGGTATCCCCTAGTCGGGAGCTCCCGACTAGAACCTCTTACTTGTTTTTTTTGTCTGTTCATGCTTGGAGTTGTTCATTGTGATCGTAGCTGTGTGGTGGGCAGTTCTTATTCCAACTAATCGGCATAAGCTGTTTACTTGCTGATTTGATCAATTGAAAGACAAGGTAAAAATATTTAAGTCTTGTTCTCCTCTCTTTCTCTCTCCCTCTCTAGCCAACACATGGATGTACCCAAGCAACTGGAAACGCTGCTCAGTTGCAGCTTGTGTGGACTCATTTATGACCTAAGTGATGCCAAACGGCTGCCCAAGGAGCTTGACTGCCGGCATATCTACTGCGCCGGCTGTCTAGACCAGCTCCCCGGCTTCCAGAAGGTGTCGTGTCCCCAATGTAAGCAAGAGACGCCCCTGCCAATTTTAAGTGAGCTGCCCACGAATGAGGTTTTGATGTTTCTGCTGCAGCAGATGCCGGCACTGAACCTGGGCATGTTTATGTCGCGGCTGCAGAGGGAGCAACAGTTGCAGCCGACTGGCAGTAGTCTGACCAACTCAGCCTGGCCCAACTGGCTAAATGAGGTGGGCTTGGATAGGCAGCTGCGCGGCGCCAACGAGCATTGCAATCTCCATGCCATGCCCAATACGTCATGGTGTCACACTTGCCAGCGACTGCTGTGCCGCGACTGCGTCGTGGGTTCCGAGCATTGTAATCATGAATTGACGCGTCAACTGAACATGTGCCACAAGTTGCGTCAGCTGCTCTACCTTGATCTGAAAAAGATTGAGGAGCGCATAACGTATGCCGAGGTGCTGGCCTCGGACGATATTTCTATGCTGCGCCAGCTCTCCGATGCCTGCGACACGGTGAAGCAGCATTTGCAGCGGCAAATAGTGCAGCATGCGCCAACTCTGTGCACACGCCACATGCGCGACTGGTGGCTGTCCGCCAGGATGCAGTTACAGCTGCATGGAACCGTCCCGGGTAACCTAACGCGGTGCGACGTGCTTCGTCTACTGAACGAGTTGCAGGAGCAGCGCAACAAATTCCGAAAGCAGATGCTGCACATCTATCGTGACTGTCGTTTACGTGCGGTCATCCGAGAGGGGGGCCTTCAGTTGCTGGACTTCGGGCAATTGCATCGCAGACTCATGTCGCTGCGCCAACCACCATTCGAATTGGTGCTGGCTATAGTGGAGCCGCAGTCGGAGCCGCAGACTGAGCAACAGA